>CAKJUN010000003.1:0-87907 GCA_917880885.1 Limnephilus marmoratus
TCAATAGGTAGACCAAAACTATGTAATAATTTTTTTTTTTTTTTTTACATGAGCTCCACACAGGAGGCCATGAGGAAAATAATTTCCCTCAGGGCCTATGTCATCTTTGGGGATGCTGTGTGGAGGGTTTTTTAAGGAAAGGAAGGAGAAGAGTTCTGGGAAGGAAAAGGGTTTAAGGTGTGGGTAGGAATCTGGGGTTCAGTATGTCCTGATCATCCGCCTCCAAGACCTAGACAAACCTCACCCCATGAACCCATTTATTTTCTTTTCAAACTGTTTTGACTTATGTTTAATTGAATTTTTTTTTTTTAAATTATTATCAATCATTTCTCTTAGCATTATTTAATTATCATAAAGCTTTGAACCTAACTTAATTTCGTTATTTGCGAGGGTGATTCATTTGTTTCTTATTCAGTTCACTTTTGCGACTATCCCAAATGCGGATAATTCGGGCGCGCAATTTGTTAGTTTGGAGCAGCGCGTAGGTAGTCCCAACTAGTAAAACTCTAAACATTTTAACTTTTTATTCTGTAATCAGTGGCGTAGCTAGCATGGGTGGCACCCGGGGCGGAAAACGCGGTGTCACCCCCCCCCCCCCCCCCCCCCATTAATTTTTTTTTTGAGAAATTCAAAACACAAATTTTGACTTCCTAAAATATAAAAAAACATTTCTAGCTAGTCAAATATGTAAAAAAAATTGTTATCTTCAAAATTAAAACACTTTTAAAAACACTAACAGAATAACAGCTCTTTCAACAATCGATAGGTGATAATTTCCTTCGCGAGTTCCCGTCAATCACAATGCACGAAAGAAATGAGAATGACACAGGGGAAAAGCGAGGAATATTTCACGGGAATCCCTAATAAATCAATAGTAAGAGCTAGGAACGAAAATAAAATAACAGAATTTTTGGGGAATGCTGACCGACCGAGCCATACAGCTACAAATAACTGAGTTCCGTGTGGAGTCTTCAATTCTAATATGCTGCAAAAATCTGAAGAAAATCATTTGCTGGCATGAAAACATAATAACCAATACTTAGGTTAAAACCAGTTTTGTGTTCGGAGTGTAATGATAAAATTTCAATCGTGAAATAGTAAATGGGGCGTTCATGTATAACGTAACGCAATTTATAAAAATTTTTGACCCTCTCTGCCCCCATGCAACACGCCGTAACATTTTTCTGAACCTCCCTCCCCTTAAACGTTACGTAATACCCAAGTGACTATTTTTACCTAAAAGTTTCAATTAAATTGCGCAAAGTACTGAAAAGTCGCTTAAATACATTTTTCTTATTTTAATCGCGTTTTCGCTAAAAATAAAACAAGAGATTTCAAACTCGCAATAGTTACATGCGTATATTGTTTATTTTATTGTTTTAAATTGTAATTCATAAACTAATTGGGAAAATATTATTATTTTTATCAGCCTTTCATTCCTTCCGGATCTCCATAATTTAATACTGTCTTACCTTTAATACACCTACATGGTTTTACAACACATATTTTGTTTTACATTAAAAATATTTATATTTTACATTACTTTCTTCACTGAGGAGGCACTGAAGAAAGTATTTTTACAAAGGTTTCCATATGGAGCAGAACTTTACTCAACTATGATCCATAAACTTACTCAGAGTGGAGTAAAACCCTTTTCATGATCTGAATGCAGTTATACAAGTCCTCAAAACGAAGATTTAAAAGTCCACAGTATGATTCACAGAAGGGAAAAACCTTTTTCATGTCCTGATTGTAAATATTCGTGTTCTCAAAAGGGATACATAAGAAGGCAGTTGCTGACTCAGTGTGGAGAAAAACTTTTTCATGTTCCAACTGTAACTATTCATGTACTATGAAGAGAAATCTGAATATCACACGTTTACCGACAGTGGAAAAAAACCTATTTCTTGTCCTGACTGCAACTATTCTTATTCTCGAAAAAAATAACTAAAACGGCACTTGCTAACTCACAGTGATGAAAAACCTTTTTCTTTTCCCGACTGTAACTATTCTTGCGCTACAAATCGGTATCTAAAAATTCACATGCTTACCCATACTGGACAGAAACCTTTTTCATGTCCCGACTGCAGAAATAAAAGTTTTCAAAGGGAAGATTTAAAAATCCGCAGTACGATTCTCAGAAGAGAAAAACATTTTTCATGTCCTGATTGTAACTATTCGTGTTCTCAAAGGGGATATATATGAAGTCACTTGCTGACTCAGTGTGGAGAAAAACCTTTTTCCTGTTACAACTGCAACTAATCATGTAATATGAAGAGAAATCTAAAAATCACCCGTTTAACGACAGTGGAAAAAAAACCTATTTCATGTCGTGACTGCAATTATTCTTATTCTCGAAAAAAATAACTAATACGGTACTTGCTAATTCACAGTGATGAAAAACCTTTTTCTTGTCCCGACTGCGACTATTCATGTGTTACAAAACGGTATCTAAAAATTCGTATGTTAACCCACACTAGACCAAAACCTTTTTCATGTCCTGACTGCAATTATTCATGTTGTACAAAGAAATCATTTACTTACTCACAGTGACATAAAACCTTTTACACGTTTCTACTGCGACTATTCAAAGACACTACAAAGAGGCACCCCAAATAATCACATGTTTACCCACAGCGGACAAAACTATTTTTTTGTCCCGAATGCAGTTATTGAAGTTCTCGAAAGGGAGATTTTAAAATCCACAGCGCGATTCACACGGGAGAAAAACCTTTTTTTTATGTTCTGAGTTAAATATGCATGTATCACTAAACCTATTTTAATGTACTATTATTATATTTTAGAAGTAAACTAACCTGTGTGTAATAACTAAAAAGCGTTGTTGCTTTTTTCTTCGTGACCGTCACCTTTAACTCTCGTATAAAGTCATTTTTATGTTCCATAAATTTTTCTATATTTTTTATTTTTTTATTTTGCTGTTTTCTTGTTTTTAATATATTTATTTGTAGGACACATAATTATGTATATTTCATTACAAATATGCCGAGTCAACAAATAAATACACTGTCAAGACGCCATACTCGCGTAACGTCGCCAATCAAAAAACTTTTTGTTTTTCAAAATTAGTACTAAGGCAAAAATCTGATTTAAGGATTACTAGTTATACTTGTACATACAGTAAAATTATTAAAAATATACAGTATCTTTATTTTTAGTAATCCTCGAACTAGATTTTGGATAATACCCAACTTAATATTGGATAAAATAGTTAAGGTATTATGATTTACAGCGCAAGTAATGCGAAAGTGACCTCTTATCCAAATAATCGACAACTGATCGAAATCTGAGGGCGATCTTACATTTGGTAGACGAATTATCTTGTAGCAGTTATACACGACATCTTTTTTCAGCCCGACTCCAATGAGACACAAAAGTCAAAATTTTTCACTATACGCGATCGCTATTTCCATCTCTATTTTCATTTCTATGATATCAGTTGGCATCTGAGCAAACAGCATGGTTCATGTGTTGTTTGCAGTGATGACAATTGAAATCGTAGATATGAAAATTGAGATGAAAATAGCGATCGCTTAGAGTGAAAAATGTTGACTTTTGTGTCTAGTTGGAATCGGGCTGAAAAAAGGTGTCGTGTATAACGGCCATTAGCTTGCGAAACTACCCCAGTGTAATCAGCTAATCGTTTGGTGTACCTAACTAGTGTCGGCAGTTGACTTGATAATCGGTGTAATTAGCGCTTCGTCGACAAATTCAAATATTTCCCATTCACGCATATTTCGACTTCAAAAAAATGTTTTTTGAAATCCTCCAAATTACTTATTATTCCTAAAACATTTATTCATATACACAAAACAATATAATACAGAAAAAAACACACAGATGATTGATCATTTTTCGTTATCACACAGTTATCGATCGATTCTCGTGTAAAAATGTATTCAAGTTTTGCGTCTATTAGATAAGTGAACTATCAAATCCATTTACCTTGTTTTTCAAAGTGGTCTTTCAGCACTAATAAACACGCTAACACAATAATAACTTCTTCACTAATTCACTTCAGTCCATAGGATAACAATTCACTTCACGGGTTTACGTCAATCACAATATACGAACGAAATTAGAATGACACAAGGAAAATCCCCGACTGAGCTAGGAACAAAAAAAAACATTTTTCGGGAATCCCCGACCAACCAAGCCATAGAGCAAAATAACAGTCAGTGTTAACGTGTAAAATATTTTTTACGTCAATTTTGCACTTTCGTAAGTTTTTTCTCCACGTTCGAGTGTCACCCCTCCTCGGGTGGCACCTGGGGCGGTCCGCCCTCCCCCCCCCCCCCCCCCCCCCCTCTCGCTATGCTACTGTCTGTAATACCCATATTTGTTTTTCCAATTAAGGTTTAAAAGTACTTATAATTTATTATAATTTGAAAGAATAAGCTGGTGCACTCAGATAGTCTCCAAATCACAATCTTGAAAGAAAATGTAACCAATAGCTTATTTCCACAAACATAGTTTCATGACTCCCATGATTGTAAACTTCGCTTATGGTTATCATTAATAATAATCTATACTCATCCTTATCCGAAGACAGACAATAAAGGCAATAAGATACATGAATAAAAAACTCTTTAATTATAGTCTCTGTCTATCCTTATTTGAAGATAGACAAATGAGGCAATAAAATTTATAGCATAGGCAAATATGTATAGCGTAGGCAAATATCTATTTCTTGGTATCAGTGTTAAACAGAATTTGAAAGACGGTGTAACTGAATTATGTCAAAAATCTTATTTAGAAAATGTATTAAAAAGATTTAACATGGAAAATTGCAAACCAATATCTACCCCTATTGATCAAAATTTTAATGTAAAAATCTTAGAATCTAAAGAATGTAAGTCTGACATGGATATTGAAAACACTTGTAGGAAAATTATTGGTAGTTTAATGTATGCTGTCTTAGGCACTAGGCCAGACCTTCGTGTAGCTGTATCTATATTAAGTAGGTACCAAAATAATGCAAGTGATGTATTGTTGACTCATTTAAAAAGAATTTTAAGATATGTTAAATATACTCTTGATTATGGGCTAACCGGTGAGATAACCAGTCTGCCATAATGGTTGCAAATACTGATAATATTAAAAGACTAAAACATATTGATATACGTTATCATTTTATTAAAGACTAGCTGGTCCCGGCATGCGTTGCTATGCCATTTAACAAAGAAATTGTTTCTCCCCGAGTGTCCTTTCCCATTCGTCCCGTTTCCCTTCCGCCACCCCTTCTTCTCCTGCGACCTCTTCCCCTCTCGCGTTCCCACTTCGTCACCTCCACCTTCCCTCTCCCCACACCATTCCCCTTCCCTTCACCCGTAAAGCGAACCCCCTCCCGAGTTCCCCTCACCCTCACACCTCCCCTTCCCTTCCCGCGTTCAACTTCCACCTTCCTCGCTTTCCCTCTTCCCTTTCCCGCTCCCTCGTCCCGCCAACCCTCCTCCTGCGTTCCATATGGTCCCGGCATGCATTGCTATGCCATTTAATAAAGAAATTGTTTCTCCCTGAGTGTCTTTTCCCTTTCGTCCCATTCCCCTTCCGCCTCCCCTTCTTCTCCTGCGTCCTCTTCCCCTCTCGCGTTCCCACTCCGTCACCTCCACCTTCCCTATCCCCACTCCATTTCCCCCCTCCTTCCCCCGTCCCGCGAACCCCCCTCCCGAGTTCCCCTCCCCCCTCCCAGGTCCCCCTCCCCCCTCCTGCGTTTCCCTACCACCTTCCCCGCCTTCCCTCTTCCCTTTCCCGCTCCCTCGTCCCGCCAACCCTCCACCCGCGTTCCATATATTCAATCCCAGTACATTAAGTTTTTAAACAGCCCGCGTGCCACCTTTTACAATTTTTATTCAAATTTCCATTTTTCATGTATATTAAATTTGGTACCTAACATAGGTACCTATTTAAAATATCTGAAATTCTTGATTCGATTCAAAATATTAGGGGAGTACCTACTTTAAATAAATTTTTCAACTTTTCAAAAATAGAATCCTGATTGAACAATCATTCATTGTTTTTTCTGCCCAATTTTCTTAATTTATCTCTCCGTAAGAACCATTCTCGTACTTCAAGGAATATTCTAAAAAAAGAATTAGCGAAATCCGTTCAGCTGATCTCGAGATTTGCGCTTACCAACACATTTAGCGGCTCATTTTTATATTATAGATTTAATTAAGGAATGTAAGATATGTTTAATGTATGTTAAGACTGGGGATCAAATAGCTGATATGTTGACTAAGTCATTGAACAAAAATCTATTGTTTAAATTTATTACTTAATGTGGACTATATTAGATAATGTAAGAATGTATTACATTGAGCGGTGGTGTTAAAATATACAATATAATACATTATTTTAACAATAATAATGTTGGTTTAAGGGTTGGCAACATTTTTTATGTGGCAACCCATTTAGTTCTTTTGTTTTTTTCTCTGTGCTCCAAGCGTTCTTCTCTTGTTTCTTGTAATACGTACATCTTCAATAAAACCAGTTATTAAAAGTGTTATATTTCTTTTTATTAACACAGTAGATTACAACAGTATTGTGTAGAAAGTGTAATAATAATTATGCCGCAAATGTAAAAAGAATTTTTTTATATTTAAAATTAACCAGTGGCGATATCGTAACCAAAGAGGTTTATTCGAGGTGCGATTATTGCAGGTTGAAAACTTTTTTTTATATATATATTTAAAATTACTTATAAAAAATAATTAAAATTATAATATTATATTAATAACTGGCATTATACCTAGGTCTCTCAATTAAAATTTAGACAAATTAAATTTGTTAAAGAATTTATATATAAAAATGCAAAAGTCAGTCATTTTAAATACATTGGTATCGCAAATGCAACACGTGGAGTGAACTGTATCAATATATTAAAAAAAATGTTATGCTTGTGAATACTTTGACACAACTATGGTTGATGTTCTGCTCAATATTATGGGTCTGAGGGAGCACTAAAGTCAATCACTGCACAAGCTTCCAGAAACTGGTCGATGTTATATAAAACTGAGAGAATAATGGTGTTCGTTGCACAGTTTCTTTAAACAGACTGACGGACATATTGATTTTATTGTTGTACGGTAGGTAATATTGTCAGTAGGGACAGGTAATTGTGGTAAAAAAAGGATGGGTAGAAAAATAGAACAAGGTATATAGATAGGTATGCATAGTTGCGTCAACATACATGTAGGGTTGCAAAAGATTTTTTAAATATTTATATTGAGGGATCAGTAGGATTTATAGGTTCAATTTGGAGTTCCACGGAGCCGAACCCTCTGATATGAAAATATCTGGAGTCGGTGAATTATTTTTCCATTTGGTCTCTGGTAGGTTGACATGTTGTTCTTGTAATGTTTTGTATTTATAATACTTATATAGTGCAATTGCATAGCGTGGATTGACTACTAGATGATCATTTGGGGAAGTGTTTGAAAGGGTTTAGTTTTTCCTGTGAAGAAAATTTAACCCGGATAATAAAAATAATAAATTATAATAAAAATTAAAATAATATAACGCACCAGATTTAAAAAAAGGAATAAAAAGAAGGAAAAACTAAACCCTTTCAGACCAAATGGGAATATAATTCACCGACTCCAGATATTTTCATATCAGAGGGTTCGGCTCTGTGGCATTTCTAATTGAACCTATAAATCCTACTGATCCCTCAATATAAATATTTAAAAAATCTTTTGTAATCCTACATGTATTTAAAATTACTGATTTTAACACTTTTATATACAAATTCTTTGACAAATCTAATATGCTTAAATTTTGAATCAGATTCCTAGGTATTATGCCACTGGCCGAAATAACAAATGGTAATATTTTTATAGTCCGAGAATGCCAAATTCTTTTAATCTCATTTCCTAAATCTGTGTATTTTCTTATTTTTTCAGAAACAGTTTTTTTTAATATTACAGGAATTTGGAATAGCTACATCAATGATATAAGTTATTTTTTTTAATTTTGTCATGTAAAACTATGTCAGGTCTATTGTGACTAATTGTTCTGTCTGTTAGTATAGTTTTATCATAATATATTTTATAAAATTCATTTTCTAAAAATGAATTTGGTTCATATTCATAATATGGTACTATATTACGGCAGTCAATCAAGTTATGTTTAATTACCAAACTTTGGTGAATTATTTTTAAAACCTGATTGTGCCTAAATGTGTACTCGGACGGCGCTAATATAGAACATCCCGATATAATATGTTCTATAGTTTCCGGAAAAGCCAAACATTTTCTACATAAATCATCAATTTGATTTATATCTTTTATTATATGCTTCCTATAATTTTTAGTATTAATGACTCTATCTTGAATGGCAAGAATAAATCCTTCTATTTCTGCGCTCAACTCTCCAATGCTCAACCATTTGTTTGACGAAAGTTTGTCAACATACGTTTGGTTGAGGTAATTGAAGTGTTTTGCATGAATAATTATATTTGACCAGGAATCTAATAATGCCTGGTTAGTATTTATAAGAATGTTGGCATTCTCTCATATAAATTTAATGGTGTAATGTTTATATCTGCCTTGCTAATTATTATTTATTAAATAATAATAATATTATTAAAATTATAATATTCGAAAATGATGTAGGTACCTGCATTAATTCCATAATTCTTTATAGTATAAAAATTGAAATCGTAGATTATCGAAAGTGTTTCAAATTGTTCCAAGTTTGAAGAAGTTCCCACTTGTATATAAATAATATCGAACGAATATATTATACGCGGCCGTAATAAGTGAAATGAAAATAAATATTTTAAATCGATTTAAAATTGGAAATGACGTAACGAAATGTAAATAGTTATACCGATATTCAAACTCCAAACAATAAACAATAACATTCGATTATTTATCATTCGTTTTTTTTTTTAAACAAACGAAAGAATCTTGAAAAACAAAATAAACTTTAAAAACAATTCAATCTTGCAAAAACAAAAGGTCTTGAAAATTGAAAAGACACCAAAATGACACGTTATAAATAAACAGACATATAGATATTTTCGAGGCGAAAGAAAAATACATATCATAATTAAAATCCTTGTACCAAATTAACCACAAAGTTTTTTTTTTTTTTTTTACATGAGCTCCACACAGGAGGCCCTGAGGAAAATAATTTCCCTCAGGCCCTATGTCATCTTTGAGGATGCTGTGGGGAGGGTTTTTTTTAAGGAAAGCAAGGAGAGGAGAGTTCTGGGAAGGAAAAGGGTTTAAGGGGTGGGTAGGAATCTGGGGTTCAGTATGTCCTGGTCATCCGCCTCCAAGACCTAGACAAACCTCACCCCATGAACCCGGGCACCCCTGCTAAATCACCAAACGTAGCGAATCACTTGGGGCGACCTATGGCAGAGGTGTTGGTTATCCAATAAAGGTTCCCGGGGCGGCGGTACCCATTCCCGCCTCCCGAATTGACTATGTAATAATTGAGTATGTAACATGCGAAAATTCCCAACATGTAGAAGGCGGCTAAATTGTTAGAATATAATTGCACTATGGATACGCCATATTGTTGTATGAATATAAGGGAACGTACCCATACTACGTTACCCGTTCGGAGGGGGGTCTTCAAAATACCACGCTTGGTACAAATGAGTGGCGGGGGCTTAGGTTTTTGGTCACCAGGGGGGGGGGGGGGGGGGGGTTAAAAATTGCAAAAAGTTGGTCACGTAGTATGGGTACGTTCCCTTAGTACAATTTATAATACGGAGTAATTAGTTTTCTACTCTTGACTAGGCCTTGGGAAGTACAAGTATTGGTATTCAATAAGGATTAGATATCTTTACGAACACAGTTATAACATGGGAACATAAGATAATATTGTATGGTGGCTTACCCCAGGATCGACCAAATGTATTACCTAGCTATCTAATTAAAACACTACTCTTGACCGATAGCAACGAGGATTGATGTAAGGTGTGTGACCCTCGGCTCCAGAACAAAGCGGAACCTACCGCCCAGGGTGCTGCTGTCCAACATTCGTCTTCCAGTGATGAGCCGGGTGCAACGGGTGTCTGATCAGGCCAGTGCCACAGACAGGGTAGCCGCGTTATCGAGGGATCTCCCAGTTTGATGATAAAATATTATATTTCCCACTCACTGCGGGACGATACAGCTAAGTCGCTAGTCGGTCGGTTATTTAGCTTAAGGATTCAACGGAATAAAACCCGATCCAGATCCACGGTACACGCGGTCGACATTCTAAAATGATCCCTCTAGTTCGAGAGGAAAATACTCGGCAACAAGATTTCGTAACACAGATAATTAATAGGACAATTCGCTTATAGTTTCACGCCATTTTAAATACGAAATTAACGGTACACGCGGTCGACAAACACTTTTTGCTATGTGAGATTACTACATAACTCAAATGATTTTAAAATGATTCTACATTTGAATATGGAAACGGAAAATCACGTTAATTCTCGGAATGCGATCCACCTCTCTAGAACTCAATCCAACAAGTGAACAAGCTCTTATGTATATTCTTTCACCTAGACCTAGACAATCACATTTAAAATGAGGCACCTGACTAGATTCTTTTGATAAAATAAACATAGGGTTATTTATATCATAACAAACTGTTACGTTGGCGTTTGAAACTCGAAGAGTACAAATACGAAATTGAATATAAACCAAGCAGAATTTATTTTAATGCCAATTGTTTATCTGGTATTCCTATAAATATTATTACCGAAGAGGAAAATTCACCCTCTCCAGATATTATTGATCCACTTTTAAATAAACCATGTTTCGACGAAATAAATGCTGACGACTTGGAAGATTGTCTTAATAATCTATCCACGAATAATTTAGAGACATATAAATGTTCTTTTAGAATTACCAAAAACATGGTATGGCATCCATGAATCTAAATCTTTAGATTATGAAAAATCGTATTTTCATTGCTTTATTAAAACTCACTATTTCGATAAAACAACCACTAAATATATATTCTTAACACTTAAAAACTTAAGATTGAAACTCATCGAGAAACGTTAAGGAGTTAACATTATTTGTCTGCGTACTCAACCGAGGGTTGTAGCATGACACCGACAGAATGCGGCATGACTAGTACACGGATAAGAGATTAAAATGAAATATTAAAATCACTGTTTAAAAGTGATGAAATATTTTTTTTATCTAGTTACTGCACGGCCACGCATTAGTCGCGTGACCCAGTCAGCTGAACCAAATGGATTTCGTTGAACACGAATGTAATCGTATTTCGTTGAACTTGCACACGCCAGAATGTACATTGCACATTGAAATCAGTTACTCGGTGGCCCGAGCCACTCGCGAATCGAGAGTAGGTTCCGGGTTCGAGTTAATAATAATAATAATATTTGGATGACTTTTATAGCGCCGTTTTTGTGAAAAATCACCTCAAGGGCGCTGTACAAATTTATGATACGTTTCTACAATCTTACTTCTAACTATAAACTATACAAACCACTACAACAACTTAAGACTAAAAATTGCATCCACCGGTTCATCGATCACCAATGTGCAATGATTTGACCAATGAACGCGATACTGCTGTTAAAATGTACTGTACAGGCAGAAAATATATACAGGACCATACCTACCTTGAAGGTAACTAGAGATTAACACTGTTATTGTTTAATTAGAGAAATTAAGGCACAGTTCGCACGCAGAGGACATAATTGGGAACTATAATATATGTATACTTTGTTCTGTAATGAGCGTATTTTGAAAATAAAAGCAAAATTTTATGATGCTCCTAGAGAGTTATTTTTATTTCAGGTTATGAGAGCCCAAAAAGATAGGTTTTTAATTTGAACCTAAATTTTGTTGGGCTTTTATGCATCTAAGTTCCGAAGTTATTCCAAGTCTTAGACCCAGACACTCCGAAAGCGCGATCTCCGAATTTAGTATTTGGCTTGCGTTTAGATTCCATTAGTCTGCCTATAGCTGAAGATGTTGCTGATCTAAGGGTTGACTGCCTCGGACCAGTATTTTCTTTGACACACAGTTCAGAGATGTAAGATGGGGCCATTTCGTTGATTGATTTATACACCATCAAGCACATTTTTACTGGATTCTTTCAGGGTACTTGAGCCAGTGAAGGTTACCAAGGTATTCTGAAATGTGTGAATATTTAGGTATACGAGTTATGAGTCGTCGCATTAAACACGGATTGAAGTTTATCAGTTTGATATTTTGATTTACAGTAATCGAGCCGTGAGACTACGTAAGAGTTGATTAGGTATAGTTTTGTTGCTTCTGTAGGTTTTTATTATTATGTAGGTGTTATTTTGCAAGTTCCGGCTTCGAGGTCCGGCTAAGATAGAACCCGTGCATCTCGGGCCGAGTCACTCGCGAGTCGGGAGCAGGTCCCGGGTTCGATTTCTTTGACGGGTTTCGGCTCCGACGCGCCGGTTCCGGCGTCGAACCCGTGCTTCTCGGTAGCCGCAACAGCGTCCGCACCCAAAAACTCGGACCCGGGACCTGCTCCAAGAACTCGAAAACTTTTAAAAGGAAGCACGTCTCGGAGACCTCCGGCAAAATGTAGAACTTACCCACCTCTATTTCCAATCGATGATCTTTACGTCGAAAATCAGAATTAGATGAACAAGCTGTTTCCGAGTGAGATTAGTCTGGCTTTTACGGTTCATTGGATGCATGTACATATCACAAACCTAACGACAAAACTGAGAAAACTTGTCTACTTCTTTAAAAATGTTAGAGATATATTAAATAGAAAACAACTGAAACAAGTTTACTATGCTCTTATACAATCATCACTTGAATATGGTATCATCAGCTGGGGAAGTGCTGCAAATACTTGCCTGGAGCCTTTAGTAAAGATCCAAAAACTAATTTTGAAAGTCATTCTTAAAGTCCCGTTGAGAACTAGCACTGATTTTATTTTTAAGACACTAAATGTTCCTAACCTGCAAAAATTGTATTCAAAAAATATCCTGCTTTATCAATTTAAAAATACACACATGTTTGAAGAACGAATAAGCACTAGAGCCTTAAGAGAGTCAAATGTAAAATCCTTTAACATCCCAGTTTGTCAAACCTCTTATGGGCAAAGAAGTTTTAAATATAATGCAACAAAGCTGTTCAATTCTCTACCTCCAGAAATTAGAAACACGCAATCCGAAAATGCATTTAAAAGTAAAATCATTGATCACCTCAAATAAACATTACCATCACGAGTATTTAATAACATATTTACCTTTATACCTACTGTGTGTATATATATGTAACCATGTAGCTACTGTAATCTTCTATATGTATGTAACATACTTGAATTGTATATTTAAAGAAAAAAAAAAGATTTTATATCAACCTGTCACTTTCATAATATTTTTCAAAATATTACTTAAACAAAATCATAGATAACCACTCTGTAAATTGTCATCTCAACACAGGCGTTTCACACCTAGTGAGATGGGCAATACGACACTATTATAACCAAATGTAATATGAAAATAATGAAATAAATAAAATAAAATAAATAAATAAAAATATTATTGGTGTAATCTGAAAGAAATCGGAAAATAAAGTGCATGCATTTCAGATGCATGTAATTTTTATACGGGCTTGACACGTAGCAACTAATACATACATAACGGCTAATATTTTTCGTAAACACTATATATTATAGAATATTCCAAACACGTTCTTGCACAATGTAAGATAAGAATAAGAAAATAGATAAGATAAGAAAATTATCAATATAATCCGTATTAATTTTCCACATTCCGAGAAAATATCTTAATTCAAATAAATATTATTTTGCAACATATTTTATTTATTATTAGCATCTTGTTGATGTGATGTTCTTTATTTGTTAATTTATCAGCATTAGGTATTAGACCTTTTCAGCCAACAATGCAGATAAAGTCAATATTTTTTTCTCACTAAGATGGATTTTAAGTTGACTGCTTTTCTCGTAGAATTAGTTTAATAAAGTACAATAATATTGATAAATCTTTACGAAGTGCATTCAAAGTAATGTTTTCTGTTCTGCAACTTTGTCTTTGCGCAATTGTGCAATTGTGAAAGTAACAGAAACAATATTTAAAAAAAACATGAAGAATATTGACGTACCTACGTAATTTCTCAGGATCGAAGAGAGAAATTAGCAATTTTTTTCTTATGTATAAAAATATGTGGCGACGCATTATCTTTCGCCATCTGAAAGAACGTACGAGAAATACATCTAATATTCGCGCGACGCCGGTAACCTACTTGCCTAGGTACCTATCTACCTGCGCTGAAATATTTGGTGTATCGTCGCACCTTACCGAAACATTCAAATTCCCTGTACATTAGTCTTTAGAACATCAAGCCAAAAACAAATGGTCCCGTACTTCTGTCACCCTGTTTTTTTCCGATATGATTGTAAATTTCACTGCTCAGTAAAAAACTATCAACAAGTAACAGATCTCCGCACAAGTGCTCCTGCACGGCATCTCTACACATCCAGGGCAGCTTCCTCGAGGATTCCATCACGTCTCAGCTATAAGGCCCATCGTGTCTTCAGCTTCTGAGAACAGCTACATCCCGCGAATTATAAGGTTCGACGCCACCTTCAGCCAAGGGATCAGCTCACCTTTTCATGACACCCCGAAGCCCACCGTGCTTCGCTGCCATGGAAACACGCTCCGCCTCGCCAGGACTACCTGCTGGTGGCTCAGCTCACCGAGCCACTCACCGTTCATCTCCGCGACTCAAAGCGTCGAGCAACGGCCTGGAAGATAGGTCGTCTCCACCGCCATGGTGTCGAGCAACGCGCTGGTGACATGCAGACCCATGGTCTGCTCCACCACAGCATCATCAACCTTCACCACACCATCACCTCCGTGCGCCTGCAGCATCTCCTCCACGGCACTCCGCATACATCTTGTTACCTTTTCACCGACCTCGCTACGTAGCCCAATAAACGACTGACTCACATCTTTGACTGACGCCTTTCATTTCTGTCTCCCGTCTCTGCCAATCCGGCCCGCTCCCTCAAATATATATATATATATATATATATATATATATATATATATATATATATATATCGATAACAGATAGTTGAAATGCTTTGAAAGAGTAAACGTTCATTGTTCTATTTTTTTATTTTTTTATTTAAAAAAAAAATATTATTATTTTTATATTAATTATCCCTTCTTTTATTACAGGGTTTAAAATATCAATTTGTATAAGAGTTTCTTATCTAGGTCATATAGGAAATAGTATAAAAATAGGAGTCAAATGTTCATTGGGATCAGAAATATGTAGTTTCGTAACAGAATTGTTTATTTTATTAAATCATTATTTTCAAAATCAATTTAGCAATTTTGCTTTAAAAAAAAGTCGTTCCCTAAAATTTCATCATGCCCAAGGTTTAAAATTTCACTATCCATCGCGGGGAAATCGTAAATAATACTCGTAATCTCATATTGAAGACTTATTTTCATTTGAACAATTCCAAGAGATTCTATCGATTTTTCGATCTACTGAATTTTTCCCGAATTTACGATACTGAAGCCATTTATCTCAGTAATTTTTCCCGAACTACGGTACTTTCGCCAAGATAGTGTCTTGGTGAGGATTACGGCTGCCCATGTGACACGAAAACATGACATGAAAATATCTTTTATAAATAAATATTAACATTTGGTAATAACCAAGGTAGTTAGAAAATCACATGGCGCTATATATCTAAAGGAGATGGCGTTTAAAAATATATATACATATAATAATACCATTTGGTAATAACCAAGGTAATTGGAAAATCTCGTAGCGAGATGGCGGAAAATAATATATAATTGCAATATGTATATTATCTTTATAATATATTTTTTTAAGTTAGCATGGAATGTTCTAATACTCCTTGAGCCTAGCTCGTGACTTACAGTAGTCGGGATTCTACTGCAGATCGGGAGTTAAAATGATCCACTTTCGAATCATATTTCCTTTTTAGGGAAGACGATTTATTATTATTAGGACTAGCGGAGTTAGAATTTTCGTTTTTGTATTTTAATATTCTGCACTCTTGTATTAAGTGACCAGGTTTTTTGAAATACCTGCACATTTTGTTATTAAAATATTGTCCTGAATTTGGCCTAAATGATTGATTATAATTAGATTTCTAATTTGGAGTAAGATTTTCATCATAATTATTATTTCTTATGATCATTACTTTATCGAAATTATCATTTTTATTTTTATTTTTGTAGCAATTGTAATTAGAGTATCTCGATTTTCCACAAATCGTACATGTTAAAGCTTCATTTAAATCTTAAGGGTTTCTGGATCTCAATATCGTGGCAGTTAATGGATTAGTCCCGTACATAAATGTTTGCATTCCAAGTTCTTGGATGCTAACTGTTCTGTCTAACATTTCTGCTGAGTCTTTATTTTTTTGATTGATGGAAACTAATAAATTGTTAATACAGTTTTCGATTCTACATAAGTATATATTAAGAAACACTCTCGTTGTGGAATTGTTTGCAATTTTGAAGCTTTAGCAATGTATGTGCATAATGCTTACGTTCTCCGAATGATCTTTACAACTTTAAGAGCGTTTAACCAGCCAGCGGCCGAAAATCCACATTTCGTTGAAAGTTATTCTTACGAACGTGCAGGGCGGTTACAATGAGAAAGATTAATTATTCTCCTTACCAGCTTTTTAAAATTATAACTCAATATCGATTTTATTTCATTCCAAATTTGCATTAATTTATATCTACATCCAAAAATACTGAAAGGCGTGATGATAAAACGATAAGTATTTATCATTTTTCAATAATGTCTAAGTTAAATAAGAATGTTAAAAAAAATCTAAAATGTCTTAGTTTGTAAGTGCGCAAATAAATACACAAACGGTCCAATTTTCGTCAAGAAACACATCTACATATACATATTTTTATTGATTTTATTTAAACTAAAATTAAAATTCTAAAACATGCGATACCCAGATAATGTATTGATTTATTTTACTTCATGATTATACGATTTGAAATGGGTTTGGTATAATACAAAATTTTTTTGAAAATTTAACAAATCTGCCAACGACCAATGGTACAACCTTATTATACTAAAAATTAACATTTTTCTCATATTTAAAACCTGCGAATGCTAGATAAAATAACAATCTTTCGAAATACAAATCAAATCAAATCAAATCAAATCAGAAGCAACCCAGGACAATTGTTCTTAAACTAAAATCGAACATGGCTAGAAATCAACTGCTAGCTGATGTGAAATCTTTCAACAAGAACAAACCCAATACCGAAGATAAACTTAACACATTAAATATTGGTCTCGCCGGCCCCCGGTTGCCGATCTATGTATCTGAACAGCTAACATTTCGGGCAAATCAAATTTGGTATAAAACTCGCCAATTCGCAAGACAGAGACATTTTCAATTTGCATGGATTAAACAAGGACGCATCTATCTGCAGAGAGAGACAGGATCAGGCGCAATTCTTATATCCGATGAAAACAAGCTGGCTTCCCTATGAATATCTCAAACACAATATACCTACTGACGACAACGATTATAAGATGAAGGTTCTATTATTATCATTGCGGTGATTATTCACATCACTTTATTCACATCATTCAGTCATTCGAACCCAATACACTTACGAGGCTTGCTCTTTTCCACTCTTTACTATATTATTATTATGTTTTATTCTGATATATACTTCATCACTAATACTAAGTGTAAGTTCCTGTGTTCAATTACTTGGGAACATTTCGACTATTATCACACATGTGTATTCATAAATATTATTGTTTTATGTATGTTATACTAATGTACGAAATCAGGTCGTATCTTACTCAGGCAGACCGATGACTCGAATATAATGTTAATTCGCAATGACACATACAAATCGGACGAGTAAAACGCCAAACAATATGGCTAACGACACAAAGTATGCATAACTCTAATGTCCAGCTACTCCATTATAGTATAATGAACATTAAAAATCTCATTACCATATTATCTCATCACCTAGGTACTCTATTTCTTTAATGCACATTATAGTAAAATGGATATAATTTGTACCACTTATAACTCTGCAGGTTTAATTATTATGATGATAATATGTTCCAAGGAGATACCAAATTTTTCCTCTACATATGAGAATCCACACCTAATTAATACGCTTGTATTATGTTTCCCTACTGTACAACCGCACTCACTCCCAAGTACTGATATAATATATCTTATTAACGACCCAAATCATATCTTAATTGATAATATTATTCCTATCTTGCCTATCATAAACTCCATTACAATAATAAGTATGACACGTATTTTTAACCTTTCAAATCCAACGTACCCTGAATTATTATATTATTTTTTTTATTTCCTAGCTTTGCCAACACTGTAAACCTCTTTAATTATTCCTTCTTCATTATATACAAATTCACAAAAACAGCATATAATAACCACAACACTTAAAAATTTTCAAAATATTTCATAATGATGTTCTACATTACTTGTAAATACACAAGTCAACACACATATTACTGTATTTGCAAGGGTGAAGTGTATTTCCAGCCGAGCGTCAACATTATTGTTATATTTATTACTACCTGAAAATGAACGACTTTATAATAAACGCAATCGATAAATCATATAAAATAGACGAAAGAATTTTTGATACGGTAAATAAAACAAACGATTTTATAGATGTAAAACCTACAGCCAGCCTAATAATTATACACATGAACGTGAGAAGTTTGGAAAAAAATTTTTAAGAATTTCTTATAACTATTAGACAATTAAATAGAATAGATTATATAATATTATCAGAGACGCATTCATCGAGCGAAATTAATTATAATATACCGGGTTACTCGTACTACGCCACAAAATATAAAATTAACAGAAATAGCGGCGTTGCCATATTTGTATCTAATATTTATGCTGTCACAAGTATAAATGAAATAAAGGTGAACAATGTTAATTTATTAAACTTGGAGATAAATTTTATGAATAAATCATTTAATATCATTGCTATTTATCGGACACACTCTTCTGTTCTAACCACATACATAGAAGAATTAAAAAATATATTACAACATCATAAAAACAAAAGAACAATAATCATCGGAGATATTAATCTGAATATTGCTAATGATTACTACTCTAACGATAAAGATAACTATCTAAATATGTTAGCAGAATTAAATTACATTTCATGTATAAATTCATATACCAGAAACATTATTGGACAACGACCATCTTGTATCGATCATATATTTACAAATACCAAAGATATACAAAATATATCATCTGCTGTAATAAAAACAACTGTAACGGATCATTATGCATGTATATTTAAATACGACTACAAACATCAAAACCTCTCATTACCAACCACAACTCCGGTTAATAATACTGATAAATACAAACATAGTATTAATATAAATTCTCTCACCAAAATATTAAGTAACGAAAAAGAATGGCTAGAAATATACAAATGTAACGATGTAGAAGAATGCTGCAAAATATTTGATAAAAAACTGAGTTTACACATAAACGCTTGTAGGAATAATGCATCTCAAAAACCATCCTCAAAATTTAAGCCAATCAAACCATGGATAACCCAAGGATTAATCATATCAATTAGACACAAAGAAACACTCTATAGACAATATACAAAACAACCGGAAAACATAACATTACAAAAACATTTCAAAGCTTATAAAAAAAAACTCACATATCTTATAAAAAACATAAAGGATGACTACTACAAACAAAAACTTGAATTAGCTGAAAATGACAGTAAAAAGACTTGGTCCATCATAAATGAAATTATAGATAAAAAACAATTCAAAAATAAAACAATCAACACAATAAGACACAATGATTCAAAAATTTGCTGTAAAGATAAACCCTTAGAAGCCGCAAATATTTTCAACAACTTTTTTGCTAATGTAGGAAAAAACCTCGCTAGCAAAATCCAACAAGACCTGACCCCAAATGACCCAAACACTACAGTAAATAATGAGTATACCTTTGAACTATTTCAACCAACAACAAAAGAAGAAATCGAACAAATCATTACAAGTATGAAAGGTGGTTCTTCCCCAGGTTTTGATGGGATCACAATACAAACACTGAAATGTATAAAATCACAAGTATCAAAACCATTAACTCATATAATCAATACAAGTTTTCAAACCGGAATATTTCCGTCCATGTACAAACAATCCGTAATCGTACCAATATTTAAAACCGGCAATCCGGAAGAACCAACCAATTACCGTCCTATTTCATTACTATCAAACATTGCAAAAATATTTGAAAAAATTGCCAAAAAAAGAATAACTCATTTCATTAAGATCAATAACATAATTCACAAAAACCAGTTTGGATTCATGGAAAACAAAAGCACAAAAGACGCCATTGCTAAATTATCTAGTACTATACAAGACGCTTTAGACAAATCATTAAAATGTGTTGGTATTTTTGTAGATCTCCAAAAAGCTTTCGACAGTATATCACATGTCAAATTAATACAAAAATTAAAGGTTGTGGGTTTTAATGACAGAGCACTAAATTGGCTAAAAAGTTATCTTCACAAAAGAACACAAATTGTAAAAATTAATCACACACCAAGTTTACCACTCACAAGTGATTTTGGGATACCGCAAGGTACTGTTTTGGGACCACTACTTTTTATCATGTACGTAAATGATATTTTTAAACAAAACCTCAGTGGAACCGTTATATCTTATGCGGACGACACGATTATTATAATTAAGGGTAGTGACTGGAAAATTGTAAACGAAAATGCAAATAATGACATCCATATCCTAAAAAACTGGTTCGACACAAACCTTCTCACAATCAATGCAAAAAAAAACAGTTTATATCCGTTTCTCAATAAATAAATCCAAAACTTATCCCAACATTAATATAATTATACACAACACAAAATGTAACAAAGATGTCTGTAATAATTCATGTACCATATTAAACCATGCAACTGAAATAAAGTACCTGGGTGTAATTGTAGACCAACATATGAAATGGAACAGACACATATGTGAACTTGTTAAACGCATTAGGAAATGTATCTATATATTCATTAGATTAAGAAATATTCTCAAATTAAACAACCTAAAAAAAGTCTATTATGCACTAGTCCAATCACTAATTCAGTATGGAATCATTGGATGGGGAGGTGCATATGAAAAAATTATAAGTCCTGTAAAAGTGGTACAAAAACTAATTATTAAAGTAATTTTAAAAAAACCACCAACATTCCCTTCAGCATCATTGTTCAAAATTTTCGAAGTACCAAAAATTGAAGACCTCTATAAAAAAGATTCAATACTACAAATATTCAAAGAAAATGTAACTAAAAAATTTAAACTCAACTCATCATTAAGGCATAAATTTAACTTCCAAATTCCTCTATTTTCAACACAACAAATGCACAACAATTATATTTACAAAGGCATAAAATATTTTAATAGTCTTCCCGAAGAAATTAAAAAAATAACAGATTTCGTAACATTCAAGAAAAAGGTCAAATTAATCTTTAAAAATAATCAACAACCATAACAACACCAATCAAAATGTTATAACTTCAATCCATAGCATATCAAAAATTAACATCACAACATAGTTTATATTTATTGTATACACTAAGTAAAATGTAGGTTATAAAAGTGAAAAATAGTAGTTTATATATTATATTTATATATAGTTTATATTTATTGGAAAATGTAAGTAAATTATAATTAAAATGAACTAGCTGTAAAATAACTCCTACGCCAAGCTCAAGAGCTAGTACTCTTCATTGGCGTAGAATTTCATAATATTATGTATCTTTTCATTCAATAAAAAAAAAAAAAAAAAAAAAATTTTTGTGGAAAAGGGTCAATACGCCTAAAATCTGATTTTAAAATGATATATTTCTGGTTTTCTCTGGTAATACCCTCTTAAATTCCGTCTAATTATTTATGAATTAAGCTTTTATGAATTTAAATCAGACCGGTAAAGGTTAGATTGTTTCATTAGATGTGCAGGTACTCACAATAGTAACAAGAGTGCCCAATTCATTTAGAAGTGAAGATGGAGTGAATATCTCGATGCTCGTTGTCGGGAAATACAGGATCGGAATCTGTGTTCATCGCTGGATTGCGTCCGTAATCTACGTAGTTGCCTTTTCTTCTTCTCCAGGCTCCGTCGATGTCGTGAGGGAGACAGGAGTTTCAGGTGAGTGCCGCTTCTAAGAATGTCCGCCAAACTAGTCTTTCATCATCACAGAAGATCCTTTTATAAAGAAATATCAGCTGTCCGTAGCTGTTGATAGTGCTTGTGCTATCTGATAACGATTTTGCTGTCTGTAGTTGCTGATAGCGATTGTGCTTTTTCACTTCTGACAACATAATATTAACTCCTTCGCTGCGAGCAGTGTTCAAAAAATTCTCTCCGGTTGTCGATGAATTTATTGATGTAGTACTATATCTGCAGTTGTGAAGTTCGATATATGCAGATGTAGGTGATGTCTTGAGGTAAAGTCGGAAGTGGTTCCGTTTAAGAATGATAACTTGAAGATTTAGATATAATAACTTTATTTAAGATGTAATTATAATCAAACTTATAATTAGACAATATCAATTAGCAAACAAAAGTAGACTACACGTGATAATAAATAAGAGTGAACAATGAAAATAGAGGAACATTAACTCCTTTTTATATACTATTTTCAGTATTCCCAAATCGTAGGAGGCTTCATAGATTTGAGTACTAGCCACAAAAAATGGTTATGCGCAAATTCAGTTTTTGGGCTTAGTTAATCCTTCTATTTTTATGAATGGTTTTTGATTAAAAATAATGTATTTGTTGAAGCGAATGATTGCATGAAAGGTTGACGTTAATGGCGCTTGATTTATAGCAAAGGGTTGAGAGTATAACAGTCGGTACACTTATGGATTTGTTTATTTACGTTTCGGGTATTATATTATAATATATTTTTGTCACTAAGGTTGCTTACAACTTTTTCTTATTTTATGGGGCGCTGTATGATGTTATGGATGTCTTAGGACGAGAGTCGTAATAAACAACAAAAGAGAATAATATTTTTTATTAGATGATGATGAATATAATTTATTCTTTAAATAATGACTTTTTATTAGACCTAGTCCCACCATCTGGGAAACGCTAAAAGAAAAATAATAAGCAAAGTGTGAATGAGATTTATGATTGTGTAGAGTGGATTGATATGTTTTTGTAAAGAAGACTGGCGAAGGACCTTGATTTTGTGTTACTATCACTGCTTGAAATGATAAAAATACATGTGGCATAGAAAGGAAAGGACTCACCAAAAGGATAAAGAACTTGTATGCTGGCAAATGCACTTCTCTGCTTTCTCTCCCATCCAACAGGCACAAACAGCAATAGGCGTGAATTTCGTTTATTTTATAGTACACGGCGGAGTTATTTTAATAGCGGTTCACCGATAGCGGAGCACAATGACTATATGTTGCGGCGGGAGTTTATTACAGACCATAAATATACAAACCACCCACTAGATTGATAACTTCAGGCTTTTGTTCGAGAAAAATTTGGTCACTATTTCACCATCAAAATGCAATAATTTTTCGAATGATGATGATGATGACGGGGATTCGTGATGTCACACACCATAGACGAAGACAGAGTAAGCAACAATAAAAAAGGCGCGACCATAGACAATATTATTTTCTTTCGGGGCCTACCCAGTACCGCCCAAATTATTAGCCTTAAATATTATTTTAAAAATAAAACTCGTAATTACATGATAAGAATTTTATTAAAAACATGAAATACAAACAGGAAATACATATAATTAAAATATGATTGTGCGTTCCTACAAAACTACTGAATTTTAAAAATTTTCATTTTATAACAGAAAAATGAAAAACTCAGAATTACATGTACATATTTTAAACAAGAATACAATGTAAGCAGGTTATATTTCTGTAGCAAATTGCCACATGAAGAAATTGTTTTAAAGATAAATTACTTAACGTACCTATTATATCTTTCATCAGGTCTAAAATAAATTTACCATATTGCCAAAATATAACCAAGGTCCATGGAGACATTAGTTTGCATAAGATGTTTGATGTTTCATTCGGGGCTCAAATATGTATAACATATAATAATTTGGAGTTTAGTTTAGTTCAGTTCATCATATTTTTCCTGAAATCATTAAAATTAATGTAACAAATGTAAAAAATTAAAACTCTTCAAAACAAAAACAAAAAATATTACTTAACAAGTTATATTTTATAAAAACTATATTGTTTCACTTATGGAAATTAGTTAAAAAATGGAATTTTTATTTTATTTGTGTACATGTATATGGCAAATGTACGGTATGGTACATGTACACGGTATGGTACATGTACATGTATTGTGTATATGGAAATTAGTTAAAAAATGGAATTTTTATTTTATTTGTGTACATGTACATATCTATGTATGTATGTAGTTACATTTCCTCCCAAGTC
The DNA here is from genome assembly GCA_917880885.1 of Limnephilus marmoratus. Classification (NCBI taxonomy): domain Eukaryota; kingdom Metazoa; phylum Arthropoda; class Insecta; order Trichoptera; family Limnephilidae; genus Limnephilus; species Limnephilus marmoratus. Next base: position 24,540 of record CAKJUN010000003.1, read on the forward strand.
TTTTAATTTATGATTACTCTCATATTAAACCAAGTTCTGGGATACATACTTACTTATATAAAGAAACCTACTCAAATGCATTAAATTTGTCTGACGTTATTAAATTTTTGTAAAATGAAAGTAATAAAAAAAATAATTACCTCTGCATCATGCACAATGACTGATAGTATTTCCCTTAACCTCATCTAACCATCTCCAGAAACAGAAGCGAATGTATTGGGATGTGGATATAAAATGTTATATTGTAAATAAGTAAAGTTTTGTCGGTTCAGATTCCACTGAAAAATAGGAATACATTTATTAAATACTGATAAAAAATATTTAAAAAATGCTAAAAATAAGAACAGAAGGTGCAAGCGTAGTGATAAATGTGTTGTTTTTATCATCAGGGTTGATGTGCAAAACGGCACAATACCCCCAAAAAAATCTCTTTGATACTTTTTGCCGTGAAAATCTAAAATCATACTTGAATAATAGGTATTTTATCAAACCTAACTCCTATATGCTAAATGTTAAAATCTATTTCATATAATAAAAAAAAACATAAGCACTATTGTTAAAATCCAGAGAGGAAATTGGGGAAGATTAAATTAATGAGATAGGTCGATGCAAGATAGAAAACATGTATACCTTTTTAAGATGTAATCGTGATGTTCGACTGCGTCAATTATTAGATTCCGGGTGGATAAATATATTCTGAAAACGGAAACATGTACAACACCGATTAAAATACAAATTAAATAACATACCTACTTTAGGAACACTGAAATATCAACCAAAGGAAGTTTCCCACCTGTTATTTTGTTCCAATTACGGGTCCTGTTTTTCCATTTTTCAAATTCCCAAACTCCATACTCACACTTATTGCCATCTTATTGCGTCGGAAATGTGAATGCATTGTAAATGTCAAACGAAAATAAAGCGGAGAAATGCAACCAAAATCCAAGCTTCCTATTGGTGGAGGTAGTAGCTGGGGACCATAAACAAATCGAAGGGGACTTATGATATCACCAAAGATTCGGTTCACTTTTTGGATCGGAGTTATACCCGCCTGTTACAGACTGAGTAAGAATTGGCGGATAGGCAATAGGGATAGGTAGGAAAGGAATTTGCAACAATATTTATTTATTTATTTATTTATTTATTGAATTTCACGCCCGGCTGGGCTTTTACATGCATTTTTTTTTTACAAAGAACATCTAAATTTAAATAAGCATAACAAAATTTTAAAAAACAAAAAAACAAATACATAAACAAAACAAAAACAAAATCAAAATCATAATCAAATCTAAAACAAAAATACAATAAAAAACAAATTGAAATAAAAACAAAATACTCCACCATGCAAGATGGAAAAAGATGTAGACTGAGAAAAGTAAAGTACACGTGAAATGATTCGAAGCAGAGCTATTCAGTTGGATTAATTAAATTTGTTGTTCTTCTTTTAGATATAAATTCTACTAAGACTTGTTTGTATTTAGTGAATGATGTGTTAAATATATCAACAACATCTTTATAGTCATTACCCAAATTTTGTATACGGCGAATGGGGGTATACAATTGTGATTCTGTGTTGGAGTTGTCACAATAGAATGGTAGATACTGCCTCGATGTTGAATTGCGAGGTATATGGAAGGAAATCAAGTTTAATAGTTCAGGGCTGTCAATTACTGAATTTATGATTTTATTTAAACATGTTAGGTCATATACTATTCTGCGTTCGGACAATTTTAATAAATTAAGTTGACATAGTAGATAATCATAGTTGATACATTCACTTGTGATACCCATTCTGAAATTAATATATCTTAAGAATTTATTTTGAATTCTTTCTATCGTGAGTGAATGCTTAGCATAACTAGGTGCCCATACTGTCGAGTTGTACTCGATTTGACTCCTTACCAATGACATGTACAAATTTTTAATGGTTTGAATATTTTTAAATTGACTGCAAATTCTTATTACGAAACCCAACATTTTCAAAGCTTTATTTGATGTAATTTCAATATGATTTATAAATTTCAGTTTTTGATCAAAGTTTACACCTAAATCATTCACCTCGGTTACAGCTGTTAGCACAACATCATTAATGGAGTACTCATAAATTATTGGATTTTTTATTCTATGAAATCTCATAATAAGACATTTACTTAAATTTAGTTGTAGATAGTTCTCTTGGCACCAAACAAAAAGTTTAAACAAATTATTAGACAATGTTTGACAGTCATTAATATTTCTTATAGCTTTATATATTTTCATATCGTCCGCAAACATTAAAACTTGGACATCGTTGAAAATAGTAAGAACATCATTCACAAATATCAAAAATAAAATTGGTCCCAAATGTGACCCTTGTGGAACGCCGCTGGTAGCGATAAATTTATATGAAGTAAAGCCTTCAATTTTAACGGCTAATTGCCTGTTACTTAAATAACTTTTAAACCACTCGTATAAATACCCTACTATTCCTAATTTGTGAAGTTTTTTTAACAAGAGATCATGATTAACCCTGTCAAATGCTTTGCTGAAATCGGTATAGACTGAATCAACTTGTAACTTCTTAGACATGGATTCGGATATATAGTTTTGGTAAATTAAAAGATTAGACAAGGTAGATTTTCCTGAAGTGAAACCATGTTGGTTAGGTAAAATTAGTGGCTTGATACAGTGGATGATTTTGTTTAAAATAAGTTTCTCAAATAATTTTGGGATGGTTGATAAAAGGCAGATCGGTCTATAATTGCTCACCTCGTTTTTGTCTCCTTTTTTAAATATCGGGGTGAGGAAACTGTATTTCCATTTTTCAGGAAAATTTCCAGTTTGTAACGACTGGTTGAAAAGAAAATGTAGTGGATATGCAAGAGTGGTGGCGCAATTCTTTAGGAAAACAGGTGGGATATTATCAGGACCACCGCTCTTACTTTGATCCAGTTGTTTTAGCTGAGTCAGTACATCGTTATATTCAATTATTACATTAGATAAATTTAAATAATGATCCGAGGAAAAAGTTGGCGAGCAATCTTTGAATGTTGTTGGGTCATGGATATAAACACTTTTAAAAAAGTCTGCAAATAGGTGAGCTACGTTTTGAGTGTCGTTGGCTCTTTTTCTTTCGTAACACATGTTAGAGGGTACACTAACGTCGTCATTTTTCAAAGACTTTGTGAAATTCCAAAAATGTTTTATGTCACCATTTATTGAATTTTCTACTTTATTTATATAATTATTGTAGCAGATTTTTGACAATTTTTTGCATTCTTTTCTTATTTTACTGAACTCTGTATAATTTGGAAGGGATCCCTCTTCTTTATATTTTTTATGTAAATTTTTTTTTTTAGCTATTAGTTGGATTAATTCCTTACTGAACCATTTTGGATGCTTTGATTCTTTATATTCAATTAATGGTATACAATCTACGATAATGGCATTTATTTTGGAATAAAATGAATCTATGTTAGAGCTCACATCGCTTTCCTCGAGAAACGACCAATCCACTTTGCTGAGATGTTCATTAATTTCATCGTAATTGGCATTTTTAAAGTTATAACTAGAACTTGTTAGTATAATACTTCTTTTTACATTGTTAGGAGTTATTACTGACAGTAGAGGATGATGATTGTCTATGGGAAGGATGGATTCTGATGCTTTACTAACTACTATGTCCTCTTCATTTGAAAAAACAAGATCTAGTAGGCGATTACTCAAATTATGCACATTATTAAATTGGGTGAGATTCAGAAATATTGACATGTCTAGGATTTCCCTTTCGCATAATGTTATTGATTGGGAATCAATACAGTTGAAATCACAATTTGGAAGATTGTAATCACCAAAAATGATGAATTTATGTTTTTTATATTTTGATTTTAAAAGTTCAACATCTTCCGAATGTTTTTTATACATAGATATATTAGCTGAGGGAGGAATATACACACAACCAATGACGTGTATTATAATATACACATAATATATAATATACACATATACGTATAATATACACATAACCAATATTAATACCAATCCCAAGCAGTGACAGTATGTATGCGTGCTATGTAGGTATGTGTATGTGCAGGTATATGAATGGGCGTAATCTTGCCCCCCGCCTGGAAGGGGATGAAAGAATCCACTTCCATAAACCAAAAGAGTGCCAATACGTTTCAATGTGCAAACAAAAATTGTAACACGCGGTAGAATGTAATTAATTATGTAAAAGTTATGAAAATATTTATGTAAGTTATATAAATGCTTTTACCAAATGTCAAATTGACCGATATAGCAAGGAAATAAAAAATAAATAAAAAAACATTGAAACGTAAAAATATAATTTGAAAGGATTCATTAAATACCTAATACTGAACCTGCGGTAAATAAAACTAGAAGTAGGGTTTGGTGCATATTTAACAATGAAACTAACCTAATTGATTTTGAGAATAAAAGTATTATGAACTAACTTCTAAGATGTCGTTAAATCTATTGTGACGGTAAGGGAAAGAGTTTAACGACTGCCCTGCCGTATATTATTTGCGGTATGCGTAATGCTGTATGCGTTTTGAGATAAGGGGTATGCGGTATGCGGAATATGGTATGAAGTTAAAGGGTATGCGGTATGCTGTAAGCGGTTTTAGGTAAGGGTTATGCGGTATGCGAAATGCTGTATGTGGTTTGAGATAAGGGGTATGCGGTATGCGGAATGCGGTATGCAGTTAAAAGGTATGCGGTATGCTGTATGTGGTTTGAGGTAAGGATTGCGGTTGAGATTAATTTTAAAGCTCGTATAGAACCGACGCACGCGCTTTCTAACCAGATTACGCAAAGAAAATAATTTCTGTCTTAGTAAAATTTTCGTTTTCAGTTCGGGCGGATCAGATACAGATTTTGAATCAAAACGTTGTAGAGGCCAATCACCTTTAGGTAACTGAGCAAAAGCGGGGCCCTTAAACCATAATGTATGGTCTATTAGCTGAGCGGGTTTTAGACCTCGCGACAGGCAGTCAGCAAGTACCAGATAATTCTAGACACCAAGTGAAATCGTCTTCGCATGAGCGACCTTAGATTTGGCGCATAATATGCTAATTGTGTTTTTTTATTATTTGGACAGTAAAGATGTAAGTATAATGCGCGTTTTCTTGTGTCAGAAAATTCGATAAGTGTTAATGCGCATTGGTATTCGACACCTAAAACCCGAGGAATTTTAATAGATTGCAATAATGGCAATTCCTTTTCAAACTGACGCCAAAGCGTGACAACGGCATCATTAGGAGGATCGTCCCAATCCAGGTTGTACTGCCATAGAGATTTAATTATAAGTTTAACTAATAAAACAACCAGTGCGAAGAAACCTGTCAAATCCCAAAGACGAACAATCGTCGATAGGATGTTTCGTTTGGTGCAAGTTGTTTCATCAGTTTACAACAAATATAAAATTATCGGAAGCGGGTATCCAATGAAGACCTAATATTTTTAGGTTTTCATCGGGATTAAATTCCACATGTTCCTTGACACGGCGATCTGAAGGAATCGTAGACAAAAAGTTTGGAAAATTACCAAAGAATTTTACAAGATCGAATCCTCTCGCGGCGAATAGTTGAAAATTGAGGATAATGCGAAATAGATTATCTTGTAAATTATTACCGGTGTGTAGAACATTATAAAGTGAGTAACCAGAATCGGATTTTATACTCGCGCCCAGCACCATCCGGATTTTGGTGGTCAATTTATCTTCGCGAACTATGATGTGATGCGGGATTACGTAATGCGGAAAATCAGAATTGTCAACTGGGGAAATGCACCCTTTCTGAAGGTATTCGCGCAATATTTTGTCATATTCAATTTTGATGGTGGGTTGGGGTATTAAGCGGCGTTCGAGAGATCGAAACCTGCGTTCGGCGGCGGGTAACGATTCACCGAGAACAGAGGGACTGTTTCGAAACGGCAACGCGACGATATAACGACCTGCCGTGTCACGAGAAGTAGTGAGTTTAAACATGTCCTCACACTCTTGTTGCTCAGGCGTTAAATCGTTAATCTTCTCATCTGGAATGTCTTCTAATTCGAAGAAGCGCGAAAGGCAAAAATTCATCATTTTGCGTGAACGTACAAAATGATTGTGTGGTGTTTATACTTGGGTTTTCAAGCATCGTTGGGGCAGTACCCAAGATGAGATATTCCAAAGTAGTTTCAATAGCAAATGACTGGCCGAGAGAACCTGATATTTTGTTTGCCTTTAGAATGCGAGCAAACATGTCACATCCCAAGATGATATCAATCTCACCGGGCGTACAGAATGTTGTGTCTGCTAAGGGCAAATTGTTAAGATACGACAAAGAGGAGCGGTTAATGTTAACAGTAGGCAACTCACTGGTTATGGTTTCTACTACATATGGTTTAATCGTATACGACTGAGTGATGTCATAGTGGGAGAGTAATTTTAAGCAAGTTATGCCATTTGTCACATTTCTAACGTCACCTATTCCCGTGACGTAAGTACTTGGAGATGACCGCACCGTAAGATTCAAGCGTGAACAGCATTTGCGCGTAATTATGTCCCTTTGAGAGCCGCTATCTATTAGAGCCCGTATCGTCTGTACCTGGCCCTTAGAGTCTCTGGTAGTGCAAACAGCCGTTCCTAAGAGTGCAGTAGTATTTGCACTAGGGCATGAATTTGTTACACATAGCGAAACCGGATTCGAAGAATTTAAGTTATCATTATCGGCATTTGTTTGTGATGCGGGAGACGGTATTGGGTCTGTTTGTGACTTCCGCCCATCAGTTTATTTGAAATGCAACAAACTATGATGGTTGAGCGCGCATGTTTTGCATGTACTCTTTGATTTACAAGCTTTCGTGATGTGCCTAGTACTGAGGCAGTTCACACAAACTCGAATAATCGATGACTTAATACAGTTAAATCGCTCGCGTGGTTCTAGACTTGTGAATATAGAACATTGGTATAAAGGGTGCGATCCTTTTTGACAGCAAAAACAAATTTCGATGGAGTGATTATCAATTTTTTCGACATTAATAAATGCCTTTGCGGAATTAGTTTTTTGCAGTTTAGCGTGTAACATAGTATATTCATTTTTATGTTTTTTATTTAAACGGAAGAGCTGGGACTCTCAACGGGATTGTGGGAATAAACAGGTTCCTTCTTTGCTCAGATTATGGAATAAAAGAATAGATTTCATAATAACAGATGCTGGTATATTATTTGTATACTCAAAATTATCATAATAAATCATTTAAGAGACGGGTATCCCTAGTACCCAAACAACATAACCTAAAAGGTATAAACCGATAATTAACCAAGAAATGCTTCATACCTGTTGGACTAAATTATTTCTAAATTATTTCTAAAACTCGGGAGCACTACGCCTCTTCACGCGCTGATAGACAGTAGCCGCAATTTCGAGTGGCAAACTCCAGGAAACGCATCCGAGGATCGCATCCAAAGAACGTTTTCGCAAACCGTAATCTTTTCGGAAGACGCAGGAAACCCATCCGAGTAAATCAGGAACGCATCAGGCCCCTTCACCTCGCCAGGCAGCAGGTCTCACGCCATTTACCAGGATCCCGGCTGAGCGTACCAAGGAATCCCGTGTATTGGCCAAGTTCTAGTAGAGAGCACCGTCCAAGTTTTTTCCACCGAGAATTCGTCTTAGATATGGGTAATGAAGGCCAAGCAAAGCCATACAGAGGCTCTCCCGCAATTCACGTCACCGTACGTATCAGAAAACATGGATTATCTCCAATACAAAATGGCGAAGCCATGTGCAGGTTTTCAAACCGCCCGATTACGCCCGCTTAGTACGATGGGTCGCGTTTATAAAAAAATAACATACTCATTGTTCCGGCCAACGGTTTGAAATATTCCGAATATATTAAAGGGATTAACCCATATTAAAATTCAAAAGAAACTCTCAAGTTAGGTGACGAATCGGATTGCCGTAGCTTCCCGTGTCCGCGGCAATCCAAGATGTCACTTGCCAGAAATCGTGTTTATAGAGTTGCCAGTCTAAAAAAAAAAACAAAAGCGAATCATCAATTAAATATACAGCCAGGCGAAGGTTTATCAAGTCAAGATAATAATTATTGCAAGTGTAATAATTATTATCGTCACAAGCGGTATAGCTATTATTTGAGCCAGACGGCTCGATGCCGGTTGCGTGATTTGTGCGCAATTAAGAATTCGTTGCTGTACTCTTACGAAGTCGATTAGTTCCGCGCTGGACGGTAAATTTTCATTATTTTTAATAGAAGATTCGAAATAGTATCAATTATTTTTTCTATTTTTTCTTTTGAAACTGATACCAAAGAATTGTTAACTTGATAGTTTATAAGACGGGTGGTAGAGTGTACATCGGAGGTAATGTTATAATTAAAGGTAGAGACGAAGTGCTGTGAGAACAGGTTGCATATTGCAAAAGGATTCACAGCAGTAACGTCGCCCAGTTTCATAACATGGGGTAAAAAATAATTATTTCTTTTTCCTTTAACATAAGACCAGAATTTTTTGGGGTCATGGGATATATTAAGTTCAGCATTTGTTATAAATTGTTTAAGACATTCCCTAGACATTTTCTTCTACCTTGATCGAAGGATTCAGAATTCATGGTAGTCTAAAGGATTGAACCACTTATTCCATGTTTTGAACTTTATGTTTTTCTTTAGTCAGTTTTATCAGAGCTGGACTGACCAATGGGGATAAGAGTTGTTAATATGAACATCCTTTGATGGGACGTTTAAATCAATGATTTTGTTAATATTCATATCAAAATTAAAATGTACGTCTACTAACGCCATCTACTAATAAGAATGTAAAACCTTTTATTAATAATAAAAGCCAGTCTGTTGCGAACTGCGAACTGCATAAACGTGTTGTCATTCTAAGAGGTAATGGGCCTCCTTTTTTAGATTTATCAGTTATTTTAGTGTTTTAAAATAGATAAATTGTGTACGTTGTTTCGCAGAAACATGACCATGAACTATATTGCAAGTGTACCCAGGTTAAAATGCAGGGAGAACTACGATTTGTGGTGCTTTGGGGTACAAAATTTATTGGTGCTAGAAGGCATGGAAAATTATATCAAGCCAACGGCAGATTTTGAAATAAAACCAATAGATGACGCAAAAACGAAGGCAAAATTAATATTAACGATCGATCCAGTTTTGTACGTGCATATAAAAAACACCAAGAGTTCGGCAGAATTATGGATTACATTAAAGAACATGTTCGATGACTCTGGTTTATCAAGAAAAATAACCTTGCTTCGACATTTGATATCAATAAGACTTGAAGATTGTGACTCCATGGGTACATATGTCACACAGATGATCGAAACGGCTCAACGGTTAAACGGCACGGGATTTACAATAATACTGATTTACAATAAATACCCACAGACCAGTGGGTAGGATCATTATTGTTGTCAGGTTTGTCTGACCATTATTCTCCAATGGTATTGGCACTGGAACACAGTGGGATTTCGATAACAGCTGATGCCATAAAGTCAAAGTTACTCGATATGGAGGTAACCAGTGATTTTGAAACCGGCGGCATAGCGTTTGCAGCGAGAAATAAATATTCCTCTAGCAACACTAACAGTAAGCCACAGAGATATAGTGGCCGTCAGTCAAAGATAAACAAAATGTCAATGACAGCTGACACGTCAACAAAAACAATAACATGTTACAGGTGTAAAGAGGATGGACATTATCGAAATCAGTGTCCGTTGTTAAAGAAGAATACAAGTAAATGTGTTTTTAATGTTGTTTTCCTGAATGGAAAATTTAACAAGAATTCATGGTACATCGACTCAGGAGCCAGCGCACACATAACGGCGAAGAAAGATTGGGTTAAAAACATAAATACGACGCCGTATTTACCAGAAATTGCTGTCGCCAATGAATCTAAAGTGCAAGTTGTTTGTTCCGGAGATGTCGACATTGTATCGGAATTTAATTATCATATAACAGTTAAAAATTTGCTATGTGTGCCTAGTTTGACAACCAACATATTATCCGTAAGTGAACTTATCAAGAATGGAAATAATGTCATATTTGAAGAGAAGCATTGTTATATTCGAAACAAAAACAATTATTTGGTTGCAACTGCGGATTTGTCAGAAGGTGTTTATAAATTGAGATTAAAATCATGAAGTTGTTTGTTGACAGTTCCTGTAAGTGGAAAATTATGGCACAGAAGACTAGCACACATTAACAGTCAAGATATGCGAAAAATAAAAAACGGTATTATGAATGGTTTGAATTGTCAGAGTACTATTGACATAACCAAGTCTCAGTGTATTACTTGTTGTGAGGAAAAACAAATGAGATTACCCTTTTCTCATGTGATGAAGGATGAGACAGATGTGATGAATGAAGGGACAACAGAAGACAATCTGGTGGAAGAGAGTAGTGATTCAGTGGGGGAACTGTCTCAAAATATTCCAGAGACTGAGGATCCTTTTGATTGCTTTTCAGATTCTTCAATATATGATGATGGCAATGAAACACTAATTGAATTTCCAATACAAGATGTCTCAGAACATGTAGTTCAGTCAACAAAACCACCCGAAGAAGTAACAGATGGATGCAGCAAGCGCCAGAGAAAGAAACCAGAAAGATATGGTTTTAGCAACATGTGTGTTTCCAGTACTGTTCCAGCATCTGAAGAGATTATATTCGCAGAGGCTTTTGAGGGGCCAGAGAAGGAGCGGTGGAAGCAGGCGATGGCTGAGGAACTGCAGTCAATTGAGGAGAATAAGGCGTGGGAGCTTGTTGATAATCCGGGTGATGTGACAATAGTGCAGTGCAGATGGGTGCTTAATAAAAAATTTGAAATTGAAAATAAAGTGCGTTTTCGAGCTCGGCTTGTGGCAAAAGGTTTTTCACAGAAAGCTGGTGTCGACTACACAGATACTTTTCACCAGTAGTGCGACATTCTACCATACGATTATTGTTTGCTCTTAGGGTAAAGATGAGAATGAGTATTACTCATTTAGGTGTATGTACTGCTTTTCTAAATGGAAACTTGAAAGAAAATATATATGTCATTACTTGAAGGTTTTGTAAACAAAAGTGGGGGAAAGGTATTAAAGTTAAAAAAGGCAATTTATGGATTAAAGCAATCTTCCCTTGCGTGGTATGAAAGAGTTAAAGAGGTTTTAACTAAATTAGATTTAAATAATAGTCAATATAAACCATGTTTGTTTACAAAAATGATGGGAAAAATTAAAACAGTTGTGGCATTGTATGTAGACGATTTTCTAATTTTTTTCTAACAGTGAGGCTGAAACTACTAAATTAAAAAATGTATTAGGTTCAGAATTTAAGTTAAAGGACCTAGGGCCTGTTAGACAATATCTAGGCATGAGAATTAATTTAGATAAAAATAAAAATGTTATTACTGTAGATCAATAACAATATATTGAACAGTTAGTTTCTAAATTTAAGATGTCTGATTGTAAAACACAAGAGTACTCCAATTGAGCTTACTTGGCGTTGTATCCAGTGAATAAACTGTATGTTTAGTTTATTTTGATAAGTGGGGGTGTTAGTATTCATATCAAAATTAAAATTTATGTCTACTAACGCCATCTACTAACAAGAATATAAAACCTTTTATTAATAATAAAAGCCAGTCTGTTGCAAACTGCGAACTGCATAAACGTGTTGTCATTCTAAGAGATTTCATATAATATAACATAAAAACGATCAATGTCATTATTAGTTGATAAATTTAAGAATTCAGCATCCCAATCAATACTACCGAGGATGTTATTTATTGTTTCAAAATTAGCTTTCCTAAAGAGATTGATTGTCAGTTTATTGTTCACCATAGGGGTTTCCAGAGCTATGTTTATGTCAAAGAGAATGGCTTTATGATGTTTGCATTCCGGGGTGAGATACTGGTCAGTATTTGATACGTTTAGAGGGGTCGAACTAAAAACAAGGTCTAGGAATTTATGATTATTATTCGGAAAGGTGCAATAATGCGATAGATTTGTAAATAAAAGAGTGTCAGATAGTTTTGAGATAATTTCAGATTGATAACCATTTATGATTTGCATACTGTTTTCATTAGTAAGAGACCAGTTAATTATTGGTAAGTTAAAATCACCCGAGATCACAAAATGATGAAGTGCTCTAAGTTCACATAATTTATTCATGAATTCGTTAATGCTATGAGAATGATTGACTCTTGGCGGCATGTACAAACAACATAAATGAATTTTCATGATATTCTTGATCGAAATAAAATCCATTTATCTTCTGCATTCGTGACCCATTCATTACGTTCATGGGCTACGAAGTGCTTCTTCAGAGCAATCAGTACACCTCCTCCTCGTGTTTGTTCTTTGCGGTCAAGCCTAAATATCAGGTAGCGGTTGTCAAATAGCTCATCACTGGCAATGCTATTTAAAAGCCAAGTTTCTGTTATCATTATAATACCAAAGTTGTTATTGGTAACATTAAAATAAAAACTATTTGTTTTGGATCGCAGTCCAGTTACATTCTGGTAATAAACATTCAACATTTTGGTTCATTCATTTCATAAAATATATAAAATATTACATTTTTAAAATAGTTGTAGGCATGTTGAAGTACATTGTAAGTATTAGAGTATTGTTGTAGTAAAGCAGAAAAAAATGAAAAATTAAACAGAGAAATGTTGGTATTATAAAAATAGTTAATTGTAAGGATTGCTTAAACTAAAAGAGATTTCAGCAAAAAACCTTAATCAAGTCCGATTCCAAAGTTACTTGAATAATGGGACTGGATTCATTTCTTCCGATAAAAATTTTTCCAAACTTGATCCACCTTAATTTAAAGTTCTTTTCCTTGCATAAGTCTCTCACTCTCTTGAAAAGTGCACGGGTAGAAGCCGTCAGATGTTCATTAACATAAACGTTGTTTTCCCCAGGAAGCTTCAGGTCGCCAGAGTTTATGCCGCCTTTCTTCCTTATAGCAGCTAGAAAGTTGTCTCTGCAGCGGCTGGTTGTGAACTTCACTACAATTGGTCGAGTAAATTTGGGATTTTCTCTAGGTAATTCCTTGACCCTCATACGAGAAATACCGTCAATATCATTCGGGAGAACATCAATACCTGCCTTGGTTCCCAGCAATTTTATGACATCTACTAAATTTTCTTTCTTTTTTTAAGGAACGCCAATAATTTCTACATTGTTTTTTAATGAGGTTTGCTCCAGGCGGTTAAATTTGAATAAAACCAGATTATAATTTGTATCAAGTTCCTTATTTTTAAGTGTGAGGTCATTAATAATATTATGATACTCCTTTAATTGTTCATTCAATGTTTTTAATTTAGTAAGCACTTTGAAAATTTCTTGTTTTATTTCATATTTGAAAGAAATTAGTGTGTTACTCAAATCTGGCTCTGAGCCAGTGACGTCAGACGGGTTATCCATAGCAGCAATGCGTCTTGATTTGTTGCCTGTTCTACTAGTGCCACTTGTGGGTAAGACAGACATTTCTAAACTTCGATATTCAGTAACCGTTAACACTAATAAAATGAATTGACGTTTAGATTGCAAGGATCAGGGCACAATTTTGATTCACAATGTGTAGAATGATATAAAGACTGCGTTTCCCGCTAGTAAATGCTTAAATGATAGTTATAAATAGCTGTTAATACTGAAATTCGTTGGACAAATTTGAACACAACTGTCACTTTCATCTACTTTTACGATTGTATAAGGTACTGTATCTCATCCCACAATATAATATCCTTTTATAAATTGTATTACAGATTTTTAAATTAGTATTTTAGTGTTGCAAAATTTTCCACTGGTATTCAGTAATCTCAATCCTCGGCAACATGTCTACCGATGAAGCAAATTCTTCAAATTCCTCAAGCAAACCTCAAGGTGCTCCTGAATTATAACGTATTGGTGTCAAACTACCACCCTGCTGGAAAGAAAATATCCTTCTCTGGTTTATTCAGGCTGAAGCTCAGTTCACCAACGCCCGAATAACCAGCGATTCCACCAAATATTTCAACATCATAGCATCGTTGGATGCGGAAGCACTTAAAACAGTCAGTGACTTGGTCACATCTCCGCTTGCTGAAGACAAATACTCAACTCTAAAAAACACGCTCATCTCCAGGTATCAAGAATCGGAAGATAAAACTCACGCTTCTGACTAAACTACAGTTGGGAGACAGAAAACCTTCCGAGCTACTCCGCCACATCAAAGAATTGGTAGGTCCGGGTCTCGCAGACAACGTAATCACGCGCGCAATCTGGATGCAATGACTTCCGCAAAATTTTCGAGCAATCCTTTCATATTTCCGGAAGAACAACTCTCCATCTTCCAAACCCGAAACATGCAGTGTCGACAGCTCTTATCAAGGATTTCTCAACACTTCTACCGAAAAACTCCTCACCATGCTCCAAAAATAAATTGCATATCTATCCTGCGAAATCGAACATTTCAAGTCGCAACACGGTCGAGGCACGCAAGATCAGTCTCGCCGATAAACATTTTCTCGCCAGAAATCAGGCGACAATAATTATGTGCCAACTCGTGCAAACTACTTAACTAGACGGAACTCGTCTCAACACAATGAAATTACTAACGAATATTGTTTTTTTCCACAATCGATTTGTAAAAAAAGTCTACAAATGTATAGCGCCGTGCACATTCAATTCGAATAATTTCGAAAAATCACCGCCCTAACTGCAGTACTTCAAAAAAAATCTTTAACTACTTTGGCACAAGAATTACAAACCAGCTAAAGAATATCACCGTTTTCACTCACAGAAGTATCACGCTACGACAACTAGTCTAGCTAACTCTGCCCCTGTTCAACTAGAACAGGCAGAGGACCTTGCCTCTATTCAACTAGAACAAGCAGCCAAACCGGTTTCGCGGCAGCAACTAGCCCCCGCAAACCAATTCCACCATCGATAACTGCACCTCGCAGCAATGCTGGACACAGTATAATTTTTTGGCTCTGCACGTAACAACGTATTGTCACTTGGAGAAAAAAACAAACCATGCACCTACGGCTCAACTACTTCTAGAGCAAACAACATTACACAGCTCCTGCAAAACATGTTAAAAACTATTGCCCGTAACTGCCGACCGCAACCAGCATTCAATCGCAGCAGAAAGAAAAAAGAAGAAAGAAAAAAAAACAACAAAAATAAACAGTAATAATTAAACAAAAATTTCTTGTATACTTTAAAAAAAAACAAACAAAACATTTTAACAGTTATTCCAACCATAACTTAACTGAATTTAAAAAAAACATCATGCATCCACTTAACTGAATTTAAAATTACATCATGCATTCATTTTAAAACAGTTATGGGCATCACTTTTATTTATTTATGCGTATGGTATCCCCACCACGCAAAAAAAGCATCTCTGGATTGCTCCGGCGATGACCGAGTGATTTATTCCGTCTCCAGTACTCGATCCGGCCGGCCACTCGCGTTTGGTACCTCTCTGCCCGTTTCATACGTGAACACTAAATTGCGTAAATATTAAATCTCAATAAATGTTATTCCCTCGAACATGAGCAAGGGTTATCAATCAACATCCAATATAATGATTGAACACCGGATCGTGGCCTAGAAGTACCGTGATCCCCAGGAGCCTGCCTATCCCTTATGGTAAAGTATTGGTACTACCTCGTCTGATGTGGAAACGGAGCACCAGGTCAAACATTTTCCACCAGCACCTCAACCCTTCAAACAACACTTCTAACATTGGTGACCCCGAGAATTTCTCTGGGTGATGATGAACACAACCGAAACGGAGGATCGAGTGCTGGAACGCGGAATCCTGGACACCCAAATCTTGTGAGTAACATTTCAATTTTTTAATTTAAATTTAGTAGGTCCAGTATGTACATTAGAATCACTTGAAGATAAAGCAGTAAATAACATTATTGTCGACCAAATCCCGTATTGCACAAAAATACCTATTTCTCCGCAACACGATACTTGTTTATGTAGATAGTATATTACCGGGCATTCGTTACCACCCTGAAGCTACATGGTGGTTCAAAACAAAAGAGGATGAAAAATTTAAGAGAAATGCCATTAAACATGTTAACAATTCAGTGATAGAAACTGAATTAAATGAAAATGATCAAAAAAACTAATAGTAACACCATTAATAAAAGTCAAACTATTAACTAAATGATAAATTAAAAATATACGGAATTTATGATTCGGGTTCAAATGTTTCTCTAATTAATTCTAAGTTATTGAAACTAAAAGGAAAAGGAAACAATTTGAATGAAGCAAATTTAGTAACGATTAATGGTGTTAAAAAGACGAGTGGTTTGACAACGTTAAAAATAAAAAAAATTGAATTGGAGAAAAAAGTTGATGTGTACATTATTGATGATCATAATTTCAAGTATGATTTTTTGATTGGATTAGACATGATAAAAGACTTCAAACTTATCCAAAGTGAAGACTTACAAATATCACAGAAACTCTGCCTAAATAATACAAATAAAAAAGAAAAATATTCTACAGATATGAAAACGAATACTGAATTCAATCATATAGAAAAACACAGAATTAATTTTAACGAACATGTTAAAGAAGAAGATTTTAAAATAACAATGAATCATTTAAATAATGATCGAAAAACAGAAATAAATGAACTAATAGACAAATACACATCAGTGTTCGCGAAGAGTAAATATGATGTTGGCACTGTCAATGGATATGAAGCGAAGATAGACTTATTACTGGATAAATATTGTAGTAAGAGGCCTTACAGATGCAGTGTAGAAGATAAAAGGGAAATAGAAGAGCAAATAGCAAAATTATTAGACAATAAACTGATAGAAGAGTCGTACAGTCCATTTGCTGCACCGGTTACTCTAGCATTTAAAAAAGAAGAAAACAAAAGATCCAGATTATGCATAGACTTCAGAGACTTAAATAAAATAGTAATACCTCAAGCTCAACCATTTCCATTGGATTGAAGACCTAATGACAAAGACCAGAAATTGCAAATTTTTTTCAACGCTGGATATAAACTCAGCCTTTTGGTCTATTCCGTTGCGGATTGAAGACAAAAAAAAACAGGATTTGTAACACAGGAGGGACATTATCAATGGATCTGCCTGCCTTTTGGATTGAAGATTTCTCTGGCAATTTTTCAGAGGATATTAAGCAATATATTGAGAAAATATAAACTAAACGAATTTGCTGTCAATTACATAGATGACATTCCTATTTTTTCAAAAACTTTTGCTGAACACATTGATCATCTGACAAAGCTGCTGAATGCAATCAAAACAGAAGGTTTTAGATTAAAATTTACAAAATGCACATTTGCATCAGATATGGTAAAATATCTGGGTCATATAATTCAGAATAATT
Organism: Limnephilus marmoratus; assembly: GCA_917880885.1. Classification (NCBI taxonomy): domain Eukaryota; kingdom Metazoa; phylum Arthropoda; class Insecta; order Trichoptera; family Limnephilidae; genus Limnephilus; species Limnephilus marmoratus. Next base: position 41,915 of record CAKJUN010000003.1, read on the forward strand.
CAGTCAAGCCAGTAAAGGATAATTTTATTTCAACAAAGAATTTTCCTATTCCAAAAACACAAAAGAATGTGAGACAATTTCTAGGAAAAATCAACTTTTATCATGAGTACATCCCGAAGAGTGCAATAATACTAGATCCTTTGCATAATTTATTAAGGAAAAATCAAAAGTTTAATTGGACTGATGAATGCCAAAATGCTTTTGAAACGATGAAAAACCTAATATGCTCACAACCGATCTTGGAAATTTTTGATCAAGATTTACCAATTAATATATATACAGATGCTTCTCTAGTAGGTGTTGGAGCTATTTTAAAACAGACACAATCTGATTGAAAAGAAAAACCTGTTGCTTACTTTTCGAAAAAATTAAACAGCGCCCAGAAAAAGAAAAAAGCAATTTACTTAGAATGCTTAGCTATAAAAGAGGCAGTGAGATACTGGCAATACTGGTTGATAGGTAAACCATTTACAGTTTATTCAGATCACAAACCGCTGGAAAATATGAATATCAAATCTAGAACCGATGAAGAGCTGGGTGACTTAAGAGGGCATTACCTGAGAAAACCGGAAATACGTCATTTTCAAAAAAGTTTTTAGACGTATTGACTCTTTTCCACAAAAAATTATAAATGGATTTCGAAGATTGTTCTTTTATCTAGCATGTAATAAATTTTGAGAAATTTTTTTAATTTTTAGTATAATAAGGTTATTCCATAGGTCGTTGGCAGATTTGTTCAATTTTCAAAAAAGTTTTTGTATTTTACCACACCCATTTCAAATAATAAAATCATGCAGTAAAATAAATCAATACATTATCTAGCAAACTTATGTTTTAGAATTTTAATTTTAGTTTCAATAAAATCATTAAAAAATATGAACGTACATTCTTGGCGAAAATTGGTCCGTTTGTGTATTTATTTGCGCACTTACAAACTAATATATTTCAGATTTTTTTAACATTCTTATTAAATTTAGACATTATTAAAAAATGATAAATACTTATAATCAAAAAATAACTACAAAAAGTTCATTATTTTAATAGTTTTATCATCACGTCTTTCAGCATTTTTGGATGAAGGTATAAATTAAAGCTAATTTGAATTGAAATAAATTCGATATTGAGTTATAATTTAAAAAAGCTGGTACGGAGAATAATTTCTCATTGTAACCGCCCTGCACGATCGTAAGAACAACTTTCGACGAAATGTGGATTTTCGTCCGCTGGCTGGTTAAACGCTCTTAACATATAACTTATTCCAATATGATTTTCAAATTAAATATTCTCCAGGAAAGTACAATATTGAAGCTGTTTGTCTAAGCAGAAACCCAGTCTTAGAACCAGATGAGAACCAAGATGAGCAATTAAAAGTTGTCAACTTAATAAAATTAGAATATATCTTAAAAGATCAGGTCAAACATGAGAAGATACAGTGCAGAAAAGATAAATTGATATCGAAGAATAATGTTTATTACAAGAAAGTAAAAAAAAAAGAAAAAATAATTCTATCAGAAAAATTCAGCATAGATTTTATCAAAAATGTTCACACAGACCTAGGCCACATAGGAATTAATCAAATGCAAAAAATGATAAGCTCATGGTACACATCAGAAAACATGACAAACAATGTAAAGAGAACTTGCGAAAGTTGTGCAGTATGTTTAAAGAACAAATCAAGAGGTCAAAATAAATATGGATTGATATCCTACTTAGGTCCCGCAACAAAACCTTTTGAAATATGTTCTATTGATACGATAGGTGGTTTTGGGGGTTCACGGTCAACAAAGAGATACTTGCACCTGCTATCAGATCATTTCACGAGGTTTGCATATATTTTGACGTCAAAAACTTAAAATACCAACGATTTCATCAAACTCTTAAACTCCACAGAAACTAATGAAATTGGCATGATACTTACTATCAGACCAATATCCGCGTCTTAATTCTAGAGAATTCAAAAAAATTTTGGATGAAAAAAATATTCCAATCATTTTTACTGCAGTAAACTCGCCTTTCTCAAATAGATTAAATGAAAGATTAAATCAAACGCTAGTCAATAAAATTAGATGCAAAATCAACGAAAATGACTTAAAAGTGGCTTGGACAACTATAGCCCGTAATTGTGTAAAAAACTATAATGAAACGGAGTACACTGTCACTGGATATGCTCCTCAGTACCTACTTAACGGCACAGATGTTACGATTTTGCCAAATGAGTTAAAACTTAAGAAGACTGACATCGATTTGATTCAAGACAGAAAAAAAGCTCTGGAAAATACTATAAAGTCACATAATTACAACAAGATAATTTACGATAAAACCAGGAGACATATTAACTTCAAAGTTGGTGATACTGTTTTTGTGGAGAATGGAAACAAACTTAACAGGAAGAAGCTCGACGAATTGAGAATCGGACCATACAAAATCATAGAAAAATTATCAAACTCAATTTACAAGATAAATACTGGTCGAAAAAAAATTGAATTAAATTTTTTCCACATCTCGAAATTAATTCCAGCACCTGCATTGATGAACCATGAAGAGGATATCGAAGATGAATGAAAATTTTTGCAATAATTTTCTTTCCCGGGGGGGGGAGATGTAAAGGAAATATATTCCCTTTAAATTTGAATCCTATAATGTCAATTAGAATGCAATCATCGATTGTCAATTGTTTTGTTATTCTATTATTTGATTGTTAGAAAAAAACCATTCAAAGTGATATAAATAAACATGAATGTCGTTTCTTAGTTAAAGAAAACTTTGCAACACAAGTGTTTTATTTAGAAATTAATAAAAAGGAATTAAACCTATAAACTTATTATATATTTATTTAATCAAAGTGTGTAACATTGCTATCTATACACTTTTGCCATCTCATAGGTAGTTCATCGATCCCTTTACTGAAAAAACCATTCGGACGGGAATCAATAAAATCTTTGAAGGCGGTTTGGACTGCCCCTTCGGAGTTGAATTTTTTCCCTTGCAAGAAGTTATCCAAATTTCTAAAAAAATGGTAATCTGTTGGGGTAAGGTCCGGAGAGTACGGTGGATGTCTTAGACATTCCAATTGAAGCTCCTCTAATTTGGTAGCCGTCTGTTGTGCTGTGTGTGGTCTATCGTTGTCATGAAGCAGCAGTGGCCTAGAGCGATTAACCAGCCTCGGTTGTTTAGCAGATAGTTTTTCCATCATGGTTTGCAGTTGCTGACAATAGACATCTGCCGTAATCGTCTGGCCAGATTTAAGAAAACTGTAGTGAACGACACCAGCACTAGTCCACAAAAGGCTCACAAGTAACTTTTTTTTGGAGTCAATTTTCGCTTGGGGCATGGTTTGGCTGCTTCGGCAGGGTTCAGCCATTGCGATGAGCGCTTTCGATTATTGTACAGGATCCACTATTCATCACAGGTAATGATTCGATTTAAAATCCCTTCCTTATTGTGCGGGTTGAGTAATGCAACGCAGCAGTCATCGCGCGTTTGTTAATTTGCTTCACTCAATTCGTGAGGTACCCACCTTTCAAGCTTCTTCACCTTACCAATTTGCTTCAAGTGGATTAAAACAGTTTTATCACTAACACCGCAGTTTGCAGCTAACTCGGACGTGGTTTGCGATGGATCCGCTAGGATGGATCCGCTTCCACAATAGCCTTCAATTCTTCATTATCAACTTTGGTCTCCGGCCGTCCATGGGGCTTGTTTTGCAGGTCGAAATTTCCAGAACGAAAAAAACGTTGGAACCAAAAACGCACTGTGTTTTCTTTTGCGGCACCGTCGCCATATACATCATTAATCCTTTCAGCTGTTTCTGCAGCACTGGTGCCACGGTGGAACTCGTACTCGTAAATAACGCGATATTTAAAGTTTTCCATTTTGTAAATTAAGTGACGCAAAGAAAAAAAACAATTAAGGAAAAACAAATGAATTAAAATTTTCGAAACACAAATACATGAGTAAATAGCTGTATAAATTTGAATTTGGAATTCCTAACCAAAGAGAAGATATTTGAGATCAAAGTTGCCAGTACGGCAAAACGCCAATTTCATATGTAAGGACCTAATATATACTCTTACCCAGCACATGTGTACTAATATATACCCTTACACCAGCACATGTGTACAAAAATTCTTTACTGTATATAAATTCGTGTGATATTCATATAAACTTAGTATTAGGGGTATTTTTGCATTATATTGTTTAGGTTTGGTAAACATACTAAGTAGTGGGGGATAAATAATTTTCCTTACTTTTACTTTTCATTACATATAGAACAAAAGGGTCTTAAATTAAATTTGCTTGAACAATAAGAAATTAATAGAACAAATCATGCAGAAAAAATCGCAAATCATTTCAATAAATTCTTCTCCACGGTCGGATCAGACATAGCAAATAATATTTTAGATAAAAACGGAATGTCAGAATTTAACCTTGCAATTGGTTAATATGCTGTTATACGTGTATGTTGTTGCCACGCTGACGCGTTTAGGATTATTTCATGTATTGTTTTAACTAATCTGTGGAACTAATCTCCTGCTGATAAGTACGTGAAGTAGCTTAGCGGGTATAAATTCCCATTGTATGTAACTTTTAATCTATCGATCGATAATCTTAGTTATGATCCATTTAATCTCACTCCTTTGACTTTGGACTTTGGATTTATTTATTTTTCAGAGTACCTAAACCTAAGTTTACTTGCTCTAACATATTTATAAAAGGATTATCTATTGATGCTTCACATGGTTTTTAATGTTTTTGAGTTTTTCGAAAAGTTTTAATACTGCGGCTGTATGCAGGAATATTCTGTACGTAATTAATTAATCTCTAGGTAAGACAGATTTTGGTTTTTTATATTTAAAGTGTTCATTCTCGCTGTATTTAGCGAGAGAGTTTATTGTGGGATTAGGGTGACTATCTAGGCCAGCGTAAAAACTAGTAGCCTATGAAAAAAGAAAGTCTTTAACCAATAGCCCAGTCAGAAAAAAATCGTTTCAGGCTGATAATTATTGCTTATAATAATTGTTACCCTTTGTGCTATGCATAAAAATCTTGCCTTAAACGTTAGTTTAAAAATTAAAAATAATAATTAATATTTGACAAGTTTAAGTATTTCCCCAATAAATGAAGACATAATTTGTCTCGACGCCACCTAGCGAGGGATTTAACATTAACATTGTCTCTCTCGCAAAAACTAAAGTTGGTTGTTTTCAGGTGGAAAAAATATAATAAGCAGTAATTGTTGAATGAAACACTAGTATATATTGAATCATTTGGCGGGTATAAGATAAGCCGCCATAGCTCAATTGGGAGAGCAGCTGACCGGCAATCAGAAGGGCACGGGTTCACGTCCCGTTGGCGTCATGTATCTTTTCTCGGAAGATTTTTCAATGCGGATGAGTGTTTCAGGCTGATAATTATTGTTTATAATAAAAATGTTATAATTATTGTGCTATGCATAAAAATCCCCAATTTCCCCAATAAATGAAGACATAAACAGCTGTACAGAAACACGCTGTTAAATTCGCTCCTGCTTAAAATTAAAAAGGAAACAATCAAAACGTATTTGACAAAAAAATAGTGCTTTCATACATACAGAATTGCACTAGTAGTGCAGCGGAGAAGTTTTAAGCTGCTTTAGAACGTCAGTTTTAACCGAAATCTGATATTTATAATCCGAGTTGCTGTCAAAACAATAGATAATTATCATTATCTTCGATCACTCAGTCCGAAATCTGTTTGTGTGTGTCGTGTGTGTGTACGTGACAACTGATTCTGAACTCCGCCTTAGGTACACAGCGCAGGGCCGCTAAACCTTTTTCAAACCACACATCTCGAAGCAGTAAAATGGACACCTGTGATACATATTCCTTTATCACTGCGGCAAACAACATTATTAACTCCTTACATACTACTATAATGGATCCAAGCAACAAGTTCACTAAAGAACAGATGGGGAAATTATCACCAAAGCTTTCGGAATTACTAGGCAATATAAGCCTTGTTGCAGCTAAAACGGGCTTTTTGGAAGGTGAACTGAAGACATACCAACGCATCTCAGAAAACCAGCCGCTCCAGCCTCTACCCCAGTTCCTGTCAAATGGGACAAAAATAACCCAAATGTGCGAAGCAGCCGATGAGTTGGAAGAAAGAAAGGTGAGAGCCAAAAATTTAATTATCACAAATGTGCCCGAAAGTGTCATGGTGAATCAAATGGCCCGAATTAAACAGGATAAAGTGGAAGTTTTAAAAATTATCAACAAAATCGATACCACGCTCGTTGAAAACTCTGTCAACGTCTTCCGCATTGGCGCAGTAAAACCAAACAAAATAAGACCAATAAAAGTCATCCTAAATGATCTGTTGATTGTATTAAACGTATTGCGTAGAAAAAATATTGCTCTAACACAGTACACCGATTGCAAAATCTATTCCGACCAAACCCCTCTACAAAGGCAATACCTAAATGATCTTAGACAAACTCTGGAAAACCGTACCCTGGAAGGCGAAGTCGGACTTACCATAAAATTTATAAATAATAAGCCAAAAATAGTAATTGTTTCAAAAAACCAAAATCCACCACTGGATATGGCCTAACTAACCGAAAATGCCGGACCAAATGCCCTGATGAAATCAAAATCTATTACCAAAATACACGAGGACTTCGTACAAAACTACATGACCTTAAAGAAACGGTACTTTTACACGGACACGATATATTTATCCTTACCGAAACATGCCTCGTTCCAGAAATAAAATCTCCAGAACTTGGTTTTACAAACCACAAGGTATTTCGGCGTGACAGGAATCCAAAATCTAGTACCAAATCCAGAGGAGGCGGAGTATTGATTGCAACGAAGGAAAATATATCAGCGAAAAAACTAACAACGCAAAATACCTCATTGGAGCAATTATTTGTACAAATTTTTACTCCTATGGAAAAAAACATCATCATTGAAACTGTATACATACCGCCAAACTCCGATATCCAAACTTACAAGAAACACTGCGAAGACATTGAATTTCTTCGGTCAAAAAACCCTACATCGAAAATAATTATCGTCGGTGATTATAATCTTCCCAATTTAAACTGGACATCTAGTGAAAATGGTTACATTACTAACGAGAGTTCTAACGACCCAGCACGTGAAGTGATAGATACGATTAACTATTTAAATTTGCATCAACACTATTTTGTAACCAATATATGTAATCGTCTACTAGATCTTGCTCTGTCAAACTGTTCTAAACTATGTGTTGAAATGTCAAACGATCAGCTCGTACAGGTAGATAATTATCATCCCCCCTTACACATTGTCGTAAATATGTACATAAACAAACCACCACTGAAACAAACAACGCTCAACGTTCTCAACGCCGATTACGACTCTATTAACTACCAACTCACCAATACAGATTGGACGTTCTTGACCAAAAATACTGATATTGAACAAAATCTAGAAAAACTTTATGAAACATTTTCCGAAAATATAAAATCTCATGTCCCCTCATATACACCAAAACGCAGAACATATCCAATTTGGTTCTCCACAGACCTTATACTCTTACTGAAACAAAAAAAAACAACTACACAAAATTTTTAAACTCACTCACCAAATCAAAGACTACTCAAACTTCTCAGAAACAAGAAAGAAATGTAAAACACTATCTAAACTATGCTATAAAGCACACATCACCTCCGTTGAGAAAACTTCGCTAGGAATAAAAAATCTATGGAATTTTGTTAAAAAATTAAACAATGAAAGTACAGACTACCCCCCTACAATGCATTATGATGGAAAAATAGCCAATAGCAACCATGATATTGTTAATTTGTTTGCTGATCATTTTCAAAGCGTATATGAAAGCAAAATATCTGATAACAACGTACCGTCATACATATACCCAAGCACAATACATTTACAGAACTACCTCATTACACGGGAATCATGCTTAAATAAAATAATTTCCCTTGACCCCAACAAATCTGCAGGCCCAGATAACATCCCACCAATATTTCTCAAACAATGCGCATCTGCAATATCAGGTCCACTCACCACACTATTTAACCACTTACTTTCTTCAGGACATTTTCCAACCCGTTGGAAATCTAGTTATATTACCACGATTTTCAAAAAAAGGTGATGACACAGACATTAAAAACAACCGTCCAATCTGCATACAATCAGCGCTCCCGAAAATCTTTGAATCCCTTGTTCTCGATTTAATTTATCCTTCAATATTAAAAGTTATAGATAAAAACCAACACGGATTCGTTTCGGGTAGGTCAACTGCTACTAACCTGTTACTTTACCATAACTATATTACAGAATCTTTAAAAAAAAACAAATTGACAGTATTTACACAGATTTTTCCAAAGCTTTCGACAAAGTATCACATAAATTATTACTTAGAAAACTTTATGCAATAGGACTGAGGGCAAGTTGTTGAATTGGTTCTCAAGTTACTTGTCTAACAGAATCTTATTTGTCAAAATTAAACACTCTAAATCTAAGTTATTTTATGCAACTAGTGGTCTACCGCAAGGGAGTCATCTCGGACCCATCCTTTTCCTTATATTCATAAATGATATCATAAGTTGTTTCGACGATGTAGAAGTTCTGCTTTTTGCCGATGACATCAAATTATATAAACAAATATCTAATATAAGTCACTGCCTTATCCTACAGTCAAACATTGACAAATTACACAATTGGTGTGTTGCAAACAACTTATTCCTCAATATCGATAAATGTAAGACACTAACATTTTGTAAAACAAAGACCCCGTTTTCTTTCAAATACACAATAAATAACAAAATCTTAGAAAAAGTCAAAGAAATCAGGGATCTTGGAGTTATATTTGACACCCAATTAAATTTTATAAATCACATACAAGAAATAACCAACAAAGGCATGAAGACACTAGGATTTATAATCAGAACCATCAAAGACTTTGATTCACTAGAAGCTATTAAATATTTGTCACTAGTACGCAGCTTGCTGGAATACAATTCCATAGTTTGGTCCTCATATTATCAAATTCATATAAAAAATTTTGAACGAGTGCAGCACAAATTTTTACGATTTATTAACTTCAAGTTACATATACCTATTCAACACATTAACTATACATTCTTACTAAATACACTTAAATTGCATTCCCTAGAAAACAGAAGAAAAATAATTGACCTAACTTTTTTATTTAAAATTATTCACTCCGAATTAAACTGTTGTGAACTCCTGCATCTCATTGACTTTAAGGTACCAACTCGAGCGACAAGGCAAAACATAGTATTCGGCAACAATAATTCTGGAACCAACAACTACCTCACACATGCACCTATTCCACGATTTCATACACTAGCAAACAAATTCACCTCAAGTATCGATGTATTTAATACAAAGTTACCATTATTTAAGAAACACTTGAACGATATTTTTATGTAGGTAGTATAGTTTGATATTTAGGGAGAATCACATAGCACATTGCAGATATTTGTGTATTTTTATATTTATCTACAATATAAAAACCTGTTGACGTTTTCTTTTCTTTTTTAATGTGAGTACTGTGACATCTGATTTGAGTTTTCAGGAATTGTTTTTATGTAAATTTTGTAAATACACAAAGTATACTATTTTATGCCATCTGCAACTTTAAAAACTTTCTCTTGTATTGTAATGCATTATTTTTTCTAAAACGTATCTTTATACCTTCCATTCATGTGATGTTTACTTTTTCAAGCTCATCTTTTTTTATTGTTCAACTTTGTCTCTGTATTATAAACTTATATGTAAAAGCCCATCAGGGCGTTGATATATTAATAAATAATAAATAAAATAAATAATAATTTGCCTCGACGCCACGTAGCGAGGGATTTAACACAACAGTGTCTCTCTCGCAAAAACTAAAGTTGGTTGTTTTCAGGTGGAAAAAATATAATAAGCAGTAGTTGTTGAATGAAACACTAGTATATACTGAATCATTTGGCGGGTATAAGATAAGCCGCCATAGCTCAATTGGGAGAGCAGCTGACCGGCAATCAGAAGGGCACGGGTTCACATCCCGTTGGCGTCATGTATCTTTTCTCGGAAGATTTTTCAATGTGGATGAGTGTTTCAGACTGATTGCTTATAATAATTGTTACCCTTTGTGCTATGCATAAAAATCTTGTCTTAAACGTTAGTTTAAAAATTAAAAATAACAATTAATATTTGACAAGTTTAAGTATTTCCCCAATAAATGAAGACATAATTTGTCTCGACGCCACCTAGCGAGGGATTTAACACTAACAGTGTCTCTCTCGCAAAAACTAAAGTTGGTTGTTTTCAGGTGGAAAAAATCTAATAAGCAGTAATTGTTGAATGAAACACTAGTATATATTGAATCATTTGGTATAAGATAAGCCGCCATAGCTCAATTGGGAGAGCACAATCAGAAGGGCACGGGTTCATGTCCCGTTGGCGTCATGTATCTTTTCTCGGAAGATTTTTTAATGTGGATGAGTGTTTCAGGCTGATAATTATTGCTTATAATAATTGTTACCCATTGTGCTATGCATAAAAATCTTGTCTTAAACGTTAGTTTAAAAATTAAAAGTAATAATTTATACACATATTACATTTTCGACTGGTCAGTGGTTGAGTGGGCATAGCGCTTGGGTCCCACCTGGGCGTCGCGTGCTCGATTCCTCGGCTGGCTAAGTCCTCCATCAAAACACAAGCAACATTTTCGGCTTTCTGTGGTAGTAGTAGATTTTCAAACATAGTTGGGTTATTCGAAACCCGGGAATGTTTGTCTTTCTTTAAAAACAAAATACCTGTTAAACAGGAAGATTTTTTATCCAATCCTACCAACAAAATTAACTTCATCTCCTTATTACAGACAAAGCTTCGGGAGAATGGGATACAGACTCTTCACGCCACCGATGATGCCGATGTTCTTGTCGTTAATACTGCTGTGAAACAATCCTCTCACAATTCTGTGACTGTGTCGTTGGTGAGGATGTGAACCTCACTGTCCTTTTGATTGCTTCCACTCCTCCCACCCACTCCCCTTATTTACTGGCTGCGACACAACATCTGCAACATTCAGGAGAAGCAAGGTGGGCTTCTCAAAATTGTACTTGGAGTCAGAAATCATCAAGCAAGCGGCAATGATCTTAAACAACCCCTCCTCTACTCGCGACGAGGTTGAAGAGGCTGGAAATAAATGTTTCCTGAAATGGTATGCGGCGCCAAAAAGACAGACCTCCCTTAACCAGTACTACTTCCAGTCGTTCACAAGGTCGGTGGCAAATATGAAGCCTGACATCAGCTCCCTTCCTCCAACAGAGAGCGCAGCTTAACAGCATTCCCAATGCACCGATTGAGCTGCCCCCTGAAGAATGGGGGTGGAAACATGAAGGAGAGACACTGGTGCCAATTACAACAGAAGATCCACCAGCACCGGAGGTTCTTCTGAATATGATATTTTGCCGCTGTTCCAAGGATTGTGCAATTGGCAAATGTGGATGCCGAAAAGCAACGCTGACCTGCAGCGTGCCTCTGCAGCGTGCCTCCACTGCAGCGTGCCTCCACTGCCAAGGGAGATGCCTCAATAGAATAATAAGAAGACGTGGAGCCCATTCAACAAAAACAACCCACTACTGAGGATGAATATGTCATGGATGTACAATGCTTATCAAGACCCTCACGTCCAAAGAAGATGAAAGTATAACATGATGTTATTGAGAACACTAAAAAAAATCAGATTTATAATTTTATGTGCTTAAAGTTGACTAGACTTCACTTACAGTAACTACGAGCTTTAATTGATCACCATGAAACAGGCAGCCGCCTAGTATGGTGATTTAATAAATCTAATCTACGTAAATGTCTAATATTTGTAACATGTATTTTATAAATAAATAAATTATAAATAAAAAGTGTGGTCACACATATTATTAGGTGAACGAACAAAAGCTGTGTGTCTGTAATAAGATTGTTTGGTTCTGAAACAGTCTTTTAGAAAACTAAATCCATTTTCCTCAAGTCCTTCAGCAATCATGCATTCCTTTCTCTTCCTCCTTTCCTCAAAAGTCTCTACCAGGAGAAGAAGATGGTCCTACCTACAAGAGGAAATAATTGAACAATATTATCGCCCAAGTTTACCCTACCTACTTGGGCAGTTGAATTTTGATCGTGACATGGGTCACATTGCTCTCGTGAAAAATATCGCAAATAATAGCAAGATTACAATTTTTATTTGTATCAAACTGTCGTGTCGTAGAAGTCTGGTGTTGTGTCAGTGTTTGGAGCCAGGATCGATCCTGAATCGCAATAATACGCCGTCAAAGGTAAGAGACTTCCTCTCATTTCCTACTTCCCACGATCAGATTTCAAAACACAATTATTGGTATTTACTCATCACAAAACAAAAAAGGATTTACAGTCATCTTTTCGTGTCTCGGTATAAGATTTAATAATTTACACGATTTAGTGTTCACGTATGAAACGGGTAAAGAGGTACAAAACGCAAACGAGCGGTGGAATCGAGTGCTGGGAACGGAATAATCTGCTCGGTCATTCTCGGAGCGGTCCCGAGATGTTTTTTCGGAGAGGTGGCGGGGATGCCACACGTAAAAATGAATATAAGTGATGCCCATATACCACCCTACCAGCGTCGCACGCGAATTATAAAATATGGCATTGCTTAAAAAAAGAAAAAAAATCATATACACCTAGAGAAGGTTTAGTATGTATCCATGTCATATATACAAAATATAAACAGTGGTATTATATGTTCGAAAAATAGAATGGTGATTGTAAATTAGTATATAAACTTTTCAACCATACATTATAATACATATGTGAGCATTCCTAAAAAAAAAATTATTTCAAAAATCGTGATTTGCCAAAACTTTGTTACCTTTTTTTAAAAAATTTATTTACTAGCGAAAAGAAAAAGATAATTCATTAGTTTCACAGATAAAAATAAAAGTAATTTGTTTAAAATGTCATTGAGACAAATATAAATAAAATGCATAAACCTTATTATTCAAAATTAATCTATTATAAATCTAGATATAAGGTGTAGTTTTATTTTCACCACAATCATATAATAATAATATGTCGAATTCTAAGGCTGCTATTGTTATATTATTGTACTGTAGGTACCTGCCTTCGCAGCGTAATGGAATGCCGACTCATTATTTTTATTCTTAGCTACCGATGTGAAGGTACATATTGATTAATTATAGTAGTGTTTCAGGCCAAACTAAATTTGCTTGATTTCTTTGTAATATAATAACAGTAGTTGTAACTTAAAATTAATAGAGATCATTATATACACGGTAGGAACATCTGTTTACTAACATAGATATGCATTTCTAATCTAATTAGCTAGTCGCTTATGTTAATTGATAATATTTTATCGTGATTTACACATAGAATTCGTACTATAGATGTGTCTAGGTAACGTGCCTTACAACAAAATAGCTTTGTATTATTTCGTGTCCGTGTTTCTTACGGCAATGAATCAATATACTATTATTATCTATTATGTATAATAAGTTTGTAAGAATGCGGTTAGTTACATAGTGCGGTGTTCCGCTAGGTGATTGAATCTATATAATGTTGTTATTTTGCTAGATATCTTGGGTGCGTAAGGATACAATTATTTACATAGTGCGGTGGTCCGCTAATTAAATACCTAAATAAACGTAGTTTTATTTCTCAGTAGTGCATTAGAATTTTAATCATTAAGGTACGGTGATACAAATCGTATAATAAATTTTGGGAACATCAATATAAGTTTTCTAATTAATTTGTTTTAACGATCACTTTTACCATTGAAGTATTGCTAAGCATTACTAAGACGACTGGTACCTTTTAGTAAAATGTACATGTCTTCCAGAACGTGTTTTTGTTCTTGTTATTGTGGGCGGTTCGTTTGCAGTTCTTTGAGGTATTTCCTCAGTATTTTGGAAAAATGCTGGTTTAAGTCTGTCAATAGATACTCTTTTGGGTTTTCCGTTGATAGTTATGACATATGTTTTGTCGTCTCGTTCCTGAACTTCGTAAGATCCTTCGTAGGGAGCCTGAAGTGATTTTCTTCCGGCGTCTGTGCGCAGGAAAACGTGTGACGAGTTAGGTAGATCCTTGTGGATGAAAAATTTTCGGTTGCTGTGGTTACTAGTGGGCGTAGGTTTGATTTCTTCGAACCTTTCTTGCAGTCTTCTGACATAGGTGTCAGGTTCTTCGCGGGGAGTTGTAGTGAAAAAATCGCATGGTAATCTCAACGTTCTTCCGTAGGTGATTTCTGCGGGTGAGCATTTCAAATCTTCGCGAACGGTGGATCTCAGACCTAGTAGGATGAGTGAAAGACTTTCCAACCAGTCTGGATTGCTATACGCCATGATTGACGCTTTAAGCGTTTTGTGCCATCTTTCAATTATACCATTTGCTTGTGGATGGTAGGCTGTGGTTCGGGTATGCTTTATTCCGAATGTCCGAGTGAGGTTCTTGAACAGACACGATTCAAACTGTCGCCCCTGGTCCGTTGTGATTGTTTCCGGGACGCCTTGTCGAGCGATCCATTGTGAGGTCAGAGCGGTTGCCACCGTCTCTGCCGACGTATCCTTTAAGGTAATCGCCTCCGGCCAGCGGCTGTATCTGTCTATTATTGTAAGGAGATATTTATACTCATTACGAGCTAGCAGGGGACCGACCAAGTCTATGTAGATGTTTCGGAATCGGTCTTCTGGGAGAGGATATGTTGCTGTTTGTGCAGTTGTATGTCTTGATATTTTAGCTTTTTGACAAGCGACACAATTTTTGAGGAAGATTTTAATATCCTTTGACATCTTGGGTCAGACGAATCTCTGGTGTACGCTATTAGCGGTACCCGTGGTGCCTGGGTAACATATGTTGTGTACGCTGTTTATTACTTGCTCTCTCATTTTTAGAGGGATGAAGGGTCTCACACGACCTGTAGACATGTCGCACCATAATAGTTCATTCGTGTTAGGAATTATCATTTTCCTCATAACCAGGGAGGAGTCCTCAATTGCCTTAATTAGATCGTCGTCGTGAGTCTGCTCTAATCCCATATGTCTGTAATCTATAGCAGGAGGGCTGTTTATCTCTTCTATGCGAGACAGCGTGTCTGCTACAGTGTTTAAGTGCCCGGAAATGTGTTTGACATC
Source organism: Limnephilus marmoratus (assembly GCA_917880885.1). Classification (NCBI taxonomy): domain Eukaryota; kingdom Metazoa; phylum Arthropoda; class Insecta; order Trichoptera; family Limnephilidae; genus Limnephilus; species Limnephilus marmoratus. The sequence continues at coordinate 57,096 of CAKJUN010000003.1, forward strand.
GGTGGTGAATTGTGTAATTAAATCAAGTTGCCTTTCTTGACGTGGGGAACTTGAGGCGCATTTCTTATTGAACGCAAATGTTATAGGTTTATGATCGGTATAGATTGAAATTCCGACCTTCTACATCATTCCTAAAATATTTTATTACTTCGTAAACTCCTGTAAGTTCTCGGTCAAACGTACTATATTTACGTTGAGCGGAGGTGAATTTACGAGAAAAAATCCTAGGGGTTGCCATTCGTTATTTTTAAGTTGCTGTAGGGATGCGCCGATCGCTAGATCAGAGGCGTCTACCATTATGGCTATATTGGCCTTGGGGTCGTGGTGCGCTAGTAGAGTGGCGTTGGCCAGCTGACTTTTACACTCTTCCAAGCTAAGCGAGAATTCTCTTATCATTCTTCTTGTATCCTGACGTGAAGTCGAAAAGTTTGGCTTGTGTGTTAATAGAGTTCTTCAAGAATTTTCTGTAATAATTCAGCATCCCGAGGAAACATCGCAAACCTTTGGCTGTCTTAGGCAGAGGAAAATCTACAATGGTTTTCACTTTCTCTTTGACGGAAGTAATACCGTCCGACAATATTGTGTGTCCCAAGAAATTAACAACGAGAAAGCCGAATTGACATTTATTTAAATTAATTATTAGACCGTTGTCGGAAAGGCGTTGGAAAAGTCCATCAAGGTGTTTCCTGTGTTCCTCTTCATTTTCGGATGCTATAAGTATGTCGTCCAGGTAGGCGAAACAGTAGTCTAAGTCACGCGTCACAGCGTGCATAAATCTCTGAAAACTTTGTGCTGCGTTTGACAGTCCGAATTGCATAGATGTAAATTCGTATAATCCGAATGGCGTGATGATTGCAGTCTTAGGTATGTCAGATTCTTCTACCGGGATCTGGTGATAGGCTCTTTTTAAATCTATTGTTGAAAATATTTTCGCTGTGGTCAATTTTTGTGAGAAATCATGGAGTTGAGCAATGGGGTACTTGTCGGGGATTATGCTTGCGTTTAAACGTCTGTAGTCCCCGCACGGACGGACGTCACTCTCCATTGGGTTTTTTAACCATGTGCAATGGACTCGCCCAACTACTTTTGGACGGGCGGCAGATTCCGTGCTCCATGAGGTATCTGAACTCTTTTTTTACAGCTTCTAAGCTTCTAGGAGTTCTGGTGCCAGCTTGCGGGCTCGTTCTGTTACGGGCGGTCCCCGTGTTTCGATCACAAGTGTTACGTTATGTTTTCTGACAATTGGTATTTGCATATTGGGGCGAGTTAATGACGGGTATTTATTTATTATATCCCGATACTTCTGGTTTGTAGATATCGTCGAAATACCAGATGAGGGTCCTTGTGACTTTGCTCCTTGGATCTGATGTCCCGTGGTCTGGTCCGTCAATGTGGCGTTATTCAGGTTAACGCTCAGATTGTAGTGATGGAGTAAGTCCGCTCCAATAATCGCTCTCGATACGTCCGCAACGATAAATGTCCACTTTATTTCACGTCGCAGTCCGAGTTGTAGTTGAATGGTTCTGGTACCGTAGGTTTTTATAGCGGTTCCGTTAGTACTGTAAAGCGTGGTAGGACTTGAGTCTGAAGTGACTGAAATTTTAGTCGAGTTGTACCACCTTGGGAGGACCGAAACATCAGCGCCGGTGTCGATCAAAAATTTTTGTCGTGTCACGAGTTCATGAACGAAGAGACAGCAAGTATTCCGGGAACGGTCGCATGTCTCTACTTGTGGGTTCCCGCTGGCGTTTCCCGACTTGTTGCGATTAAAAGATTTAAAAGTACATGGTTTTATGCAGTTGTATGACTTCTCCAAATTTTTTTATGGAATCTGCAGTATTCGTTTGCATTATCAAAAGTGTCATTATTGAAAGTGTTATTATTGTCCGTTCTCTCTTGTGATCGGGAGCGTTGTTGTCGGCAGGAATTTAAGTACGATGTTTGTGGGTGACGCCATTCTCTGCGGGGGCAAGGATTGCGCTGTTTATAAAAAGAATGTGCGGGGCGGGGCTATGACTGTTTCTGCGACTAGACTTAAGTTGTTTGACTTCTAGAAAGAGTGCAGAAATTTGTTTACGTAGGCTCTGGAGAACGGAAGTGATGTCGGGATCTTCAATCGGTATCTCTACGTTGGTTTTTGTTCATCGCTCCGCACTCCGTCTTCTGGTAGACTTCCAGAATTTTATCGGCTGCTGATGCAAGTTGTAGTAGATTGTCGTCTGGCAGTGCAGTCAATATGGCCTGTACGTGTTGGGGAAGTCTTTGAAGCCATAGCATGCGTATGATTGCACTCTCAGCCAACCCCGGGCCGGCGAGCTCGTGCATCAATCGAAGTAGTCCGGATGGTTTTCTGTCGTCCAACTGCAATCCGGTTAGTAGACGGGTGAGGCGTTTTTCTTCAGAATCTTGCAACCTCGTGGAGAGTGCAGTTTTTAGGGCAGAGTACTTGTCCATTGCCGGTGGTTTTATGACGACATCGCTAACGGTTCTGAGGGTTTCGATGTCCAGGGCGGCAACAATAATGTTAAATTTCGTGGTGTCATCCTTGATTCTGGAGTTGGAGAACTGGCTTTCTGCCTGGGCAAACCAGGGGGTAGTTTGACTGTTACGACGTTTATGACGGGGTCCATTTTAATGTTAGAAGTGTTATTAACGCTGGTTCCTGAAGCTGTTTCCAATGTTGGAGTGTCCTCCAGCGGCATATTGTCATTGTAATATGGCAATTAATAGGCAATGGCAAAAGCAGTAGCAGTCGTAATAGACCGTGTGGGTATGCAGATAAAATTATCGAAATCGCAAATGAATGAAAAAAGAAAAAAATAAATCTAATCCGGATCTGAAAAATTAAATTGATGGTATCCAGTATTTTTACAAATCCCTTATCGTTACTTTGGAATCTTAATAATAATTTACGATGTTGTTATTCCTTTTACGTTGAGTGACAATTGGTAATGCGTAGTGTGTAACAATATTTCTATGTACTTATGTAAAAGAAAAAAGTACTACACAATTACTTTCTAAATTCACTGATTATATAAATTGTCAATTAAATGAAAAATATTATATTGGTATAATTTTTATAGATTTTAAAAAGGCCTTTGACACTTTGGACCATGAAACACTATTAAGGGCAATGGAGGAATGTGGTATTAGAGGTCCTTTAAAAAAATTGTTAAAAATTATCTGTTTAATAGAAAAATTAAAGTTAAAATTGACGGAATTTTAAGTGATGAAATGTTGGCAAGCACTGGAGTAGCTACGGGCTCGATATCGGGACCTACGTGTTATATAATGCAAGTAAACAGTTTACCAAACGTAATAAAACGTTGTAAATGCTACATGTTTGCAGACGATACTTGCATTATATGCGCTGACAAAAATCCACAAAAAATTGAGGAAATTTTACAAGAAGACCTAAACAACATAATTAAATGGTCACACGATAATGGCATTATAATAAACGCAAAAAAAAACAAATATATGCTTATTCACTCACCATATACAAATTGTCAGGATAAGGAATTGCATATAAAAAGTCATTCATATGATTGTTTACACACAAAAAACCAATCCCTGCAGTGTAATTGCCCAAATATTGAAAAAGTGTACCAATATACATACCTTGGTCTTACAATAGATGTCAATTTTAACTGGTCAAATCATATTGAAAATGTATGTAATAGATTAAGATCCATATTAGGGAAATTTTATCACCTAAAAAACTTTGTTGATAAAAATATATTATACTGTATATACAACGCATTAGCAGAATCAATTATAGGATACGGAATAAATAGTTACGGATTAACGTACAAAACGTACTTAAATAAAATAGAACAATTACAAATCCGTTTCCTAAAATTGATATCAGGCAAAAAAAAAGTTCAATTATGTGAAGGCGATTATAAAAAAATTTTCTCCTTGTGTAATGTCCTCTCTATACACAGTAAGGTAGATTATCAATTAACGCTAGATGAATTCTGGAATACAGAATTCAAAAAACCTGTAAACCACAACTACCCTACTAGGCATAGAGAAGCACAAATGCTTATTATTAATAAATCTCAAAATGTATACGGTGATAGAACAAAGAGGCATAGAATTCCGAAAATATTTAACGCATTACCTGAAAATATTAAAAATGAGACATCTTATTCAAATATAAAAAAAAATGTTAAATCATTCTATCTCCGTAGAACATGAAAGCAAATAATATTGTATACAAATACCCAAATCGAATATTGATCAAATACCTGGAAATTACTATCACCCACTGTATTCGTAATTAGTAGTTTATAATAATTAGTATTGTAAATTTTACACAGTTATTACAATGTAAAACATAAAAGTACAATAGTATTAATTAAATAGGAAAAATGAGAGATTTCTTACAATCAAACTGATTGATCAGTTTTGTAAGATTTTTAAGTAAATATTGTAAAATTAAAAAAACTGAATAAACATACTTAAAAAAAAAAAAAAAAAAAAACTACCAATGTTGGAAATGCAGAATTTCGTTAAAATGTTCGGGTTAGCAATAACTGAAAAAAATCACTGTGAAAAGTTGTGTTTGCGTTACTTGCTGTACTGTGATCTGCGGTGGATGCTGTTGGGCCTGATGTTGGGCATCCTTGGGACTGTCTGCCAGATGATCCGCTGAAAGTCTGGCCTGCGATGTTCTTAGATCTGCGGGCGCGATCTCGTCTGTCGCTGGGGTATTCGGCATTCGCTTCAGGGCCACTTGTTTATCTGAAATTGATTTTTACCGGCAATATACTATCTACATAAACAAGTATTGTGTTGCGAGGGAATAGGTATTTTTGTGCAATAAGGGATTTGGTCGACAATAATGTTATTTACTGATTTATCTTCATATGATTCTAATGTACATACTGGACCTACTGAATTTAAATTAAAAAATTGAAATGTAACTCACAAGATTTGGGTGTCCAGGATTCCGCTTTCCAGCACTCGATCCTCCGTTACGGCTGTGTCCATCATCATCCATAGAAATTCTCGGGGTCACCGATGTTGAAAGTGTTTTCGAGCGTCGGGGGTCACCAATGTTGAAAGGATTGTTTCCAGGGGCTGAGGAGCTGGTGGAGGATGTTTGACCTGTGCTCCGTCTTCTCATCAGACGAGTGTATACCAATACTTTACCATGAGGAATAGTCAGGGTCCTGGGGATCACGGTACTTTCAGGCCGCGATCCAGTGTTCAAAGATTATATTGGATGATGATTGATAACACTTTACTCTTATTTGAGTGATTTAACATTTATTTAAGATATTATTTATTTATGATTTTTTAATAATTTACACGATTTTGTGTTCACGTATGAAACGGGTAGAGAGGTACAAAACGCAAACGAACGGTGGAAAAGTTGTAGAGAATTTTATAAGCTTTTATTTATTTTTGAGAAATTTTCCTCTGCGACGCACCGTTTTTGAGATACAAGCGGAAACCCGAAAATTAGGACCTTCCCCCCCCCCCCCCGCTCCCCCCTAGCTCAGCACCTAGACGTCAGGACTTTTAGTATGTTCACACCCTAAGCCCCCTAAACAAGTTTCTGAAGGAATCGCTTAGTTCCCTGCTCACGCACTCTACACCTCCTTCCTTGACTGGATTACAACGGGACGTTGGAATCATTGTGGAGAGTAGAGATTCTACTCCAGTTAGATGCATTTAAAGCGAGTCTAATGCATTTATTTTGAAAGACTTGTAGTTTAATGATATGGGAATTAGCTGCATAAACCCAGATTGGGCAAGCGTAGGAAAAACATGATATAATAGTTGACTTATAAAGCAGTAATTTATTGACTGTAGATAGACGACTATTTCTACAAATCATGGGATAGAGGGATGATAGATAACGGTTTGCAGCTTTTCTTTTTTCTTCTATATGATTTTTACAAGTTAGTTTATAATCTAGAGTGACACCGAGGTATTTTAATGACGATTCCCATGGAACGTTTTTCCCAAACAGTTTAATGAAAGTGGGGGGTTGTTGGGGCCGTGTTTTGTGGAACACGGTCGCGACACTTTCGGTCGGATTAATAGAGATAATCTCACTCCTACCACAGAACAAGAAATCATTGAAATTATTTCATCACTCAAAAACACACATTCCACTGGAATCGACAATATATTCACTAAATTGATCAAACACCTCAAACCAATCATCACTAAGCCCCTTAAACATATCTTAAATCTAAGCTTTCAAACTGGCCTCTTCCCAATTTTTTTAAAACACTCAACAATTTTTCCTATCTATAAATCGGGGGACAGATCTTCAGTGAATAACTATAGACCAATATCCTTGCTGAGTTCGATATCAAAAATAATTGAAAAAACGGTAAAACGAATGCTATACAAATTTCTTGAAGACAATGACATTCTGTAAGGAAATCAATATGGCTTCCGCAAAGGCCGCAATGCAACTTTTACAAAAGTAGTCTCTGATAACCTTGATAAGGCCGCAAGCCCCTCGCTGATACTGTCTCTCACCGCATACTTTTGAAAAAACTCCTTCATGTAGGAATAAAAGTTACTCCCCTCAAATGGTTTGAGAACTATCTAACAAATAGGTCGCAATCGTCTCTTGTATATTCTGCTGAAGAAGTACAAGTTTACCAATCACGTACGGTGTGCCTCAATGCGGTGTATTAGGCCCACTTCTCTTTCTGTAGCGGGCACTCAACCCGCTCTGCGAAATTTACCACTGCGCCACAGACCTCCACGGAATACGATGGAAACTACGTACTACCTACCGCTGCAAAGTCGCCTAGGAATAATCCGCCACCTACGCGAAAGAGCTAGAACGTCTGGCTATACCGTTCAAGTGCCCGCAGAAAGTTCGAATGATATCTCGCCTTTGTGTGAGTTCACGCATTACCTACCGTGAGACTAATTACTCGCCACGAGTATATAAGCGACTAAACTCGGCGCTCGCTTCAGTCAGTACTTTCCATTCATCGAACAAGGAACACAGTCCGAGCAGTGCCGCGACACTCTGCCTGCGCGGGGCACTAGATAGCGCAGTCAACAGTGAACACCATTTATCCAGTGTGACCCAGGAACATTCCAGCACCTTCGAGGAACTTCTCCAACTACCATCTCGACATGAGATGTCAGGCAACGCGCCAGCAATCCAGCAGCCATCAACCGGCATCCTGCAACGAGCAGCAGCAATCCTGCAACGTGCAGCAACAAACATCCTGCAACGAGCAGCAACCACAACCGGCAACAAGCCAGCATCCAGCCTCCTGCAACGAGCAGCAACCAGCACCTGGCAAAGCGCCAGCAACAGCACCCTCACCGCCTCTCAAGGTTCCTTCCTGTGTCACGTGTGTGCTCCGACCCACTGGACACATAGCCGCCATACCTCGTCAACGCGACGACGGTCAACCGCCTGGACCAAGGTCACTTCTACACCGCCGTGGTGTAGTGCAACACGCCGGCTCCCTGAAGACCAGTGATCTTCACCGCCGTAGTCTCCTGACCTTCTCTTCACTCATCACGCAGCATCATCCACTGTCACTCCGCTCCGCTTCGACCTCGCTACGTAGCGCTACAATAAAAGACTGACTCATACATCGACTGACGCCCTTTCATTTCTCTCTACCGATCCGGCCCGCTCCCTCATATATATTAATAATAATAATAATAATAATAATAATAATAATAATGTTGCTTAGCAACGCTAGCCTCGACGTTTGCTTGTATTTTAGCTCTCTGATTTTTTATTGTATCAGATAGAAAAGAATTAGCTTTGATCCCAAAACATATAAATATTTGAAAATAAGTATATTAGATAACGTAATAAATAAACTGCCAGTGAACCGTAGGATATTTAGGTAAATAAATACAATATAAATTTTTTCCTTTTGTGAGGACTTCAGTAACCAAGGTAAACAACTATATTTTGAGATTACGTTGAAATATATTTTGTAGGTAAATTTAATTATATATTTTATTTTGATAACATTATTCTAAAATATAATACATATTATAGATTTGTATTATTGAAGGGTAGTTTATATTAAAATATTTAATTTGGAGATATTTATTTATTTATTTATTTATTGACGCCCTATTGGGCTTTTACATATAAAATACAAATTTCATTTATAACAGCAGTATAACACAAAATAAAAAAGATTAAAAAATATACAAATAAAGCATAAACTCAATGTAAAATAATAGGAATATATCTAATATGCTAATTCCACATGGATGACTTTAGGGAACTCGTATGTACATATACCTACGAGCAATAAAAACATTAAAAATAATCAAAACACATTAATTTTTACTGAATTACTCGTTGTATGCTTTTGAAATAAGAACAATAAAAAAAACAATAAACAAAAGAAAATTGAAATAAAATAAAATGATTTCTCATTCATTATTTATATCTAAAAAGTGGTGGACTAATTTGGCTTTAAATGAATCGAAATTTAAATTAAAAATGTCAGCGACATCAGTTAGTTCATTGCCCAACCTGTGTATTCTTTCCATCACAGAATTCGTAGCGAAGTTATTGTTGTAAAATAAAATGTTTCGTCTAGTATATTTTGGAGGTATGTGTAAGGATAACAAGTTTATAGCGTCAGGGCAGTCCAACCTTGAATGAACAATTTTATACAATAAAAGGAGATCAAATATTTTTCGCCTTTCAGATAATTTCGATAAGTTAAGTTTACTGCGTAAATTGACATAATTGATTTCAATAATAGGAACACCAATTTTGAAATTAATAAAACGTAAAAATTTATTTTGAATTTTTTCAATTTGTGAACAATGAGAGTTGAAATGAGGACACCAAATGCTTGAACAGTATTCCACCTGACTTCTAACCAAAGACGTGTATAGTAATTTTATGGTTTTTATGTTATTAAAGTCTTTAGCGATTCTGAGGATAAATCCAAGCATTTGTAATCTCTTACTGGTAATGCTAATAATGTGATTCAAGAAGCGTAATTTGGAGTCAAATATAACGCCAAGGTCGTTGAATTCAAAGACTCTTTTTAGAGTGGCATTGTTAATTGTATACTCGAATAGTAAAGGGGTTTTAGATCTATGAAAACTGATCATTTGGCATTTGTTGATATTAAGACATAATTTGTTTGCGATGCACCATTCATAAAGTTTATTTAAGTTCATTTGTAGAGTTAAACAATCAAAAGAATTTTCAATCGATTTAAACATCTTTAGATCGTCGGCAAATAGAAGAAAGTGAATATTATCGAAAATTAATGAAATGTCGTTAATAAATAGTAGGAAAAGAATTGGTCCTAGGTGGGAACCTTGGGGGACCCCACTTAAGGCAAAAAAAGTGTATGAGGTTGTGGAGTTAATTTTTACAGATAGTTTTCTAAACGATAAGTAGCTTCTAAGCCATTCGAGAAAGTTGCCGCTTATTCACAAGTGTTCTAATTTTTCCATTAAAATGCGATGAGAAACAGTATCAAAGGCTTTGCTAAAATCAGTATAAATAGTGTCAACTTGAAGACCCTTGGAAAGTGCATTAGAAATAAAATTTTCGTAAAGCAATAAGTTAGATGACGTAGATCTGCCTGGCATGAAACCATGTTGAAATATTGATATAAGCGGTTTAATTTGATGCATGATTTTACTTAATATAATCTTTTCAAAAAGTTTAGGTAGTGATGACATAATACATATGGGTCTATAATTTTCAATTTGACTTTTATCACCTTTTTTAAAAATAGGTGTTATAAAGCTACTTTTCCAAATTTCAGGAAAACAACCTGTAGATAAAGATAAATTGAAAATTATAGTAATAGGAAGAGCTAGAACATGGACACAGTTTTTAAGCAATATTGAGGGAATCATATCTGGCCCCGAATTCGACCTGATATCCAGCTGTTTGATAAAAGTCACAACATCATTTACTTCCACATGGATGTTATGCAAGTTGAGTGAGCTTTCGGTAAATTGGGGTTTATCAGATAAAATGTTGTCATTATCTTTAACGTATACACTCTTGAAGAAATCTGCAAATAAATTTACAATATCGTTTTTGTCATGACCCGCTTTTTTCCCGTAAAACATTGTACCAGGAAAGTTAGAGTTATTTTTCCGAAAGGAATTAGCGTAATTCCAAAATTTATTAATATTTGTTAAAATAGAATTTTCAACATTGTTAGTGTATTCTTTAAAACATACTTTCGATTTCATAGTACAATCCTTACGCAAAACAGAGAATGCGATATAATTATCTAGCGTTCTATTTATTTTATAACGTTTGTGGGCAATTTTTTTATCGTATGTTAGATTAATTAGTTCAGAATCGAACCATTTAGGGAATTTAGAAGTGTAATATTTTTGTAGGGGAACAAAGCTGTCGATTGCTTGATAAATTGCATTGTAAAAATATTCTAAGGCCTCATTTAAACTTGTGCTTTTACAAGTGAGATCATAAGCCCAATTATTAGTAGATAAAAATTCTATAATTTTTGGGTAATCTGCTTTTTCAAAATTACGTTTGACAATCGTGGGGTCAATTACCTTAACAAAAGTATTGAGGTAAATGATTACTAGGGGGGGGGGGGGTGGTATTTATCAATTGGTAGAATCATTTCATCAGAGGCATAAACATTAACACTAGAAGAATCTGTAAAGACAAGATCGAGAAGACGAGAATTGATGTTGTACACATGTTTTTTCTGATGCAAATTTAAAAAGTTGGTCATTTCTAAAATTTCATGGGAGCCATGATCGATGTTGTCCGGGCTCGAGGACGCGATATTCTCAATGTCCCATATGATATTTGGAAGGTTGTAGTCACCCATCAGAATAAATGTAGCATCAGGAAATTTTCTTCGCATAGTTTCAACTTCAAGGTGGTGATCTTTATATGTTTGCAGGCCGGAGGCTGGTGGTATATATGTGCAACCGATTATAAGTTTTTGTTTTTTTAAGGAAACCATTACAAATACTTGCTCAAGATGTTTGTGAAGGCATTTCAGTTTCCTCGAATTCAGTTTGGTTGATACTGACAATAGAACGCCGCCACCTCTTGTTTTATTGCCGGAACTTTGACATCTGTCGTTTCTGTAAATGAAATGGTCAAAAAACCCAGTTCTTGATCGTTTATATCAGAATTCAGCCATGTTTCAGTAAGGGCATAAATTTCGTAATTCATTATTGGTATTGTAGATCTTAGGTCTTGAAGTTTCGTTCTCAGTCCTCTTACATTTTGATAGTATATTTTGAGTTTGTTGGTCAGTTTTTTGGATTTAATCTTACAATTGTTGGGTGATTATTGATATACTTGATTGTAATGTCTTTCTCACCTAATGATTGCCTATTTTGTAGTTCGATTCTTAAATTATTTAGATAGTTCCTTTGAGCAACTGATTGGTCAGGGTACATGCGGATGTTATTCTTCAGCGCGTGTTTCTTGCTGAGTAGGATTTTCGGCCATTTAGATTCAGGGAACTCGACTTTAACACCCCTCGGTTTGTTGTTATCCCTTTTCCCGATTCTGTAAACTTTCAGGTCAAGGGAATTGGTAGAGTTGTCCAGGTCGAAAATGATTTTTTTAATGCTGGTTGTGTCGTCTTTCATAATATCAGTCTGGGTTATTGCTACGCTTTCGGGGATGTTACAGATTATAATATTTTTTTCCCTTAAATTTTGGTCATTCATCTCAGCAATAATCCTACAGACGTTATTTGGTTGCAAATTAGTAGTGGTTACAGCAGGGGGGATATTTTTGTACACTGATAATTCGCCTTCTAGAGTAGCCATTCTTGCTGCCATTTGGCCTATGGACCCTAGGATATTATTAGTTTTGGGCATTATTTTTGCAATTTGCTCCTTTGTGAATTTGTTAATGGGATCCATCACGATATTAGTTAGTGCATTAATTGCGTCTTGCGCATCCATATTTATTTCAAATTTAGGTAAATAAAAATTAATAGTAGGTTGAACTCCCCTGATTACTGGCTGGCGGTCTGGAATAACGTACGCTTTCAAGTAGTACTGAGTAAGTATCAGTACTTTAATTACTAGGCGTGTGGAAATGCAGGTTACCTGCCTGCTGTTTTATATGTTCTAGTGTCAAATAAGCAGTAAAAAGCTTAACACTTTCATTAAATGACTTTAACCAATCTAGGGTGAGTTAACAAGCTCTGCGCCTGAAATCCAGTACACCGCAAAAAGCTTAACACTTTCACAAAATGACTTTGGCCGGTCGTGGGTGATTGAAAAAGTTCTGCGCCTGGAATTCAGTACGCCGCAAAAAGCTTAACACTTTCACAAAATTACTATGGCCGGTTGTGGGTGATTTAACAAGTTCTGCGCCTGAAATTTAGTACACCGCAAAAAGCTAAACACTATCACTTTGCAGCGCGCATGCGCAGAAATTTGTTATTTCGAAGAGAGTTTGCGGCAGTTAAATTTTGATAGGGTTATGTAGGATAAATTTTGAGATTCGGGTTATTTGCACGGATTTGCTTTGTTGCACTTATTTTTCGATATATATAATGAAGAACGGAATAAAGAAATGCACTGAATATTGAAAACTATTTGTTGACACTAGGTAACGACGACAGTTGCTTGGTTACTGGAATGTAGGAATTAATAATAATTAATAAATCATTTCCAAGTTGTTTTGAAAGGTGACAAAATGTCATTTTCAACCAACGGAAATGAAAATGGGTTTATTATGTCATCTATACAGATGAACATTGATAATCTGAGACCCCAAAAAACAAAAGCAGGTATTCCTAGGCAGCGTATGAAATGGACGAACGATGTCAATATGTTCATCGTTCGTTCATATTTTTATGTAACTAAACTAGAAACAGATATGTTATTGTATAAAAAATTGTATAATATAAAGGCAAAATTGTAGATGGAGACCAGGGTATATTTAGAAATTTCAAAATTCAAAGTATGAAAGGGGATGAGGTTTATAAATATTTAGGATACCCGCAATCGAATAGATTAGATCACACTAGTATTAAAAATGATATTAGGATTAAATTTCAAACTAGGATCAGAAAAATTTTAAAATGCAATCTATCTGCTAAAAATTTAGTAAAAGCAATAAATACTTGGGCAATTCCTCTACTAACGTACTCATTTGGCATAATTAAATGGTCCAATACAGATTTAGATAGTTTAGAACGATTAATTAGAACTACGTTAACAAAATTTAATTGCCATCATCCAAATTCAGCTATAGAACGAATTAATTTACCTAGAAATTTAGGAGGTAGAGGTGTAGTCAAAATATCTTTGAAACACAATCAGGTAGAAATGCTTAGAAATTTTTTCCATAGGAAAGCTAATAGCTCAGAAATGCACAAAATAATTTGCAAGGCAGATAGAAATATTACACCTTTAAATTTATATGACGAGAATGCCAACATTCTTATAAATACTAACCAGGAATTATTAGATTCCTGGTCAAATAAAATTATTCACGCAAAACACTTCAATTATCTCAACCAAACGTATGTTGACAAACTTTCGTCAAACAAATGGTTGAGTATTGGAGAGTTGAGCGCAGAAATAGAAGGATTTATGCTTGCCATTCAAGATAGAGTCATTAATACTAAAAATTATAGAAAGCAAATTGATGATTTATGTAAAAAATTTTTGGCTTTTCCCGAAACTATAGAACATATTATATCGGGATGTTCTATATTAGCGCCTTCTGAGTATACATTTAGGCACAATCAGGTTTTAAAAATAATTCACCAAAGTTTGGTAATTAAACATAACTTGATTGACTGCCGTAATATAGTACCATATTATGAATATGAACCAAATTCATTTTTAGAAAATGAATTTTATAAAATATATTATGATAAAACCATACTAACAGACAGAACAATTAGTCATAATAGACATATAGTTTTACATGACAAAATTAAAAAAATAACTTATATCATTGATGTAGCTATTCCAAATTCCTGTAATATTCAAAAAACTATTTCTGAAAAAATAAGAAAATACACAGATTTAGGAAATGAGATTAAAAGAATTTGGCATTCTCGGACTATAAAAATATTGCCATTTGTTATTTCGGCCACTGGCATAATACCTAGGAATCTGATTCAAAATTTAAGCATATTAGATTTGTCAAAGAATTTGTATATAAAAATGCAAAAATCAGTCATTTTTAATACATGTAGGATTACAAAGGATTTTTTAAATATTTATATTGAGGGATCAGTAGGATTTATAGGTTCAATTAGAAATGCCACAGAGCCGAACCCTCTGATATGAAAATATCTGGAGTCGATGAATTATATTCCCATTTGGTCTCTAGTAGGTTGACATGTTGTTCTTGTATTGTTTTGTATTTATAATACTTATATAGTGCAATTGCATAGCGTGGGTTGACTAGATGATCATGTGGGGAAGTGTGTGAAAGGGTTTAGTTTTTCCTTCTTTTTCTCCTTTTTTTTTTGGGGAAAATTTAACCCGGACATTTAAATCTGGTGCGTTTATAAATTGGTTAAAATTGATATTTATTAAGTAGGTACTTGTTCTATGGGATTACTTCTAGGCAAGTACCTACCTAATTTTATTATTTTCTTTCTATTCGAATTAGTTCTATAAAAAAAAAAGAATGTAGCTTCTTTGTCTTAGGAAAAAAAATGTGTTCCATTTTAAAACCTTAGCCATACTGTAATATTTTTTTGGATGAAAATCAAGAAATATAAAAAGTACGATCAGACAAATGCAAAAAGTGTTTAATTTGCAAAGGCGAGTAGCATAGAAAATCTCCAACTGCAAGATCACACAATATAAAACCTATAAAGAACAAGAGCGTAAAAAACGCCATATGGTCCGTCGAGCCGGATGAAAACCAGCTCATCCAGCCAGAAGTCCGGTCGTATATCATAAGGTATTAAGACATTAATTTGTAAAATCACGTGTAGAATTCGCCACCAAGAGCCACTCTTTTTGCGTGATATTGTAATCTAATTATAATTATATTATATTATATATATAAGGGGTACAAACAAAAGGTTATTTTAAATAATTTAATGTGTATGTTTGTGTAAAAAATTCTTCATTATGCCACAAACATTAAAATCACTGGTGAAGAAGCGCGGTGAATTGAAAGCACAATTAACACGGTTTAAGAATTACCTACGAAGAGATTCAGTTGATGTAATAGAAACGGAAACAAGATTAGAGGAGGTAAACGCATTGTTAAATCGCTTTAAGAATATACAATCTCAGATCGAAGAGTTTGATAGTAACTCAGATGAAGCAGATAGCCAACTTGAGTGTTTTGAATTGGAATATTATCAAGTAGTGACGTTAGCAAAAAAATCCATAAAAAGCATTGAAAAAATTGATGATACTAACAATATTAAAATCAAATTACCAACGTTTTCGCTCCCAGAATTTAGTGGTGATTACTCGAAATGGTTATCTTTTAAGGATGCTTTCGTCACATTAGTGGGTAATAACAAATCTTTAGATAATTTCCAGAAAAATTACTATTTGCGTGACTGTTTAAAAGGAAAGGCCTCAGAAATACTAGACGCACTTGAAATTACCCAAGACAATTTCGAAATAGCTTGGCAGGTTTTATCAAATAGATTTGAAAATAAGCGTGTAATAGCTAATCAACATTTATATTCATTGTTTAAGCTCAAGGAATTAAAACAGGAAGGTCACGTCGCCTTGAGAAATTTATTAGATCAAACACAATTACATTTGAATTCATTGAAAAACATAGGTCTACCCACGGAGTATTGGGATGTAATAATAATTTATATTTTAGCCAACAAATTAGATTCCAATACCCGGATCTATTGGGAACAATATCCAACTAAAGAAAAAATACCGACATTGCAAGAATTTTTAAAATGTTTGACAGAGCGGGCGATAGTATTGGAAGCATCGGAAGCAACATGTTCCACAGCCAAACCTGTATTTGCGCATCATAAACCGCCAAGTTACAAAAAGGAATCTTCAGTTTCATTATTGTCGCAAAGGTTGAAATGCATTGTTTGTAAGGAAAATCATAAGATTTATTTCTGTAAACAGTTTTTGAAACTAAACCAACATGAACGGTTTGAGAAAATCAAGCAATAAAAGCTTGCATCAAGTGTTTAAATATAGGTCATTCAACTAAAGAATGCAGGAGTAAGAATAATTGTAGAACTTGCAATAAGGCAGGACACAACACGTTACTCCATATTTTAAATATAGGTCATTCAACTAAAGAATGCAGGAGTAAGAATAATTGTAGAACTTGCAATAAGGCAGGACACAACACGTTACTCCATATTTTCCCTAAAGAGGATCAAGACACTGAGAATAGCATGGATCAAGTACCAGTCTCAAACCATTCCACCTTTGGAGAAACAGAAAAAACAATTTTGTTATCAACGGCAATGGTGAACGTAAAGGACAGTAATGGAATTATTCATTCAGCGAGAGTATTGTTGGATAATGGTTCTCAGGTGAATTTCATAACTGAACGATTTGCTAAAAAATTAAACATAAAGTACAAGTCATTAAATATGCCGGCCTCTGGGTTACATAATAATATAACAAATATAAAGAAGAGCATCTCGTTTGAATTTTCATCAATAAACTCTAATTACAAAAAACTTGTTACTTGCTTGGTATTACAAGAAATCACCAGCAAGTTACCGCAGACCTCTAGAGTTTCCAAACAGAGAGGTAAACACACCACCAGGATTGAAATTGGCCGATCCTGACTTTTCCACTTCCGGTCATGTGGATATATTACTCGGCTCCGAACTATTTTGGGAAATGCTGACCACTGACCAATTGAGATTAGGAACAATTGGACCTACGCTGCAACGCACTGAACTTGGATGGATATTATCCGGGCCAATTAGAACGTGCACTACAAAAAAAGAGCAAGAATCATCCTCATGTCACTTATCTTTAAATATGATTCACAATCAAATTGAAAGATTTTGGAAACAGGAGGAATTGGTGTCCATCAAGCACCAAAATTATGAAGAAAAGGCATGTGAAGAGAGCTTCACGTCCACCCAAAAAAGGGATGAAAATGGGCGTTTTGAAGTAAGCTTACCATTCCGACCTTGTATAGATCATTAGGTACTTCCTTGCCTATGGCAGAAAAAAGATTTTTAAACTTGGAAAAGAAATTATCTTCTAATATGGATTTGAAACTTCAATACATTAAATTCATGGAAGAATATGAAAACTTAGGTCATATGACAAAATTTGAACCAGTTTCAAATGAAGAAAAATCATACTATTTACCTCATCATGCAATCAAAAAGGAAACCAGCAGCACTACCAAACTAAGAGTGGTGTTCGACGGCTCCGCAAAAACCTCCAGCGGGATATCAATAAACGACGCGTTAATGGTTGGTCCAATAATACAAAATGATTTATACACCCATTTGTTGAATTTTAGAAAATATCAAGTGGTATTGACGGCTGACATAGAGAAAATGTACAGGCAGGACAACATTAGAGAGGAGGACCGCGTCTTCCAAAAAATACTTTGGCGAGCATCTCCAGAAGAGGAAATGGGCCACTTCAAGTTAAATACGATAACTTATGGTATGGGACCGTCATCTTTCTTAGCCACGCGTTGCTTGAAGCAGCTGAGTATGGAAAACGCACACTTGTATCCTGAAGCTAGTCTCATTTTAGAGAAAGATTTTTACATGGATGATCTAATTACAGGTGGAGACGATGTGGAATCCTGTAATTTGTTAAAAGAACAGTTAATCTCCATAATGAATTTGGCCGGTATGAACTTAAGAAAATGGCGGTCTAATTCTTCTGATTTGTCATCGGAGGCCGGTCAGGCCACTGATATGGTAATTTTGGACAAACCAGAAGGAGAAAAAATTCTAGGCTTAGCTTGGAATTGCCAAAAAGATAGTTTTTTATATCACGTGGTACTACCGTCACATCCTATTTATAATAATCGGAATATTTTGTCGCTGATTGCTAGTATTTTCGATCCATTAGGTTTGCTAGGACCAGTAACCGTGAATGCTAAACTTATTATGCAGAGATTATGGCAAGAAAAGATATCTTGGGATGAAGAAATACCTATAGAAATTCTGAAGCTTTGGAAAAAATATTTAGAAGATTTAAAAGGTGTAAATTCTTTTCAAATACCTAGAAAAATTATATGTAATCAAACTGTAAATATACAATTGCACGGATTTTGCGACGCATCCCAAAAAGCATATGCTGCTTGCGTATATATGCTATCCACAGACCAATCAGGAAAACGGCATTCTCAATTAATCACAGCTAAATCAAGAGTAGCTCCATTAAAAACCATTTCCTTGTCTAAATTGGAATTATGTGGTGCTGTTCTGTTAACAAAAGTTGTTGAAAAAGTAAAGGAATCCCTACTTATACCTTTGGATAAAACATTTTATTGGTGTGATTCCACTATAACTCTATGCTGGATAGGAAATCAACCAGCGCGATGGAATACATTTGTTGCAAACAGAGTTGCAGAAATACAGGAAAGAAGCGAAACCAGTCAATGGAAGCACGTCAACTCCGAAGATAACGCTGCGGATATTTTATCAAGAGGAACCAGTGCTAAAAGTCTATTTTCTTCAGAAATCTGGTGGAGAGGTCCTAATTGGTTAACTCAAGATGAAGTAACTTGGCCGAACTATAAGGAAATTTGCATCGATCCACCGGAATTAAAAACCAAAATAAATTTAACCTTCAGTATGAATAAAGATTGGGAATTGTTTTATCGTTTTTCCTCTCTCACGCGTTTTCAAAGAGTAACTGCTTTCATTAATAATACAAGAAAAACACATACATTTAGCGGACAACTTTATATAATAGAATTAAACAAGTCATTACAATCATTAATAATAGTCGCTCAATCTTATTCATTTTCAAAGGAAATTAAAACATTAAAGGCGGGAAAAAACTTAGATAAAACCAGTCATCTCAAATCATTAAGCCCATTTATACATATGGATTTATTGCATGTAGGTGGGAGATTATCCAGAGGAAAACTGATACATGAAGCACAAAAACATCCGATATTACTACCTCACGATCACCCTCTAACAAAGTTAATCATTAAACATTTTCATTATACAAATTTGCATGTAGGTACTCAAACGTTACTAGCACTTATTAGGTTAAAATATTGGCCTATAATGGCAAAAAATGCTATTAAAAAAAATACTCAAAAATTGTATTGTATGCTTCAAATGCAGTCCAAAAACAAGTCATCAAATAATGTCTCATCTTCCAGAGGATAGAGTGTCACCATGTAGATCGTTCTCTGTTACAGGACTGGATTACGCAGGGCCAATCTTAATAAAGTCTGGAATCAGTAGGAGATCCAATTCAGTCAAGTCTTATATCTGTTTATTTATATGCTTCTCTACTAAAGCAGTTCATTTAGAACTGGTCACCTCTCTGACTACAGATGCATTTCTTAATTGTTTAAAGCGTTTCATTTCTAGACGTGGAAAACCTAGTAAATTGTATTCTGATAATGCTACTACATTTGTTGGAGCGAATAATGAATTGAAAAATATGTATAATTTATATGTCTCTCAAAAGGAAATAGCTAATTACTTAACTAACATGTCTATTCAGTGGGTTTTTATCCCACCTAAAGGTCCTCATCATGGAGGTCTTTGGGAATCTAACATAAAAAGTGTGAAATATCACGTATAAAGAGTGGCAAATGTCTGTTCATTAACATATGAAGAGATGTGTACGTTATTATACCAAATAGAGTCCTGCATAAATTCTAGACCTTTAATTCCACTATCCAATGATCCCCTCGACCTCTTCGCACTTACTCCAGGTCACTTTCTTATTGGTGATAACCTGTCAGCTGTAGCTAGGGTTGCCATCCGTCCGGGTTTCCCCGGATCTGTCCTAGTTTAGAGGGCGTCCGGGGAGCGTCCGGGTGGGGTTTCACTTGATGTCCGGGTTTAAAAAATTATAATTTAAAGTCTTTAAATTTATAGTCAAACGTATACGTTTGCCCTGAGGAAGGAACGGTCGTTCTGAAACCGGTCGGCTTTAAACAAATATAAAAGTGGTTCAAACAAAGTAACATTGTTTCATTTATCTTTAATTAAAATTAAATTCAATTTCCAAGAATACAGCTGCATTGATTTTTACAAATTCCTTTTAAAAAGGGAAGATATTCTAAAAACTATCGGAAAGAGTGATAAATACAAAAAAAATTAAAAATAAAAAAGGCTAGAGGCTGAGGAAAAAGCTTTAATAGCTAGATAATCAAATAATGTACTAATGAGTTCAATAATTTCTTTTCATTTTTGTAGAGTTGTGATTGTTTATAATACATTTAAAATAAATTTACAATATGTTTGTTGATTAAAACTTTAAGTTGATATAAGTGAGTATATTTTTTGGTTATTTTATGCTTAAACAATTAATAATGTAACTTATATTACAGTAAGTCTAAACTTTAAAAAGTTTCAGTTTTCTTGCTTAATTTAATTTAATGTTTCCCCTTGGCCGGGAGACCTTTCGGTCTTCGGCCCCTTACGTGGCGGCATAATTATTCGTAGTCGGAGGCCCTCTTAATATTTGGTTGCCGCCTCACTCACAGCACTCACTTGCTTAAGATTTAAGAAGACTGAATTTAGTTCATATTATGTTAAGAGATATTTTGTTGTTTAAATGGCTGCTGATAAAAATTTAAATGTATAATTATTATTGAGTAAAAAGAGTTATCTCAAAAATTGTAAGACTGAATACTAAAATGGTCTCAGTACTTTTAAGTTTTTTGTTTAAAAATTTAATTGAATTTTGTTAGGCTTAATATTTTAATAAGGTTTTGTTTTCATAACAGAGTACATTAATAATTTGTGTTTTATTTTAAGTATAAAAAATTCTGATTAATAAAACAATTTGTAACAAACTGTAATATTTTTTATTTTTTATTTATTTATTACATAAGATACATTTATACAGCAAATATAACATAATAATAATATTTCAAAATAACTGTAAATATTAAAATGTATACAAGTGTTATTATGTCTTGTTTGTCTATATTAGTTCCTAGCTAGGCAGATTGCCCGTTCTAAGGAACCAAATGCTGGTGAAAATTCCAAAAATGTATTCTGTACCAAAAAAAACAAAGTGTTTTTTTTTTGTAGATTAAATACCTATAGGTATACTAAGTTTTTACTGGTTGTGCCATTTAATAGTTAACCATGTACAAGTTTACGTTTTAAGTGACATTATTTAATAATTTTTCAGACTCAACCTTACCTAAGCCAATCAACCATTTATTTATTATTGAACCGATACATTTATTTTACTGCCATTAGAGTGGAAGAATTGAAACGTTACTTGAAATGGCTTTAGCCGTGTTTAGTGACCAGATCTGAAGAGTCAGGTACTTCCCCACCTTCATCTTCCCTAACTCATTCCCCTCCCCCACTACCTTCAGCCTCGCGACATACCCCAATTGGGGGTGCAATAGTCCCACTGGCTCCAGACGGGAGCAGTTGGGACTCTCGTACGGTATTCATGAAAAAAAGAGTAATATTCAGTTGGATTGTAAAAAATATCTCATTTTGAAATATTTATTCGTCTGCATAATTTGTAATTTTATATTTATGTGAATACCGCACAAGAGACCCAAATGCTCCCATCTGGAGCCAGTGAAACTATGACATGACTATGGGGTATATTGTGAGGCTGAAGGTGGTGGGGAGGGAAGGTGATGGGGAAGAGGAAGTGAGGAATTACCTGGCTATTCAGATCTGGTCACCAAACACGGCCATTTTTAACAACGTTTAAATTCTGAACGGTGATCTTACACCAGGGCGATACAAAAGTATCTTCTACTCTGGAACGTGACGCAAATATATTATTTTTAAATGAAATAATTGTGAAATAACCCAAATTAGTCAAATAACATTTATTTGCCCACGCCGGGATTCGATCTTACGACCTTCGGATTGCGAGTCAGGAGCCTTACCTCTTGACCGTGCCAGCCGTCAATAGGTAGTATCAGTAATTTGGAAGGCGGGTATGGTTACCGCCGCCCCGGGAACCATGTATTGGATTATCAACACCTCTGCCATAGGTACGGGTAGCCCGGGTTCATGGAGCGAGGTTTGTCAGAATCTCGGCGGCGGTGGCGTTTGCCCACCAACTACGTGGAAGGTCGGATCGGGAGAGACCTTTTTTTTATAATCGCTCAACACATTGCCTATCTCTTCTTTGGGGATGCTGTGTGGAGTAGTGTTGGGTAGGACACGATATCAGGATGAGTTTGTATGAGGTACTCAAATATTGAAATGAGGTGTTGAGGTGAGGTGTTACAAAATATTTTGGCTTACGGGGGGGGGGGGGAGGGGGAGTGGCTAGAGAATTTCAGGGAAGTTGTTTTTTTCAGCTTGATTTTCTTGGTTCAGAGGTGTTGGTTCCTGGTTGTCTCCCTGCACCCCCCTCTGATCCCCCCCTTGCACCCCCCCTGCACCCCCCCTCTTATCCCCCCCCCTCCTCGGCAACCCCCTTCACCTCATCAAAACACTGCCTCATCCTCCCTCCCTTGGGAGCTGTTGGGACTCTTGTGCGGTATTTAGATAACATATAACAATAATTTAAAATAAAAATATATTTAAAAAAAAATTTTTTTTGAGCAATTGGTACTGTTGTGCTGTATTCACTTATAAATACATAATTTACAATAAAAAATATTTAGAATAAAAAAAAATTAAGTTTTTGGGACTCTTGTGCTCATAAATTATTGTTATGTGTATTCACATAACAATAATTTACATAAAAAAATTTTTCAAAAAAAAGTTTTTTTTTTGAGCGTTGGGACTCTTGTGTTCATAAATTATTTTTTTGTGTATTCACATAACAATAATTTTCAATAAAAAAATATTTTAAAAAGAAAATTTTTTGGAGCAGTTGGGACTCTTGTTCTCATAAATTATTGTTATGTGTATTCAATAAAAAAATATTTAAATAAAAAAAAAATTTTGGAGCAGTTGGTACTCTTGTGCGGTATTTACTTAACAATAATTTAGAATAAAAAATAAAAATTTCGGAGCAGTTGGGACGCTTCTGCGGTATTCATAATATACGAATGGCTTACCCCATCACCACCTCACGGTTCTAATACAAAAATGTCATAGAATATATAAATACTTCACGCCTCACCACCTCATACATTTGTCCCAAACTATGCGTGACATGACATGTAGTTTAATACATCAACCACCTCACACCTCACCTCATATTTGTCCCATACTTGACAACGTGACAATGTAGTCCAAACACCAACCACCTCACACCTCACCTCATATTTGTCCCGTACATGACATGAATCTAGTCCAACAAAACAAACCACCTCACACCTTATATTTGTCCCTCCTTCAAATTTGTCCCCCCTCCATATTTGTAGTAATAAAAAAGAAAAAGAGTTGGTACAAATACATATTGTGAGGTGGGGGGACATTTTACGTGTTTGTATGGGACATTTGAGGTGCCTCTTGTATGAGGTACTCAACACTAGTGTGGAGGTTCGTTTTAGGGAAAGGGAGAAGAGGATCTTCTGAGAAGGAAAGGGGTATTAGGGGTGGGTAGAAATGTGGGGGTCAGCTTGTCCAGGAGAGCGGATGTATGAATCCATCCCTCCCACTGCGGTGCAAGGCGATGTTCCGAGAGAGTAAGGATGGAGAAGTCAAAGGGACTCCCTCAACCACTTTCTCCAGATCCGACTTGCCATGCAGCTGGTCCGCAGACGCATCCGCCGCGGCGCCGGTGTTCCACGCGCGAGCGGCTCGCAGTAGACTCGTGCCTACGTACTCACTTGATACAGTATCAGATACGTTACAGGTTACACGGTTAGGTGAGTACCCTGCTTATGGTAGGGGTTTTACGGAACATCCTACTAATATTATAAAGGTGAAAGTTTGTATGGATGTATGTTTGTTACTCTTTCACACAAAATCTACTGAAAGGACTTTAAAAATTCTTTCACTAATAGAAAGCTAGATTATTTGCGTGATCTATAGGCTATATACGAGTATATTGGTAAGCTCTTGCGTTATGAATAATCTTTGGCGTTATGAAATTATTTAGCATATGTTTTCTGTCGCTAATAAAATCGATTTATTGGAAACGTCAGAAACCAATTATCGCCTTGGAAACGATGTTTTTGTACCTACTTTGTTGGTGTCGTACAATAACTATCTCTAAAAATGAATCGCCGAAATGTATGTATGCGCATAACCCGAACGTCTGCATCAAATTGGATTTTTTTTGTTCGTTATTTTGTATATTTTGAAATTGTATACAAAATTATAATAGGTGGCATGCGAGCAGTTTGAAAAATGAACGTATCGGGAATGAATGTGTGGAATGCGAGAGGTGAGTGGGGGGAGTGGGGTGGGGGGAGTGGTGTGGGGATAGGGAATATGGAGGGGTAGGGGTGAGGGGAGTGGTGGGTGGAGGGAGTAGGGGAGGGAGTTGATGGGGGAAGTGGAGTGGGTAGATGGAAGGTGGAGGAGGCTGAGTGGGAATCCATGCGAGCGAAGCCGCGGGAAAAAGTTAGTAACTACATAAATATGTGTGTTTACGATAAACTGTGCAGAGAATATTTCAAACTGGGGATTTATAGTTCTATTTTAAGTGTTCCAATATGCTGAATTTAAATTTCGACACTGACTGATGACGATAAACATCGATTGTGTTATATTTATTTCCGAGTCTGTGAAGCCTTTCGATATAGTCCGGTCAATGAATGCTCCAAAAGGAGGTGTAGAGTGCGTGAGCAGGGACCTAAGCGATTCCTTCAAAAACTTGTTTAGGGTGCTTAGGGTGTGAACATACTAAAAGTCCTGACCTCTAGGTGGTGAGCTAGTGGGGAGGGGGGGGAAGGTCCCAATTTTCGGGTTTCCGCTTATATCTCTAAAACTTTTTGCAGAGGAAAATTTTTTGAAAATAAGTAAAAGCTAATAAAATTATCTACAACTTTTATTCTATATATAATATCTAAATCGCGAGTTACACGCTCCACAAATATAGGTATTTTCGAAAAAAATCATTTTACCTCACATTTTTCATCAAACATTCCTTCATATCGTCTAAAATATTCATCAAAGAAAGAAATTTATTGAAAAGAAGTTGTAAAAAAATTAATTCCCTTATAGAATATATATACATGTGCAAATAAATCTCCATCCAGTAAATATTTACAGCAATTAAAAGTTTTTTCGTAAAATTTCATTTTCAGAAAAAGCTGTTTTTATCTTATTACTGATACACCGATGCGCGACAACGATTATGCAACGGTCTGATCGCTTTTAGTCAGGCGTATGGTCAGATACGACCATTGAAACCACATTGATGCGATCATTCAAAAACCGAGGAGGCATAACAGGAGGCAGAGGTGTTTCGCACAATGTAGTCAGCAAGTGGTTAGTTGGTATGAGCGCAACTCATATCTGCACTTCCCTTGAAGAGTTTTGTGAAGTCTTCTTCACGTCAAGTGAACAGCACAAGGACCTCGGACAAGCCCACCGAAGTAGAGATACAGCAGACATTTCCAAACTCAGTCAGTGGTTTGATGCACATCCTCGCTTCCCACAAACCAGTGAAATAATGTCAATTCCCAATGTCTTCTTCTATCATCTCATCGATAAAAATTCAAGATGAAAAGGTTGCAGTTGACCAAACATTGCTGTTTCAGCGGATAAGCAAACGATCAAGCAAACGGATAAGCAAACGATCTGATGAGGATTTGATGAAATTCTTTGAGTACAAGTTGGCCCCATTTCCCTTGGCATTGTTCAATGAAAGTGGGATGCGAAAGACAACTAAATCTGTCCTGTACAGCTTATTCGAACCAACCAAAAAACTGGTCTACTGTCTCAGATGAACATAGTTGTGGACGGAGGATTTCTACTACACATAGTAATTTGGCAAAAAGATGCCTCAGTTGCCACAATTTGTATCGTTACATTACCTACGTCAACCAACACTATCCTGGATGACTCGCACTGTGGGATTTGATGGGTACGCAAACCCAGTGAACAGTATGAAATCACAAGAACAGATGCGATGATACAGAATGAGAAGGTCAGCTGACATCAATTTGACTTGGAACACATCAATAACTGTTAAACACGAAGATTTTTTATCCAATCCTACCAACAAAATTAACTTCCTCTCCTTACTACAGACAAAGCTTCGGGAGAATGGGATACAGACTCTTCACGCCACCGATGGTGCCAATGTCATTGTTGTTAAGATGAATATATACGTGAAATCCTATTTAGATACTATTTTGATTAATTTTAACGACGAATCGGCTTACAGTATGAACATCAAAAAATATGTTACGGATAAATCGAAGCTTTTACTAGCTTTTCTATGTATTGGAATTATAATAAAATTATTATTTACGTAATAAAAAATATAAGCGTAAACCACCAAAAAAAATGTTTTTTCATCACTTAACTATGAAGTAATACAAGAAACAATTTTTTTTAAATACCCCTTTACAGCAAAGACAATTTTTGAGATTTTCCATGTTCTAACTTTTTTTCGTTCTTATAAAATTATGCACAAAATAAACAAAAACCACTTTTTCGCTTACTACCCTCGTGCAAAAAGACGCTCGATTTTAAAATTTTGCAGGCATGAGAATCGAAATATTTCTAGCGTTTATATTCCTCTTAAGACTACTGTGAAACAATACTCTCACAATTCTGTGGCTGTCGTTGGTAAGGATGTGAACCTCACTGTCCTTTTAATTGCTTCCACTTCTTCCACTCCCCCCACAAGATATTCTGCTGCTGAAACCCGGGCGAGGGAAAACCAAAACAATGTCACTGTCCACTCACGAGATGCAGCACCGTGGATCTGAACACATCCTGTTCTTACATTCATTTACCGGCTGCGATACAATATTTGAAACTTTCAGGAGAAACAAGGTGGGCTTCTCAATATTGTACTTGGAGTCAGAAATCATCAAGCAAGCGGCAATGATCTTTTACAACTCCTCCTCTACCTACTCGCGACGAGGTTAAAGGGGCTGGAAATAAAATGTTTCCTGAAATGTTGCGGCGCCAAAAAGACGGACCTCTCTTAACCAGTACCGTTTCCAGTCGTTTACAAGGTCGGTGGCAAATATGAACACTGCCCCCTGAAGAATTGGGGTGGAAACATGAAGGAGAGACTTTGGTGCCAATTACAACAGAAGATCTACCAGCACCGGAGGTCCTTCTGAATATATTATGATATTTTGCCGCTGCACCAAGGATTGTGCAATTGGCAAATGTTTTTACATTAACTCCACACAGGAGGCCCAGAGGAAAATAATTTCCCTCAGGGCCTATGTCATCTGGGATGCTGTGTGGAGGGTCTTTTTGAGGAGAGGAAGGAATGAACATTGGTCTTGAAGAGACCCATGTTGTAGGAAGGAGGAAACACAGAGGCCGACAAATCATTCCACAGCCGAGCTGTTGAACACGACCGACACGACCGGTCGAAGAAACGACCCATTCTCATGTGACAAATGTCAACTGTGTACAAATGTTGGGCACGCGTTTGGCGTGTTTCCCGACTATGCACCGGTGCCGAAGGGATCAATGATGCTAGTTCCTCGGAGCATCTTCCATTGTAATACCGGTAGAACAAGGATAGCATTCCCACCCGACGCCTGTGCTCTAAAGATTGCAATCCGTCTGTTAAGATGGGAGAATCTATCAAACGGACCGCCCGTATCCGCACAGAGTCGAGGGTATTTTTCAGGTGTTTTGGAGCTCCAGACTAGAGGTGGCTGCCAAATTCAACCGTGGGGCGCACTTGTGATTTGTACAGGGTTAGCAGTTGTGTACTATTAAAGTATCTGCGGGCCCTGTACAGTACGCCCAGTTTTTGGGAGGCTAACTTTACTCTGGCTTCGATGGAGCCCCCATACCTGAACTGGTCACTTAGGGTTACACCAAGCATATTTATCAATGGAGGGCCTGTTCGGAAGATTGCTTCCGTTGAAAGCTACTAGATTTTCATTTCGATCCCTTTTAGACGTAATCAGACAAGAATGGGTCTTTGAAACATTAAATTCAACGAGATTATTTTTACCCCAAGAGAAGACACTCTCGAGGTAACCGTCCATTCTTTGCTTCAAAGTCCTACGAGCTGTTGGAGTTTGTGAGCCCTTTGGGGGCTTGCCAAACAAAAAGCTATCATGAACTGTACTGTCATCCGCGTAACAATGAATTGGTGCACATGACAAAAGGTCGTTGATGTGCAACAAAAACAAAGTCGGAGACAGAACCAATCCCTGTGGGACGCCAACATTTATCGAGTGTGAGGAAGAGGTGAAACCATCGACTACCGTCTGAATCGACCTCTCCCTCAAGAAGTCGGCAATCCACGTACACAAGGATGCGGGAAGTCCGTAAGAAAACAGTTTGTTGTCAAGTCCTCGGTGCCAAACCCGGTCAAAAGCCTTGGAAATGTCCAGTGCAACCGTTTGGGTCTCACCGAAACGTTCCAGTCATCGCCCCCAAACATGCGCCACATACGCGAGAAGATCACCGCACGAGCGGTTCCGCCGGAATCCGTATTGACGGTCGTTAATAATTTTGTTCTTCTCGAGGTATACATTTTACCTAATAAGTTTGCCTTTTCGGTGGCGGTGTTTGCTAGTGAGCCATCAGGTCTAGTAAGAGGTGACAGACTGGATTTTCAGAAATTGCGACCTATTGAGCCCGCAAGCGACCAGAATTGCCTGCTGCCATGCGGGCATGCAGCCAGCTTTCTGCTGATCTGCTGGTCGTGCTCGAATTTTGACCTATTTATGATTCTCTTGATTTCCTTTGCCATTTTGTTGTAAGCTGTTTTGTCTTCGGATGTTCTAGATGTGTTGTAGGCTCGGTAAGCCGCGTTTTTTCGTCGCACTGCTTCAGCGCATTGTCGACTGCACCACGGCTTTGAGCCCACACCAGATTCCTTAACAGTAGATTGGATGAAGCCATCCATCGCGGATGTGGCGGATGTGGTGACTTCACCAATTTCCTGGGCACATCTTGAGGGATCTGAAGTCCGAAAACAGACAGCTGATCACGGGAAAGCATTAAAATGTGCCCGCAGACTGAACCAACCTGCTGACCTATAGTGCCACACTTTTCTCTTCAGCCTCTCGTTTGGTGGTCTGAAGTTTACAGGGATTGATGTCGTCACCAGGCAGTGGTCGGACGATCCTAAAGGCGCTGTAACTTCAATCTTGTAACCATGTGGCACAGCAGTTAAAAATAGGTCTAACAGATTGAAACGGTGAGTCTGGACATCAGGAACCCTTGAAGGCTCCTGAACCATTTGCTCCAATCCGTAGCAAAGGGCAAAGGATTCTGCTTGGCTTCCAGCCGAGTCTGTTGATCCTGAGAACTTTAACCAAGGTTCGTTATGAACATTGAAGTCCCCCAGGACCACAAACTCTGCCGTAGGGTAGCGGGGCAAGAGGTCATCAATAGTGTCGCTTAAATGTTTGAAGAGCTCGGACGTGTCTGATTCGCTCAGGTTCGGTGAACGGTATAAACACGCGTAGAATCTTACCGTACTGGCAAATGTGGATGCCGAAAAGCAATGCTGATCGGTAGCGTACCTCCACTGCCAAGAGAGATACCTCAATGGCGTGCCTGTTGCCGAGGACGACGATGAAGATGACGTAGAGCCCATTCAACAAGAATCGTCCACTAGTGAGGATGAATATGCCATGGATGAACAACGCTTACTAGGACCCTCACGTCCAAAGAGGATGAGAGTGTAACATGATGTTACTGTGAAATGTGATAACAATGAGGTTTATAATTTTATGTGCTCATGTAGCGAAATGTTATAAAATTATCATGAGATAATTATCATTATCATTATAAAACACAATTCGAAATTTTTCTAGTATTATGATTATTGTCTAATTTATTTAATAACTGGCTTTAAGAGCGTTTAACCAGCCAGCGGACGAAAATCCACATTTCGTCGAAAGTTGTTCTTACGATCGTGCAGGGCGGTTACAATGAGAAAGATTAATTATTCTCCGTACCAGCTTTTTAAAATTATTTTATTTTTATTTTATTTTATTTTAAATACATAAACGGCTATACTGCCTTTTATTAATAAACATATAATAGAGTACAAAAGTAAGAAAAATAATATCATTACATAATAGTAGTTTTAAACTTAAAAATAACATACAATTATTTTGTGTATCACAACAAAAAATAACAAGAAATAAAAATGAGAAATATCATCATTTCATTTCAACATGTCCATATTGCGTACATAAAGTTACATTATGGAAAAAATAAAAAACTTAAAAACTGAAACCTAAAAATAACATACAATTATTTTGTATATCACAACAAAAAATAACAAAAAAGAACAATGAGAAATATCATCATTTCATTTCAACATGTCCATATTGCGTATATAAAGTTACATTAAGTTTAATTATAACTCAATATCGAATTTATTTCAATCCAAATTAGCTTTAATTTATACCTTCATCCAAAAATGCTGAAAGGCGTGATGATAAAACTATTAAAATAATGTACTTTTTGTAATTATTTTTTGATTATAAGTATTTATCATTTTTCAATAATGTCTAAATTTAATAAGAATGTTAAAAAAATCTGAAATATATTAGTTTGTAAGTGCGCAAATGGACCAATTTTCGTCAAGAAACACATGTACGTACATATTTTTTTAATGATTTTATTGAAACTAAAATTAAAATTCTAAAACATGCGTTTGCTAGATAATGTATTGAATTTATTTTAGTG
>CAKJUN010000004.1:0-58113 GCA_917880885.1 Limnephilus marmoratus
CAACAATAACATTTGGCTGTCATCAGTTCTTTTGTTTTGCTCTTTCAAAAAATATTCTTAAACCAATCTTTTTATTGTGTTTTGGCTGTAAAAAGTTTAGTGTGTTGGAATCTTCTCCCCCCTGATCTTCCAAGAGTCACTTCTTGCTGCTCATTTTCAGATATTTATATAATTTTTTTACTTCTGTCTCTTTTTGTATAACCTGTAATTTTTTGAACAATGGAGGAGGATTTCCCTCCTGTACCCCTTACAAAGCCCCCGGATCCCCCTCCTGACCCTCCAGATGGAGACATTTCAGATAAAATAGACTTTTCAGAACATTCAAACATTTCAGACAATGAATCTGTCATCCTAACCTCAATTAAAAAAATAAAATTTAGTCCCCTTTCCCCAAAAAAACATGATTCGCCTTTGTCTTCTCAGTCCCCTCCAGCTCTTCCTCAACCTCCTCCAACAATCTTTTACTCTACTCATTCCCGTGGCCCCTACATTGTATATGCGCAAAAAACTGAACAAGGTAAAACCATCCATCCTCTTGAATTTGGTAAATTTCTTTCAAATAACAAGAACCTTTCGATTAAACCTGGAGGTGTTAAAGCCGAGGGTCGCTTCCGAATCTCTGTTGAATTCCTGTCAGGTTCAGCCGCCAACAACTTTATCAAAAATATATTTATTTCATCTAATTCTAAATTCAAGGCGTACATCCCAACTTTCAATGTCACTCGAATGGGCCTGGTCAGGGGTATCTCGACCGATCTGTCCATTCCAGAAATCCTATCCTCACTTTCAACCCCCCAACATATCGGCAATCCCATAAAAGCCAGGAGGCTGAATTATAAGGACACCTCTGAGGGCATCGTTTCCTGGAAGCCCTCCCAATCTGTCGTCATCACATTCGAAGGACAATCTCTTCCCTCCCATATTTATTTATTTTTCAACTCCTTACCAGTTGAAATGTACACTTATCCCACCACTCAATGTTTCAACTGCTGCCGTTTTAGTCATACCAAAGCTGCATGCAGATCCCCTCCCAGATGTTTCAAATGTGGAGAAAACCACTCGGCTGACCAATGTTCTTCTCTCTCTTCACCTAAATGTTTTAACTGCTTAGGCGCTCATTCCGCCATTAACTCTTCTTGCCCCGAACAATCTCGCCAAAAAAATATAAAAATTTCTATGGCCTCTGAGAACTTGTCTTTTCTGCAGGCTTCTAAATTATTCCCGCCTGTCAAAAAATCATTTTCCGAGGTTTTAGCCAGTAACTCTTCATCCAACCCTCTCGCCACCTCCTCAACATCTTCCCGTTCAACAAAATTCACATACAAAAACCCTATCTCTAAACAGGCTCGTGGATACGATCAGCAACAACACAACTCACTTCTCTTAAATCCCAATGGTTCTCCTCTTTCACACGCCACAAATGGGTGCGCAAACAATTATAATTCATCTTCAACAAACTATCAAAAGCTTTCTGAACAACTCTCCCAAGATAATTCTTCATTTATTCAAACTCTTATTATGCTTCTAATTGACCTAATTTCTTCTCAAACTAATCTACCGTCCAACGCTGCTTCTATTATTTCCACATTAAAATCATTTATTCAAAATGGCTCTTCAAGATGTCAGAATTCTTCAGTGGAATAGCCGCAGTGCTATTTCTAACAAATCAAACCTTCTTAACCTATTAAATTCAAACCTTGTTTCTGTGGCTGCTGTCTCGGAGACATGGTTTACTCCATCCACCCATTTTAATGTGGGAGGGTACTCCTGTCTCCGCGATGATCGCCCGGAAGGTACGGGCGGTGGTGCTGCCCTTTTTATTAAAAAATCCCTTCCGTTTTTCCCAATAAATAATATCAAACCCCCCAATGCTGACTTTCAAATGGTTGCAGCTAAAATAAAGGACACTTCCTTTGTTTCTATCTATCTTCCCCCAACATCGCACTTCAATAAACAAGCGTGGTTGCAAATTGTCCGTCAACTAAGCCCTCCTTTCTATTTATTGGGTGATTTTAATGCCCATTCCCCCGTCTGGGGTTCTGCTTTCTGTGATCGAGACGGTCGAAGTGTGATGGATTTCCTAGATGAATCCAACCTTTTTCTTTTGAATGACGGATCTCCTACTAGAATCTCTCACCCCAACACAAACCCCAGTGCAGTGGATCTCTCCATATGCTCTATTAATCTGGCACCTCTCTCCTCGTGGGTGGTGTCCCCCGACCCCTGCTCCAGTGATCATTTCCCGATCACCATCACTTATCAAACTTCTTTCCATTCAGACAAGGCCCATATTTCGACAAAGATTAAAACAAAACACACCAAATGGGACGAATTTAACTCACATATGGATAAGTTTATACAAAATTTATCCTATACCGATACATTATCTGTCAAAGATGACTACGATTACTTCAAATCAATGCTCGTAACTGCAATCAATAAATCAAATCCTCCCCCTAAAACCAAATCTCTCAAAAAACTCCCTCCATCTCCCTGGTGGGATGAGGAATGTTCCAAAGTAGTGAGAATTCGGAAAGCTAAATCTCTTTCCTATCGTCACAATATGACTATGGAGAACTATCTCATATACAAAAATGCCGAAGCCAATGCCAAAAGGGTATTGAGGTCAAAAAAAAAATCCGGGTGGTACAACTTCTGCAGTTCAGTATCTCCGAACACTCCAATTTCGGAAGTTTGGTCTATGATTCGAAGATTTCGATCCTCCTTCAGTCCAACATCTCCTCGAGCTTCTCATTCTAAATGGATAGACGAGTTCTTGGACAAAATTGCCCCCCCTTCTGTACCTAACTTAGATGAAATAACTCCAATCCACAACACTCCTATGTCTGATCATTGGCTTGACTCTCCATTCACTTTAATTGAATTAAAAAATTGTTTATCAACAGTCAAGGACTCATCTCCAGGCAGAGATGGTATACCTTATAGCATTATCAAAAATAGTAATGATAATGTTCTAAATCACTTTTTAAGCATCTTAAATAAAATCTTCCAGACTGGCATAATACCTGATGACTGGAGTTCTCAAATAATCATCCCAATTCTAAAATTAAACAAATCACCCAATTCTGGATCCAACTATAGGCCAATTGCTCTTTCATCCACCCTTAGTAAAATTTATGAAAAATTAATTAAAAACCGGTTAGAATTTTTTGTCGAGAGTAATCATCTTCTCTCTCCATCCCAATTTGGATTTAGGAAAAAGAAATCTACACAAGATAACCTCGCCATCATCAGCACTGATATTAATTTATCCATTTCTAACAAAGAAGTATGTCTTGCAGTCTTTATAGACATAGAAGGCGCCTTTGACAATGTTTCCATCCCAATTCTTAAAAAAAAACTTTTAGGCCTTGGCTTACCCCTCATGTTTGTCCAATCTATTATTAATCTTTTTCTCGATAGGAAAATTTTCATTGAGCTACCAGATGTTACTCCTCAGAGTAGGTCAATTTGGAAGGGTTTACCCCAAGGCGATGTATTATCCCCCTTACTGTATAATATATACACACACGATATGCATGTCACCATTCCCCCTCAAGTAAAAGTTGTTGAGTTCGCAGATGACATAGCTTTCTTCTTATCATCCAAAATCATTCCTTCCGCCGTCAAATATCTTAATGAAGCCATGGATGCCCTTTGCACATGGCTTACTTTAAATGGTCTTGAACTTTCAGTACAAAAGAGTCGGTGTGTTACCTTCTCAAATCGTCATAATAACCCCCCTGTTCAAATTTTATTTAAAAACTCTCCAATCCCCAATGCTTCCGGAGTAAAATTTTTGGGAGTAACATTTGATAGGAAACTTAAATGGTCTTCCCACATTAATAATATAGTTACTAAATGTGAAAAAAATTTAAATATTATCAGATCATTGACTGGCGTTTGGTGGGGTGCTCATCCTATCTGCATTAAGTTGCTCTACAATGCACTTATTCGAAGTCATCTCGACTATGCCTGCCCACTTTTTAGTACTGCATCCAAAAATGCACTCAGTAAATTAGACAAAATTCAATCTAAGTCATTGCGAATAATAACTGGCGCGATGCAATCGTCGCCCATCAATTCCCTTCAAGTAGAATGTTCTGATCCTCCTCTTTATTTAAGGCGTCAATTATTTGCTGACAAATTTGTTCTTAAATGTTTAAATTCTAAAAGTCATCAGATTATTCCCAGAGTCTCGTTGTTCAACGACTCAACACATTCATCTACAATCAGAGCTCGAACTAAACCTCTCCCTGCCATCTGTAAAAATTTTCGCTCTCTCTCAGAGCTTCAAATTATCAAAAATGATCTTCTTCCTTTGTACAAATTAAAATATAGTCACGTCACCCTATCCCCAACGATTTTAGAAGGGATCGGCATCCTTAAAAGTCATTCCAATCTCCCAGCCCGTACTGTCAATAATATGTTCAATGACATTATTTCTTCTAAATGGCCCAACTCTTCTCTTTTATTTACTGATGGCTCCAAATCTCCGGACTCTCCTAACTGTGGTATTGGTATTAACGTTTACCACAATAATTCTAATGAAAGAATATTTTATTCAATTTCAAACCAATTTTCAATATTTTCTGCCGAGTGCATTGCGATTATTGAATCTCTCAAATATATAATAAAAAATAATTTTGAACATTCTCTTGTTCTCTCTGACTCTCTCAGTTCCCTCCAAAAACTTAAAACAAGTCCTCTTCTTCATCCTGATGATCACTTTGTATGTCTTATTCGAGTATTGATAACCTCCATTCAAAGCTCTGGAAAAACTGTCTCTCTGATTTGGATTCCTGGACATGTTGGCATAGTGGGTAACGATATTGCTGATTCCTTGGCAAAACAAGGAGCGTCTAACCCTACCGTTACCCTCGTAAACCATATTCCGCTGTCTGATATTTTTTCCATCATCAAAGATAGATCCCGCAATGATTGGACAGAGTATTGGAACATTGCTAGTCAATCCAAGGGTGCCCGCTACGCCTCAATACAAAGAACTATCCCATCAAAACCGTGGTTTCAAAAATTCCCTCATTTTTCCAAAAAAGAAATCTCCTTACTTATTCGTATGAGAATCGGACATTGTTCCGTTCCTTCTCACCTTTATAAAATTCATGTGCTTGACTCCCCAGATTGTACGTTCTGTGGTCTAGATGTGGGAACTTTAGATCACATATTTTTTGATTGTCCCTCTCTAAATAAATATCCTCTCTTCTATCAAGCGTTATCAAAAATTGCCTCTCCTCCATTCAACATCTCATCTCTTCTAAGTCTGAACTCTACTCCAATCTTCCATAAAATTCTGAAATTTGCACATTTAAATAAAATTAATATATAAATTCACCTTTCCTTTCTCTGTAATTATAAATGATGGCCTAGAACACCCTTGAAGGGTTAAAGCCAGAAATAATTGAAAAAAAAAAAGTCTACAGTACAACAATTTATAGTAGAATCAAAAAACATTTTATTGAATTTTAGAAATATAAATAATATTATTATACGAGATATGCATTTAAATATTGTAAATGACTATGCTAGTAATGATAAAGATGTGATCAATCAATATATGATCAATAAAAACCGGAATATTCTTCAACAATCTACACATTATAAAATCCGTATTTGCATTACTAACTCTATGTCACACTCTACTTTGAAAATACTCTATACAATATTAAAAGAAATCAATATCACATTAATATTTTTACTAAATGGATGACTTCATAGCTAATGAATTAGAAAATAATTTTAAAATACAAGAATATGAGTGTGTATACACCGATTCATGTAATGACATAATCTCAAAGAATCTCAACAATATTTTCATTTTTCATATTAACATACGAAGTATGGAACGAAATTGGGATGAATTAATTCTAAAATTAAACAATCTAAATAAAAAACCTGACATCCTAATATTATCAGAAACTTTTACTAATGACGAATCACCCACCTATCATTTACCAGAATATAATTATGTTACAACCAAAATAAACATCCATAAAAATAGTGGTCTCGTCATATTCATTCACGATAAATTTAGTATTGTCAAACTAACTGAACATCCTATACATCTAGTAAACTGTATTGAAATACAATTAAAACTCGACAAAACAAACTACCACATAATAGCTGTTTACAGAACACACGGTTCGAATATCTCGTCATTTATAAATGAATTTAAACACATACTGTTAAAATTTAGAAATAAACTTTGCTTTGTTGCAGGAGATTTTAATATAAACATTAATGAAAACGTAGAAAATAATTTCAAAAATGAATATATTAATTGTATGACTGAATTTAACTTCATATCGTGCATTAACAAAAATACGAGAGAGATAAAAAATCACACTCCATCTTGTTTAGACCATATATGGACTAACATAAATATTAAAGATATCGACAAAATGAAATCAATTGTTTGGAAAACGAATATATCTGACCACCATGCATGCATTCTTTTCTATGATAACAAAATTAAACATAAAAAATTTAATCTAACAAAGACAAAATCCTACACAAATATGACTATTTTATCCAAAAAACTAAGAAATGAACAATGGAACAACGTGTTAAATAGTTATGATACCGAGACTTGCTCAAAAAACTTTGAAAATATATTGTCTCAACACATAAAAAATTCAACTACTGAAACTACAGTCCGCATTAAATCTAAACTAAGAATTTTAAAGCCTTGGATAACACAAGGACTTATAATATCAATTAGAAACAAAGAAAAACTTTACAAAACAACATTGAAAAATCCTCTAAATGAAAAAGCATACACTTTTTACAAAAAATTTAAAAATAAATTAACAAACTGTATCAAACAAAATAAAGAAGACTATTTCAAAAATAAAATACTTTCTACAGACAATAACAATAAACAAATATGGAAAACAGTTAACTTAGCCATGGATAACACTAAAAAAACACAAAAAATAAAATACATTGAACATGAAAATAAAATCATAGATGCTAATAATCAACCTAAACAATGTGCAAACATCTTTAATTCTTTTTTTGCTAATGTAGGAAAAAATCTTGCGAAAAATATCGATAAATCTTTTAACCCGAAAACACAAACGATTGAAAATGTACAAAATCATAGTAATTTATCAAAATTTGCAAAAACCTCAGAAAGTGAAGTTTTAAAAATAATAGAAGGCATGAAAGGAGGTTCGTCTCCCGGATTTGACCTTATTACAGTACATTTTCTAAAATCCATGAAAATTCATTTGGTGAAACCAATTACTCATTTGATAAACTTAAGTTTAACAGAGGGAATATTTCCGACAAACTATAAAAATACAATTATTTCACCTATTTATAAATCTGGAGATCCTCAACAAGTAACTTACTATCGCCCAATTTGTCTAATCTCAAACATTGGAAAGATTTTTGAAAAAATTGTGAAAAATCAATTAGTCAGTTTCCTAGAAAGTAATAAAATTCTTCACAAAAACCAATTTGGTTTTATAAAGTCACTCAGCACACAAGATGCTATTGCTAATGTAACCTCATACATCAACGAATCATTGGATAAAGGTGAAAAATGTGCCGGTATATTTATTGATCTCAGAAAAGCTTTTGATAGTATATCCCATGAGATTCTACTAAAAAAACTAAACAACATAGGTATAAAAGACAATGCAATTAAATGGATTTCGAACTACCTAAAAAATCAACCGCAAGTCGTAAAAATAAATCAGATTAATAGCGATAAAGAAATATCAGACTTTGGAATCCCTCAAGGTACAGTAATAGGACCAATCCTTTTCACCATATATGTTAATGACATTTTTTTTCAACCACTACATGGCCAAATTACTTCATATGCCGATGATACGGTATTAATAATTAGCGATGAACTTGGGAAAAAGTAACATTTAAAGCCACCGAAGACATAAATATTTTAAAGAATTTCTTCGACGTAAATTTACTATCACTAAATAGTGATAAAACATTTGTAATTCCATTTGCAATACACAAAAATGATACCCCTAAAAACATTGACATCATCATCCATGATAATTCCAAAACACATAGTAAAAATTATTGTATCCAAAACTGCACAATATTAAAAACAACAAACACAATCAAATATTTAGGAGTCATTATCGATAAAAATTTGAAATGGAAGGAACAAATTTGTCAAGTTGTAAAAAAAATTAGAAAATTGATTTATATATTTTTAAGAATCAGAAATTTTTTATCTGTAAAAAACTTATATCTAATATATTACGCTTTGGTTCAATCAACTTTACAATATGCTATCATTAGCTGGGGATCCGCATACAAAACTAATCTTTCCCCAATTGAAGTTGTGCAGAGGCTAATAATTAAAATCATATTGAAAAAACCTTCGGACTACCCAACGGATCAATTATTTAAGGAATTCCAAGTACCATCTTTCAAAGATCTATACAATAGAAATGCATTGATTCAAACTATAAAAGAAAAAGAAAAATATCAATTTATAACTGAAAACCGTACTAGACATAAATATATTTTCTCATGCCCAAAATTAAACACTTCCTTTGCACAAAATTATTATACTTATCAAGGAAGACTTATTTTCAACCGATTACCGGATGAAATTAGAAAAATTAATGATAAAATCCAATTAATAAACACTGTTAAAAAATATTTTAAAGATAATATAAAAAAAAAAACTAAAAAAAAAGTTTCCGACTAATCTAATCTCAAGAACAACTATAACTCAGTTTCCAAGTGATACTCTGTTCTTCAAATAAGTTAAATTTTGTATTGTTTTTAGCAACTATTTACATATCACCGAACTTACAACTTATTGTTTTTTACATTCACATTGTAATTTAAGAACTTAAATATAGCATTAAAAATGTACACTACTCTTCCAGACACAAGCTAATGCTTCCATGGAAGAGTGGTATTAACGTATTTTAAAATGAACATGTACGCAAATTACTACATTATCTAAATGTATATTATATTTTATATGCTAAAATAAATAAATAAAAAATAAAAAAAATAAAATAAAAAAAATATGTATGAAAAAATTCACAGTGTTTCTTTAAATGTTGTTTAAGATAATGCCCGCGAGATTTTTGCTCTATTTTAAACGAGTCATGTTTTATTAAACATTTTCGCAATTTTCGCATCGATTTTGTCGCTGTAAATGTTAGCGCTCTCCTCTTACATTCGTAATTTCGTATCTCTTCATCTTCTTCTTTTCGGGCCCGGTTGCAGAGCCTTAAGCTCTGCTGGATGCTGGATGGTATTTAAGTCCCTTAACGGAATGGCTCCGGCTTACTTATCGGAATTATGTATTCCAGAAAATTCAAATTTTCGACATTGGAGGGGACCCCACCACTTTCCCAACGGCGTTATAAGGAAACATATGGTTTCCTCCTTCACCGCTCACGTCAAGACTCTGTTTTATTGAACGAAGCTACATTTATTTGAACAACTCTAGACCCTCCAATGTCCATATACATACGAAGGTAAATTTCAACAGTCAACCCTCGAAAGGTTGAAGCAAACAAAGCGCACACCAGATACCAAGCTCGGTGAGTGTGCTTTTGGAGTGTCAGCCTTAAAAGCCTGGAATGGACTGCCACACGATTTAAGAATGATCACAGACTCAGCAGAATTTAGAGCTAAACATAAACTCACCTTTTCAGACAATCGACAATCCAAGGGCGTCGCCAGCCGATAGCCCAGGGGGGCAAGTTGATATGGAGAATGAGAAAGTATGAATTGTAGGTAAAGTCGAGAGCACATGAAGCTTTTCACTTGTAATACGAGCCTTACACGGCGATTGTAATAAACGATACAGAGTCCAAAATGTAAAGCTATACGAGCTCTTGACTGTACAATAAATAAAACTTGCAAATAAGTTAGGTATTACATTTATTAGAAAAATTCAATAAAAATAATTTGGGAGTTTGATTTTGAATAAGTGTACAGTGTATTTTTTTTGGTAATTACCAGATTTTAATGTAAGGGTCGAAAAAGATTAGGTTAATTAAAACATAATTTTCGGGGGTTTTTTGTAAACTTCTCGACCACTTTATTATGAAAATCCTGTAAGTTTCCATGAATAAGTTTTCTTTGTACACTCATCATGGCCAGACCATTGAGGCGATTTTGTCCCATAGTGCTTCTTAGCCAAGTTTTGAGTCTCCTGAGGCTGCTAAACGATCGCCCTACGAAGAGCGATCAAAAATTTCAACGCTTTTTCCGTGTCGGGAAAGAAGATTTTTGCCTGTTTTAGGATATCAACCACGGTTCGATGTGTTAGGTTTGGTTTATTGTGCCAGAATTGCTGCCAAAGCTCGACTTCAATTTTTATGTTTAATGGTAAATTATAAAATTGAGCGATGGTTTCACAAGTTTCTGTGAGATTTTCGACTGATATCGTTTGCATTTGCGCGGGGTGTAATTTAGATAAAGCAAATGATGGAGTATTTTCTTCGTAATATTTTCACTCCCAGAACTTCCTCTCCTTCCTTCCCCTAAAAATACCCCTCACACACCATCCCCAAAGATGATACAGGCCTTGAGGGAATTTTTTTCCTCAGCCAATTTTTCCTGGAGCCAATGAAACAAATTAGGAAAAACATTACGATAGTGAAAGAAAGTAATTGATGATGCAGTATAATAATTTATTCTTCCAAAATCCAGTTTTCATATGAATTATAACGAAACTACTAAAAAAAACTAAGGGAATGTAAATATAATGGCAAAAAAAAACCTATTTATATTTATTTCGGAAGCGATTAACATAACGCCTTTGATGGGAAAGGGATTGGCTATGGCCTGTATTTTGGAAGCGATTAACATAACGCCTTTGATGGGAAAGGGATTGGCTATGGCCTGTATTTTGGAAGCGATTAACATAACGCCTTTGATGGGAAAGGGATTGGCTATGGCCTGTTTTTTGGATTTCCTCCGCATTCGTCTTGGGAATAAGGAAACCATAGAAAACCTTAATCAGGAGGAAATGGCCACAGGTATGTTCAATATGAAAACATATCGGCCTTCAGTTATATAACAACAATAATATTATTTCCTGCATTGTTAAGACTCTTTTTATGTGAATATGTTGGTATAATACACGCCAAACTTTAAGACCGGCCTGAAGTTGATCAGAAATTGTAACAATAGACGAGTTCAGTGCGGAAAAGTGGCACGCCCTTCCGCTCACGCCTTTCTCTGTCGGACGTATTTTTTTACGCATCTTTCTCTTTCGCTTACGTTCATTGTAAAATCAGTAACTGCGCGACGATATATTGTACCATGTTCAGGTCGGTCTTAAAGTTTAACGTGTACTATAATTATGGGAATATATATAACTTATCTTAAAACCTAAATAAGTCACTTTGCGGAAGGCCCAGCATATTGCTTGATCTTGTTGAAGTCGATTTCTATTTTCTCGTTCGTTGGTTTGAATTTCCTGAAAAGAAAAATATATTTCATATTATAAATGTTATTTGTTACAATTTCTAATTAAGTTAAAATGTGAATTCTTTACGTTTGCATGTGACACAGTGTCTTTCTTAAGAGTCTCAAGGAGGGCGCTGTTTTAACCACGGCAGAATATTGAAATGGTTACTGGCACATAATATTGGTCATATAATCAATTACTTTATTATTTAGGCATCAAATGACTTAGTAGATTATTGTCGAGTTAAATTCTCGCCGTGCAGAGCAAAAAATTCTATTAGTGAAAAATCGAATGTTGATGTTTTCAATTTGTTGTTGTTGTCATCAGATCCTCTGATAACGAGCAAAAGGAAGCTGCTAAAAAAAGTTGACCACACTCCCCAAAGAAGCGGTAGAACTGCTAATGGCTCCACCATTACAGCCAACAGGTGAAAATTATTCAAGTACCTACTCAGGATGATGATGATGATAGTGACGATTACGATTATGATGATGATCGTGATGATGGTAGTGTTGATGATGGTGATGATGATAGTGATTTTGACTCAAACAAGTCGGATAAAGAGAACTGATTTTTTTTTGTTATTTATTTAAATCGTATATATATATATAATATGTACATAATAAAGTTTACATATATTATGTATTTAATTTTTTTTTTATAACCTTCCTTTCCACATTCAAATTTTCTCTTAAAAACGTCCCTGTGAATAAAGGGCGTTTTTCATCACTCTTGCCCCAGTGTGCGGCGTGTACATCTTAATGGTGTGTTAAAATTAACTAGGGAAAGAAGTTCGGTTCAGTCAATGTTATTATTTAAAATTTTGTGTATAAATGTCAAATCAGTTATTGTTCGCCTTTGTTGCAAAGTTTGAACTGTCCATTTAAAGTTATTGTTGAATTTGAAGGTAATATATTTTATAAATAAAATGAATATATTCTATGCTATCTATGTATACTTTTTATTGCGGGTTTCAAATTGGCGAAGCATATTCCAGTGTACTTCTGACTAATGCAAAATATAACATTATTACTGTATGCGGGTTATTGAACACTTTATTTATGCGAAGAACAAAACCAAGCATTTTATATGACCTGTGAACGATTGAGTCTATGTGCCTTTTAAATATAAGTTTGCTATCAAGGTAAACATCAACATCTTTACATTCGGTTTTCGAAATGACAGGTTCATTATTGATTGAACAAGAGTACTTAATAACATGTTTATTTCTGGTGAATGTCATAGTATGACACTTGGAAACATTAATATCTAAACAGTTAACTTTGCAATACTTGCAAAGTCTATCTAGGTCACTTTGTAACGCATCACAGTCAGAAAGAGAATGCACAACTTTGAATATTTTCATGTCGTCAGCGTAAAGCACAAATTCGGATTTTTGAAAGCATGATGTTGAAAAAGAGCGGAATAATAATTGTTAAAAAGAGTGAAGACTACTGCCATCTAGCGGCATATTTTTGTAGCATATTTTTAGTTGATATTGCATTTTACAGATTAGCGACGTAAGACTAAACTAAAACGAAATGTTAGACGGTAAAGTAGATCTCTGGTTTTTATATCGTATAATGTGTTATGGTGACACGAAAGTGTTGTTTATTTTGATTGTGTTAGAAAACATTATTATAAATAGTCTGCTTTTCTAGTTTAACTATCTCTTAATTCGTGGATCTCCTATAAACAGCTAGCATTGTCTAGCAAGTGGTCAAAGTGACCAAATTTAGTGTTTTGTCGGGTCGGGACAAATTATTGTAGCAAATGTGCTTTGTGAATAAAACCAGGAATTCCTCCATTGAAACCAGATGTTTTTACTTGACGTCCTTCTGCTGAATATCAATTTTAAACATGGTCCTCCAGCCGCATCTACCTTACGATCGGATTAAGGCATTAAAAGGAAACAATAAAATGAACCAGCGAGCTATCCAAAAATCCAGAGAGATGTCGGTGAAAACATGAAGAACAAGGATCGACATCAATATAAGTATCCCCTGCCCATTATTTCCTTCTATTCCGTGAATTCCTGTTCAAACAAGTGCTATTTTTTGTGTGTCAATGTACTTATTTAAAAACAAAAAAACTATCTACCCGCAGTGTAAATGCAAGTCATGCGAATTATTTTAGGTTAATTGTTTTAGAAGATGATTATTGTAAGATTCTGTCATTGTTCATAGCTTGAATTGGTTACTACGGTTTTCTACGCGATTATTGCACAGAAATTATTTTTTAAGGAACATTTTTAGAATTTGTTGTGTTGAATTATTGTCAAACGTATAAAAAATGGATAATTTAAAATCGTTGATTAACAAACGCGGAGTGTTGAAAGGTAAACTCACGAGATTTGCGGATTCATTAAACGCATTATCAGTTAACGAAATTAAAATTCGCTATGCGAGAATTGAAAAAATAATTGATGATTTCGAAGAGGTCCAGGAACAAATCGAAAGTCTTCCGGATTCCAACGAAATTGAT
The DNA here is from genome assembly GCA_917880885.1 of Limnephilus marmoratus. Taxonomy (NCBI): domain Eukaryota; kingdom Metazoa; phylum Arthropoda; class Insecta; order Trichoptera; family Limnephilidae; genus Limnephilus; species Limnephilus marmoratus. The sequence continues at coordinate 13,928 of CAKJUN010000004.1, forward strand.
AATAATTTGCAAAGAGAGAATTTTGAAAATCAATATTATTCAACCTTGGCGACTGCTAAAGGAGCAATTCAGTCTGTAGAGACTCCCAAATTAGAAATCAAGTTACCCAACCTTCAGTTACGAGAATTTAACGGAGATCCCAAAAATTGGATTAATTTTCTAGAAACATTAAAGACATTAGTTCATAACAATACTGCCATAAGCAATGTACAGAAGTTTTATTATCTGCAATCCTGTTTAAAGGGGAATGCAGCAAAGATCATCGCCAATTTCGAGGTATCAGACCTGAATTATATATCGGCTTTTGAATTGTTGCAGCAGAGGTTTGCAAATTTGCGAACTACCGTACAAAGACACATCCAAGCTCTGTTTCAACTTAAAGAGATGAAACATGAGGATCCAGTAGCCATGCGTTATCTGATTGATGAAACTAATGTAAATCTCAAGGCGTTGCAAAATTTAGGCTTGAAAATCGAACAATGGGATGCTTTAATTATATACGTAATTTCTAATAAATTGGATGCAAGTTCTAGAAAGCATTGGGAACAAACCCCATTGCAGGATGAGCTACCTACATTACAGGAATTTCTTAAATGTTTGACCTCGCGTGCGCAAGTTTTGGAATTAATGTTAAATTCAGATTCGAAAAAAATTCCTACCTACCCGAAAGCAAGTGGTAGCAACAATAATCCCAAAAAGGAATCGGTATTTTTAGCTGCTACCCACAATAATTGTATTTGTTGTAATGACAAAGGGCATAAAATATATTTTTGTAAAAAATTTTTAAAATTAAATTCAGGAGAAAGAGCCAACGCAATAAGGAGGTACCGTGCCTGCTTCAAATGTTTGAGGTTAGGACATACGGCCCCATATTGCAAAATTAATTTAAAATGCAAGCATTGTGATAGCGAGAGCCACAATACGTTATTGCACAGGGAGATGCATCCGAGCGATGACTCCATGAATAAAGGTGAAGATCACCCAGGAGGTGACTGCCAAATGGATGCTGAACGAGTTTCAGTATCAAACCATTCAGCTTTAGCGAAGGCTGAAAAAACAATTTTATTGTCGACTGCTATCATTGGGGTAGTAGGTCACAATAATAAAGTGCATGAGGCAAGAGTCCTAATTGACTCTGGAGCTCAAGCCAATTTTATGTGCGAAAAGTTCGCAATGAAGTTAAATTTGAGATGCGAAAATATAAACAAGCCTGTGTTAGGTATACACAACAATGTTACCCATATAAAGAAACGTGTTGCGATAAAAATGAAATCTCTGAGGACAAATTATAATCAAAATATCACTTGTCCAATATTGCAGGAAATAACCACAAACCTACCTCAAGCAACAGTGGCCAGAAAAGACTTTAAGCTGCCGCCGGGATTACAAATGGCGGACCCAAATTTCAACGTAGCGGCGCCTATTGATATCCTGTTAGGCGCTGAGAGCTTTTGGGATATACTACAAGATGATCGGCTGAGATTGGATACCGGACCTACTCTGCAGAGGACTGAATTAGGCTGGGTTATATCGGGCCCGATCAACATTCATCAGAAAAAAAGGCCAGTACCGCAATTTTGTAGTTTATCAATAAACACATTATCTAATCAGATAGAAAAATTTTGGAAAATGGAGGAGGTGAATCCTGCGAGATTTCAAAATCACGAGGAGAAGGCGTGTGAAGCGGATTTCGTCGCCACGCACTCTAGAGAGAGCGATGGTAGATACGTTGTAAGTCTGCCGCGCCGCCCGTGTGTGAGTCAACTTGGTGACTCGTTAAAGACAGCGGAAAAAAGATTTAAGCATTTAGAAAAGAAATTTTTAATAAATCCTGAATTGAAATTGCAATATGTACAATTTATGCAAGAATATGAGCAACTAGGTCATATGGAGTTATGTGATAAATGAAGAGGGGATGAGCAATCCTATTTTTTGCCGCATCACGCGGTCATAAAAGAAGCTAGCACCACGACGAAGGTGCGTGTAGTGTTTGATGGTTCGGCAAAGACGTCGACCGGAATATCCCTGAACGATGCTCTGATGGTGGGAGCTGTCATTCAAAAGGACTTATACAGCCATTTATTACGTTTCAGAATACATCGATACGTCATGACTGCGGACATCGAAAAAATGTACCGTCAAATCAACGTATGCGCAGAGGATCGCAGCGTTCAGAAGATTGTATGGCGCGAATCACAAGAAGAGGAACTCCGACATTACAAATTGAAGACCGTCACATATGGGCTGGGACCTTCCTCCTTCCTAGCAACGAGATGTCTTCGACAAATCGGTATGGATAACAAAGTTAATTTCCCAGTAGCAAGTCAAGTCATAGAAAATGATTTTTATATGGACGATCTATTGACTGGAGGGGATGACTTGGAAGTTTGTTTCCAGTTAAAGAAACAAATAAGTGATATCTTGCTGTCCGCAGGGATGACCCTGAGGAAGTGGAGATCAAATATTTTGGAATTGTCATCTGGGCGGAGCCAAGGTGAAATTGCCAAACAGGGCAATTGTGAGAAAATGATCACTGACAATTCCAAGAATGAAAAAATACTTGGATTAATTTGGAATAATGAATTAGATTACCTGTCATATGAAATTACAAAGCCGTCAGGTAAAACGGAGAGCAAGCGTCAAATATTATCGTGCATAGCTTCCACCTTTGATCCTTTAGGACTTTTAGGGCCCATCGTAGTGGTAGCTAAATTAATTATGCAAAAATTATGGCAATCCAAGGCATCGTGGGATGACATACTACCTGATGAAATTTTACTACCTTGGAGGGCTTATCTAGACCAATTATCGCAACTAAATGTGTTAAAAATCCCGAGAGGAGTTATTAGCGGAACACCAAAGACTATACAATTGCACGGGTTCTGCGACGCCTCTCAGAAAGCTTTCGGAGCATGCGCCTACATCGTCTCAACAGATTCGGAAGGTAAGAGGCACGCACAGTTAGTTACCTCCAAGTCTAGAGTGGCACCATTAAAGTGTATATCACTACCCAAGTTAGAGTTGTGTAGTGCATTACTATTGGCCAAGCTAATAAAAAATATCAAGTTGACGCTAAGTATAGAGGAATCGGCCACCTATTACTGGTGCGATTCAACAATAGCGTTGTGCTGGTTGAGAGGACAACCAGCTCGTTGGAACACCTTCGTGGCAAACCGAGTCGCTGAGATACAGGAAATCAGCGATCCAACCCAGTGGCGGCACGTATCATCGTCAGAAAATGCTGCGGATATACTGTCCCGAGGTACCACAGCTGAAAGGTTAGTCAGCACTTCAATATGGTGGAAGGGGCCAAGCTGGTTGACGGAAGATGTCAGCACTTGGCCAGTATCCAAGATGTCATGTTTGGATCCCCCGGAAATAAAAAGTAAAAATGTACTACTGGTAACTGATACTCAAGAATGGGACATTTTCGAAAAATTCTCATCGCTAACCAAATTAAAAAGAGTAATCGCTCAAGGTTTAAGATTTATAAATAATTGTCGCAACCCTAAGGATAAAACGTATGGCAATTTAACTGTCTCCGAGCTGGAAGCAGCTTTAAAATGTCTACTGAAATCATCGCAAGAACATTCCTTCAAAAGAGAATTGAAGGACCTAAAGAAGCATGGGTTAGTAAACAAAAACAGTAGATTGAAAGCTCTCAATCCCTGTTTAATGGATGGTTTAATTTGTGCAAGTGGACGATTGAAATTAGCTACTTATTTATCGCATCATCAAAGGCACCCTGTAATATTACCACCGTCACATAAGCTAACTGAACTTATTATACGTAATTATCATTATGAACATTTACATGCAGGTCCCCAAGCGCTGTTATCGGAAATACGCTTGAAATATTGGCCGATATTTGGGAGAAACACTGTTAAGCGTATCCTACATAAGTGTGTTGTATGTTTTAGATACCGACCTCAGGTTTGCCGGCAGATCATGGGAGACCTTCCAGTTGAGAGAATCACTCCCAGTCTACCGTTCTCTGTCACAGGTGTCGACTTTGCCGGACCGATAGACACGAAGGCTGGAGCGCTGAGAAAATCTCCGCTCATTAAATCGTATCTTTGCATATTTGTTTGTTTTTCTACCAAAGCGGTTCATTTGGAACTCGTAACAGATTTATCAAGCGATGCTTTTTTAAATTGTTTAAAGAGGTTCATTGCCCGTAGGGGTCAACCGGAAAAAATATTTTCTGACAATGCAACCACTTTCAGAGGAGCTTCCAATAAGCTCAAAGAACTATATGCCAGTCTAAGATTGAACAATGACAAAATCCATAGGTTTTTAGCTGATAAGGGAATATCTTGGAGTTTCATACCGCCTAGGGCGCCGAACCACGGGGGGCTGTGGGAGGCCGCCGTCAAGTCCACCAAGTTTCATTTATATCGAATTACTAAAAATAACCCATTGCAGTTTGAATTATTGTATACTTTGCTTTGTCAGATAGAGGCTTGTTTGAACTCCCGTCCCTTAACTTCCCTGTCTGATGACGTAGACGACCTTCTCCCTCTAACCCCCAACCATTTCCTTATGGGCAGGGATGCTTCGGTTATTCCCGAGTTGGATGTCCGCGAACTCCCGGAGAACAGACTAAGCAAATATCAAAAATTAAACGCTCTAATTCAAAATTTCTGGTTCAGATGGAAACGAGATTACCTTGCTGAGCTGCAAAAACGGACCAAATGGCAGGCCAACAACCAAAAGGCCATAAAGAAGGACGATCTGGTAATCCTGATGGAAGACAATTTGCCTCCTGCATTATGGAAGATGGCGCGCATAGTAACTACTCATCCAGGCCCGGATGGAGTAGTGAGGGTAGTTACCCTCAAAACAGCACAAGGCACTTTTGTGAGACCCATCACAAAAATATGTTTGATGCCAATAGAATCAAACTTGGATCCAAATTTCCCGACCCGGCAAACCACTGACCTTCCCAAGGTCACAGCCTATCTGCAATTAGGGCTGAACCGATGCAACCAAACCACATCAATAATTATGGAGCATCGGTATTGGTGTTGTTGACACCACTGTATCCAACCTGAAGCCACTGGGGCTTCAAGTCAACAACCGCGAGATGATCATCCTCGCTGCAGATCTAATGGTACTATCTGCTTACCAGGGCACGGCCGCCCCTTAATTTATGATGATCTACCCAAATGATGACATACAGAAGTACATGCTGATGTGCTTTTCTAAAACGATGACCACCCTGGACAAGATGGCCGAGCAGTCTACCCGGTGAAGTGTTCATTCGGTTTTTTGGCAGTGCCATGCCAGTGAAAGTTAATGAACTGATAATCAGTCAACAGCGAACTAACAATGTGTTGCTATTTGTGAATTGGTGTTAGTTAAAAAAAAAAATATATATATAATTGAAGTGAAAATTCTTCATAGAGACAATGAGACATTACTGATTTGTCAATTTTACAAAATTATTATTAATGTTGAGATTTTATTATTTTATTATTTAATTTTTTGCACGATTTTTTAGAAATTTATAAATTTTTTAGGTTATTTTAATTGTTGGTTAGGTTCCCGGACCCTTCAAACTTAGATAGTTACACATCTTGTAAATTTTTAGTATATTGTGTGTGGATTTAGGAATTTGTAGTTTGATTTTAATTTCAAAAAAACTTATTGTTTTTTCTCATTCCCCGCCGGGCAGTATGTTAAAAAGAGTGAAGACTACTGCCATCTAGCGGCATATTTTTGTAGCATATTTTTAGTTGATATTGCATTTTACAGATTAGCGACGTAAGACTAAACTAAAACGAAATGTTAGACGGTAAAGTAGATCTCTGGTTTTTATATCGTATAATGTGTTATGGTGACACGAAAGTGTTGTTTATTTTGATTGTGTTAGAAAACATTATTATAAATAGTCTGCTTTTCTAGTTTAACTATCTCTTAATTCGTGGATCTCCTATAAACAGCTAGCATTGTCTAGCAAGTGGTCAAAGTGACCAAATTTAGTGTTTTGTCGGGTCGGGACAAATTATTGTAGCAAATGTGCTTTGTGAATAAAACCAGGAATTCCTCCATTGAAACCAGATGTTTTTACTTGACGTCCTTCTGCTGAATATCAATTTTAAACAATAATAATAATTCAAATCTCCCAGTGGAACATGGACGTTATGAATTTTTAGCAAATCACCGCTCTATCGCCTCGATGAGCTAACCTTGTTAATGCATTTTCTACGAACCTTGGGTAGGTACGGGAGAGGGGGAATACTGAATTTACTTGGTACCAACCAAACTGTCATCATATTTATACAAAAGCCAAGTAAGCCATTGTTTGTGCGGACTTAAAATATAATTAATCTTTTATAACACTTAGGGAACGTACCCATACTACGTGACACGTTTAGGGGGGGGGTCTTCAAAATGTCACGCTCCATACAAATGAGCGGCGGATTGCTTAGGATTTTGGTCACCGGGGGGGGGGGGGGGGGGGGGTTAAAAATTGCAAAAAGTTGGTCACGTAGTATGGGTACGTTCCCTTATCAGTGGCGTACATGGATTAATGCAATAATAGATTAATGACCAAAGATAGGCTGTATTTTATTTTCAAGTTGGATAATGAATATTGTGAATGGAATATTTGAAAACTTCATTTATATTGTTTTTCGCTGATTAATGATGCATCCGCTGATTAGATATAATAATAACTGAAAAAAATAAGCTGTCATTGTCTATTTGTCAGCCTATAGATAAAATAGCCTACTTACTACTTACACGTTTAAGAAAATTCACACATCAGTCATGCAAAGTGTCAGCCGGATTAGGTTTTCTTGTAATTGTTTATCTATACAAATACCTGAGATATCAATCTCAAATTGCAGATATCAAATAATAACCAAAAAATACCAAAGCTTTAAATATTCTTCTTCAATGTAATTACTTTTGTGAATTTAATAATCGGTAAATCTTGATTTTAAAGCGATGATTAATGCTCAAAATCTTTACCACGAATCGGTTTACATTATAACATTGTGTATTATTTTTTAAACGAATTCAAAAAGGAGGAGGTTCTCAGTTCGACTGTATTTTTTTTTTTTTTAATGTTTGTTACCTCAGAACTTTTGACTGGGTCAACCGATATTGATGATTGTTTTTTTATTTGAAAGCTGGTGCTTTCCGTGTGGTCCCATTTTAATTTGGTCCAGTTCCGACAATGGCATCCATGAGAAAACCATATAAGTTTTAAATTTGCATTAAGTATGTGCGCGACAAATGGACGGATAACTCAATATCACGCCAACCGATTTTGATGATTCTTTTTTTATTGGAAAGGATGTACTTCAAGGGTAATTTGATGAGAGTTTGGTTAGGTTTTGAGTATCGAATCCATGACAAATTAACGAAACTTGGCCGAATCTCTTAATTTGACCCTAATGGTCAAATTATGTCATATGAGTAGCACGTTTAGTAGGTCTACCCATATTCAGACAAATTAGTTAGTGTACTTCAGATTCACTAAAAATAAAAAATAAAACAAAAATTTTAACAAAACAAAAAAACGACTTCAAAAAATGCACTAAAAAGTAAAAAATAATATTGTATTCTTCTACAACTTCATAAACAACTTACATTTTCTAATCATCAGTATTTAGGTACGATTGTTATTTTTGGAGTCGGTGTTAGCAAAGGTACCCGGCCCGGCGTGTTCACTTGACAGCTCCCCGCGCCGCCGCGGCCCCGCTCTCGCCTCTCGCCTCGTCAGGTCGCTTGTGCGACAGAAGCACATCTCACCTATAACTATGTATGTAGTTACAAACCTACCTTGACTGACACCGACTCCAAAAGTAACAATCGTACCTACATACTGATGATTAGAAAGAGTAAGTTGATTATGAAGTTGTAGAAGAATACAATATTATTTTTTTACTTTTTAGTGCATTTTTTTAAGTCGTTTTTTGTTTTGTTAAAATTTTTGTTTATGCATTAAATCGCTTACTCCTTAAAACGGAATATTTTTATTTAAACAGTTAGATTTAGTATAATGAATAACTTATTACTTTGTATAAAACCACTATTTTTAAAACAATATTATTATATATTATTATATGAAAAATTATATATTATTATATGAAAAATGATGCCACAAAATAAATTTGCGAAGTTTGAAGAAGTTAGATTTAGCTTTATTATTACGAAAAGCGAGTATTTATGTCAGGGGAGACCAAAAAACATGCAAAAAATATGCATTTAACATTTTAATTTTGTTAAAATTAATTCACTCACGCGTTAAACGCCATTGTTTATTCATCGTTTTTATTTTTTTTATTTTAACATTTCATAGATAAGCAATCAATGCTGCCAATCATAGAAAAAATATTATCGCGTAAAACAAAGTGAATGTATTATTGACAAGTTTGCATCTGTATTTATAACAGTAGAACATGTAAAGAAATGTATTAGAATAATTACACGAACCCGCTAGACAAACCCTACTTTGCCAAAGAAACCATTCAAAACCTGGGATGTTTTTCAAAATTAGGATGAAATGCGAGTTTATTTTAGAGAATTTATTTTATAAGATTGGTACTTCCGACAAAAAATGTCATATTTGATTGTCTATTAGTTAAAAAAGGAACATTCCGTATTATCTGTGCATCAAACTTCGACAACACGAACGTTCCGTATTATCCGAGAGGTGAACTAACTGCATATTTACCCATTGTGTTTACATTATTTTGACTCTGTCCATACAGACAATTGCGTCTCTGTACGAGGGAAGCGTTACGTGTGTTAGGGTGAACGGTGGTTTTACGGGGTGGTTTGACATCACAAAAGGTGTCAAGCAAGGCTGCGTAATGTCACCATGGCTATTCAATCTATGCATGGATAATTGTATGCAAGAATTGAAAAAGGTGGAATTGGGCGCGAAATTGAGTAATCTGAAAGTATGTTGCCTGTTGTTGTATGCTGATGATGCGGTGCTGATTTCTAACACTATGGAAGTTCTACAGTCTCTCTTATCTAGGATGAACGAAGTATGTATGAAGAATGAGTTAATGATGAATGTAAGTAAGTCTAAAGTCATGGTGTTCGAAAGCAACATAGTTGTAAATGATGATGAATACTTGGAGCAGGTGGATGAGTTTGTGTATCTGGGTAGTATGTTTACGAGAGATGAGGAGGCTGATAGAGATATTGAAAGAAGGGTGAATGCCGGTAACTCCAATAATGGTGGACTGAATGCAGTTGGCGCTAATACAAAACTGTCAAAAGAAGCGAAGCTAGAAGTTCACAATGGAGTCCTGGTACCTACACTGATGTATGGTAGTGAGGCATGAAATTGGCAGAGGAAGGATGAAAGTAAACTGAATGCTGTTGAAATGAGATCCCTGGACCCTGAGACGCATGTGTGGTAAAACAGTCGTGTGAGAAATGTGGATATCCGCAAAGAATGTAAGGCTGATGTAAGCATAATGAGTAAGATTAAGCAAGGGACTCTCAGATGGTTTGGGCAAGTGGAGCGAATGAACGAAGAAAGTAGTGTAAGAATGTGAATGGTAGAAGAAATCGGGGACGCCCGAGGAAGACATGGCACGATCAAGTGAATCAGATACTTGAGTCGGGCCATGTCAAAAGTCAGAATAATAGAAGAGAATGTATGAGACGATGTATGAATGTGAGTGAGGCAAAGAGTGTGTGCCAAGACCGAGTTGTTTGGCGGTCCGTCCTCTCTGCCTACCCCTGCGGGGAAACGGCGTGGTGGTTAGTTAGTTAGACTCTGTCCCATCTTTACTTTTATTTATAAATACTTGTGTTTTCAATATATGTACTTATACCTGAAATTCTAGAAGAATCACCAGCTACATTAAAAGGCATTATATACAATATAAGCAAAACAACAAACTGCAGCATAGGATCAAAGGATATTGAAACAATCTACAGAGTTACGCAAAGGGAAAAACCAAACCAGACCAAGGATATTCAACCAAGGACAGTAATTGTTCAGAAACGCATAAAGAAAATTTGTACTCCGCTATAAAAAAAATTAACCGCAGTGAAAACGTTGAAGGCAAAATGAATACAAGTGTTATAGGTATGTCAGGTGCCAGAAACCCAATATACGTTTCGGAATACTTAACTTTTCAAGCAAAACGTTTATGGTTCCTAGCCAGGCAGTTATCACGGGAACACAGTTATAGTTATGCTGGGAGAATTTTTGCAAAAAGGGACGATAATTCGAGGCCGATACTGATAGATTCGGAGCAAAAGCTAACGGGCATTAAATGACTAGAAGGTAATGTTTTTTCTATTATATTATTATTAGTATTTTCGACAGCAAGCACCAAACATCAAGATCACTATCATATCATCTCATTTATCAACATATTATACACTTTTATACACTATTATATATATTATTATATACTATTATTAATACCGTTCAATGTGAACCAAACACTAGCATAATCTCCATCAACAAATACCAAACTTCCTAAATTAAAATATTTATATTGTCCAATCACCCTCCTTGCAATTTTAAATACAGGCCTAAAACTCAGCGATCCTAAGATAACATGTAATAATATAAATAAAATAAAATGGGTTTAAACGCATATACGGAAATAGATAACATAGGAGAGCCAAACAATCAATTTATTATAGAAGAAATTGATGAAATCAAAAAATTTTATTGGAGTAACAAAATTAATATTATACATCAAAATATCCGTACAATGGAAAATCTTGATGACTTTCTTTTATTTTTAGATAGCATTAAGTCGACTGCGAGATTTCATATAATAATCCTTACAGAATGCAGACTGAATGACTCATATCTCGCTAAACAAATTACAGGATATCATGAATATCATACAACAAAACTATTAAATCAAAACAGTGGAGTCGTAACTTACATTCGCGATGACATCCACTCGCAAGTTCAAGAAATTTGTAACAGTCAATCTAATTGTCTAAAAATAGTCATTAATAAATATCTATGTATTTTAGCCATTTACAGATCACCATCATTCCACGACATACATCCATTTCTAGATAATCTTATATCTGAACTCAAAAATGTAGTGATTTTAAACAACAAATAGTGATGGGAGATATAAATATTAACACTTTTGGAATTATACACCGACAATGTCACGATTACATGTGCGCCATGGCAGTAAACAACTTAGCAATAAATATTACAGTCCCTACCAGGGTTCAAAATAATAGCATGTCATGTTTAGATCACATAAATGCCAGAAATATTATGGCTTCCAATGCATTTGTTATACACAATACAATAACTCATCACTATACAACAGCAATAAGCATTCCAAACATATCTCTTAATACCTACGGTAATTCTCTTGTTTACAAAATACTTGTAAACAAGAGAATTACCGTAGGTATCGTAACATTTGTAAAGTTGTTATGCGTAAGGCAAAAGAACGGTACTATAAGCATCAACTTGACCAATATCCATCAAGTAAAAACATGTTGAACATCGTTAAGCAAATTACCAATACTAAACATAAAATTGACCCTAATATTAACGAACTCCTAATTGGAAACACAGCCACCACTGATTTGGACGTAATTGCTTGCCACACTAACCAATATTTTACAACGGTGGGGTCTAAACTTGCGGAAAACATCCTAAGTGGCACTAAGGAAACTGAAGATTCACTGGCATCTGCAATAGAAACAAAACACAATTCTTTTTCATTTCAATTCCCACCTACGACTAATGAAGAGGTTTTAAAAATTATTGACAATCTTAACAACACACATTCGAAAGGTCCTGACGGTCTTAACACTCATATACTAAAAAATTTTAAACACAATATTGCATCACCTTTATCGAACATTTTTAATAAAAGTTTTACTTCAGGGGTTTTCCCCGACCATCTTAAAAAGTCTTTAGCAGTACCAATCTACAAAAATGGACCCAAAAACCAAGTGGGCAATTATGGGCTATATCCCTGTTGAGTGCTATCTTAAAAAATATAAAAAAAATTTAAAAACAGATTAAGTAACTATGTCGAGAGCCGAAAACTTTTAAGCAAAAATCAGTTCGGCTTTCGGCCGGGGAGGGGAACGGACGATGCGATAGCGCAACTTACACAACATATTTCTGAAAATATAAATCGCGGAAAGAAAAACATTGCACTGTTCTTAGACTACGAACTAGAACACCGCTACGACTAAAAACACAACCATTGAGGACCTACTACACGCGCAAGTGGTAATGAACGGAAAACTGGACAAAGCTATCAAGGAGCGCCCGTCCATAACCAACGACCCCGTTCGCCCTCGTTCTTATGCGAATGCTGCCGCTCACTTCCCCGACCTACCTAACTCCAAGAAGGTGGTAATAAATGGTTACGAACGACCAATTCCTCCAAAACCTTTGACGGTGCTGGTTTACCCAGACGTACCTGAAGGGAAGACCTCGGAGGGAACGCAGAAAAATCTGGAGAAGGTTATCAACCCTAGGACTGATGACTTCCAATTAGTGCGTATTAGGAAGATCAAAGGCGCGGGAATGGCTCTCCAGGCCAAAGGAAAAAAAGACCTAGATAACATCATGAAAGCTGGGTCCAAACTTGCTGCAAGCGGCCTAAAAATTGTTAACCCGCTGGGTCGTTTGCCCAAAATTGTCATCTACAATGTTCCCAAAGGGGAACCGACGGCGGACCAGGCGCTATTTGCAGAGATCTATGCTAACAACTTGGAGGGGCATACTACTTTGACGCTGGAGGATCACCTCCGCACGATGAGGAGAGTGCCTCTCTTTGGTAAGAGAGACACCGCCACGATGAACATGGTCCTGACATGCCACCCGGCCGCCAGAAAAGTACTAATAGACAGCGGGATGTGCTTCCTTGGGTGGACTGCCTGCCGGACTCGCGATTACACTGGGGCCACTAGGTGTTACAAGTGCCATCAATACGGCCATATAAGTAAGAGCTGCTCTCAGGAAAAAGAATCTTGCCGCCACTGCGCCGCTGTGGGGCATGCTTTTGAGGATTGCCCCAAGAAGGCACTACCCGCTGTCTGCGCCACCCGTACGCGCTTCAAGAAGTCGGCGGATCACCCGACGGGTGATAGGGACTGCCCCGCTCAAAAAGCCGCAGTGAAGGCAGCGTTCCGCATGACAGATTATGGATCCTCATAATCCCCTCTCCTTAGGTCAGATCAACCTGCAGAGATCCCGGATGGCCACTTTGGAGGTGCTGCGGGTCATGTCTGACCTCAATATTGATATAATGCTCATTCAGGAACGGTACACCTGGGAAGGTAAGACCCCAATTAATTTTCCGGGTGCGGTACTCGAAGTTGGCCGCTCACCAGGGGCGGGTGTCCTGGTCAACACCTCGTTGATCAGTCCCCTCCTTCTGGCTGGTCTTTCTGATGAGTACCAAACCTGTGTATGTATTAGATTTGGCGACACTGAGATCTTTCTGATCTCAGTATACTTTAAATTTGGGAACCCGGTAGGACCCCACATCCTGAGTCTGACGCGCGCGCTCAACGCACTTAAAGGCCGTAACATAGTTATCGGAGGTGACTTTAATGCACGCTCACCATTATGGTTCGACACTAGTGGCTGTAGGACGGAACGATCAGACGCCGTAGAGGACCTGATTGCCGCGCAAGGTCTCAGTATCATGAATGAACAGAGTTCTTTTTCTACGTTCTCGAACATACATGGTGAGAGCAACATTGATCTAACTCTTTGCTCTGGATCAGTTGCGACCAGGATTTCAAAGTGGACAGTCCATGAGTGCGAGATTAATTCGGATCATAGGTTAATTACTTTTACGGTTGGTGTCCGGAAAACTGAAGCTCCATGATCCTCCTGGAATTTCAACACCACTAGGGCTAACTAGGGATAACTTTGGGGAAGCGCTACTAGATACGTTAAGGGATTTTCACCACGTAGCAGCTACGGATCCGGATAATTTGGGGAATTTTTTCAACAGGGCGGTTGTATCTGCTGCCAACTCGTCTTTGGGAAGATCAAACCCAAAGACTAGTATTAGGACGCCGTGGTGGTCACCTGAGCTGACTTCGCTGAAGGGGGCCTACAAGAGGGCCTACAGGGCGCAGGGGCTGTCCAGAAGTGGCAACTGTACGGAGAAGGAGACGGTTGCGCTTCAGGCGAGCCTCAGGTCTGCCAGGTCGGCTTTCAAACGGGCCGTTCTCCTAGCGAAACGAGCTGCTTGGCATAATTGGGTTAAAGACGTGGGTAACGCCAACCCGTGGGAAATCTACAGCGCGATTGCAAAATCTGGTAAAGGCTCTGACCGGTACTTGTCAACCGTAATTGGGATCACAGATGGGAGGAACGCTGAGACGGTGGATGTGGCCTCTACCCTCAAAACACTTTTGGGTGAGTTAGTTCATGTAGAGTCAGTAGTTGGGGAAAGTGACCACCATAAACAGATCAGAAATCTGTCACGGCTGCCACCTAGAGACCTTGCCCAAGAGGATAACTTCATTCGAGTCACTAAAGCGGAAATTGAAGTGATAATTAAGGGTTTGGGTCCTAAGAAGGCACCAGGGCATGATAGGCTCAATGGCGTTATTGCGAAGCAAGTCTGGGTCCACGCCAAGGAGGAGCTCTTCCAGGTGATGGACACGTGCTTGAGGAGGGGAGTTTTCCCCTCTGAGTGGAATCGTGGCGTGCTCCGGATTATACCAAAGGGGAACGGAAAACCACTAACGGACATCAAGGCCTACCGGCCGATTACCCTCCTTCCCGTTTTAGGCAAGATCCTTGAAAAATTAATTATGCAGCGACTCTGACAAATCCTGTCTCCGGCCAGTGACCTGCAGTTCGGCTTCGTCCCCGGTAGATCCACGGTGCACGCATGCGCTTGAATGGGTGAAGGCTTGCCCAAAGAGGTATGTAGTTGCAATCTTCCTCGACATCACTGGTGCCTTCGATCACGCGTGGTGGGCAGTGATACGTACAAAGGTGAAAAACAGGCAGTGTTCCAACTTATTGTTCAAAGCCATCGATGACTACCTTTCTGATCGTACCATTACGATCAGATTCGGTGACTTTTGTATCCAGAGGGAAGCAGACATGGGATGCCCGCAGGGCTCCATCCTTAGACCTGACTTGTGGAACATCTCCTTTGATGACTCCTCCAGGTTACCCTTGCCTGAAGGATGTATCGCTGTCGACTACGCTGATGATAAGTTGTATCTGGTCGCTGGGGACAGTAGAAAGGAAGTGGAGAGCAAAGGCAGTGAAGGTTTGCAGATGTTTCTGGACTGGGGTGAAAGAAACAAGATGACCTTCGCTCCCCATAAGACCAAGGGCCTCCTGATGAAGGGCCGTCTCAGTAGAGAAAGAAATCCTACCATCAGAATGGGAGATTCTAACATCCGGTTTTTTGAAACAGTGAAATACTTAGGCGTCACACTAGATCGATCGTCCTCTTTTCTGGCTCACGTCAAAGAAGTATCCAGCAAGGCTCAGGCTCTCTTCTTGAAGCTGAGGAGACTCTCCACAGCTGAGTGGAGATTGCGTAATCCGGTTCTGCGAACGCTATATAGGTGCATATACGTGGCGCAAGTCTCGTATGCCGCCTCTGTGTGGGAACACCGCCTGGACAACTC
Organism: Limnephilus marmoratus; assembly: GCA_917880885.1. NCBI lineage: Eukaryota > Metazoa > Arthropoda > Insecta > Trichoptera > Limnephilidae > Limnephilus > Limnephilus marmoratus. The sequence goes on from CAKJUN010000004.1 coordinate 29,534, forward strand.
GCTCATTCTCTTAGCTCTCAAGCGAGGCCAACGAACCCCCTTGCTGGCACTCACTGGTGCGTATAGAACCGTGGCTTCGGACGCTTTACCCGTTTTGGCTGGCATTTTGCCAATCGATCTGGAAATCAGGGAAGTGCTTACCAAGCAGAAGTTAACCAGAGGAACCCCGGCCACTCACCTAGGCGTTGTTCTGACACCGGGCGGGCCGGGGACTCTCCCTGGGCTGCTTCGTGAAATGAGGGACCTGTCGCTTCAAGAGTGGCAGGTCCGTTGGGATAGATCGAATTTGGGAAGATGGACCTTCTCCTTCTTCCCATCAGTTAAAATCAGAATGGAAGGGGCTTATCTCAGACTGGATCATCACATTACCCAGCTTCTGTCCGGGCATGGGGAATTCAGGGGGAGACTTCACACCCTCTCCCTGTCCCCCCACCCCAACTGCGCATGCGGATCCACCAACCAGTCGGCCGAGCACATTCTGTGGCACTGCGAGATCTTGACGGATGCCAGAGAGGAAATGCTCGATGGTTTGGACGTAGCTATCAGACCAGTGTGGAACACTGATCTGGTATCGAACAAGACGAACTTCGAGTGCCTGAGGAAGTTTACAAGGATCTGGGTTGAGAGATGGCCTGAGCTTAGAGTCGCTGATTAGTAGATTTTGACACCAGGTGTACTTGTTCCTGACTTACCACGGACTTTCTTTGCATCTTCTCTACGACCAATATTGCCCAGGATGTACAGTATTTATATTTTCTTTCATGTTTATTTCAGGTACTTGGTTTAATGCCTTAAACTTTTATGTTATTTTGTAATATATACTTTAGTTATGATTACTTTTTAGTTTCTTTTAGTTATGATTTAGTTATGATTAGTTTTTTTAGTTATGATTACCGCGTAGAACTGAACTCTCTTGTTTGTTCTGTGCCGTCCTTCTCCCTCCGTCTGCCGCGCCACCCCCCGTGACATGAAGAGGCTGGGGAGAAGGCTGAACGGCATCCGAAAGCTGTCCGTCCCGCCTCCGGTGACCCGACGCTTTTCTTCCTAGGGTCTTCTTCTATGATTTCCAGTTACTTTCGTCTAGGCACCACCGGCTAGCTGGCTTAAGGACGACGCCGCCGGTTATCGGGAGGCCGGACAATTAGTCTTCTTCATTCTCTCGGGTACTGCCGGTAGTCAGGTTGCGGTGACACCAGTTCTACTCTGTATATATACATTATTTTTCTTTTGTTTCTTTTTTCTTTTATGTACAGTGCCCGGTGCTGCCCGCCGGATTGTGTGTGGTCTTTCGCTGTCATGAGCTGATTACTCATGACGGCTGTTGTCATTTTGGATTACTTTGTTTTTTATTTTTTGTTGATGTTACTAACAACTTGTTTGACTGTCCATGAGGCTCACTGCTTTTGCATTGACACCTCCATGGGCTTTAGAATTGTAGCGATTGACCATTACAGTACAGTCCTGTAGGCGCGACCGCATACCGCTACCTAACACAGTATGAGGGGACATTGAAGGTCTAGATTCGTTACATTATATGTAGAGTCGTTTATCCAAAAAAATTAGATTCTTGCGAGAACTCCGAAGGGGTGACCATAAGTTGCCTATACCGGGGTGGGACAGTGGTGGGTACTTCAATGTTCTTAGACTTAGCCAAGGCTTTTGATACAATTTCTCATAAATTACTCCTCAAAAGATTAAAAAATATTGGCATTGTAGGTATGCCCTACGAATGGTTAAAGAGGTACTTAACGGGTAGAAGCCAGCAACTAAAAATGGGCAAAACAGTGAGTAAATCAGTAGAGACTAACTTTGGGGTACCGCAGGGAAGCACATTGGGACCTCTTCTATTTATAATCTACATAAATGAATTATGCGAGCTAAAAGTAGGCAGAAAAGTTATTATATTCGCTGACGATAAGGTAGCTATATTTGAAGGAGACGACTGGACTCAAACACATAAACATGCTGAAAGTGGAATCAAGGCGATAAAACAATGGCTTGACAAAAATCTACTTACACTAAATATATCAAAAACTAAATACATAAGATTCAGCTCAACTATAAAAGGACAACCTAGTACATCATATACAATTAAAATACATAAGCGTAACTGTAATTCCGATAATATTGATTCTATCTGCAATTGTGAAGTTTTGGAAAGTGTGAAAAACATCAAATATCTAGGCGTTATTATAGACAATCACCTTAAGTGGAAATATCACATTGACAACCTCACAATAAGGGTAAGAAAATTGATCCATATATTCTTTGTATTACGAAATATAATCAAACAGCAAGATCTAAGACATATATATTTCGGATTATGAAACCCCATCTTAACGTATGGTTGTATTGGTTGGGGAGCGTCAGGTAGAACCATTTTAGATCCACTAGTGAAGGCCCAGAAATCCATAATTAGAGTTATTATGCGTAAACCCTATAGGTTTTCTAGCGATCAGCTCTACAAAAAAATTTATGTACTTGATGTTCGTCAAAACTATATAAAAAAGGTTATTATCCACGTTTCGTAAATCCGATAATTTTGCATCCATGTCCTTAAAAAGTAATATTATGTAAAAACTTCCTTCTTCTTCTGGCGCTGTGTATGATTCTGGCGAAAGTATGACATGTATAAGATGTGTAGAAGTATTTTTAAATGTAAATACTTACATGTTAGTTATAGATCTCTAACTTTAAGTCATGATTGTAAACATGTATGTCATTGAGTTCAGTTTTAGGTTAGCATTTATATGTCTTAGTCATAAGCCACTAGCTATAAGTCTTAGATGTAAGTCACTAGTTATAATTGTAAAGCTTAGTTATTTTTTTTTACGCACCAGATTTAAATGTCCGGGTTAAATTTTCCCCCCAAAAAAAAAAAAAAAAAAGAAGGAAAAACTAAACCCTTTCATACACTTCCCCAAATGATCATCTAGTGAATCCACGTTATGCAATTGCACTATATAAGTATTATAAATACAAAACAATACAAGAACAACATGTCAACCTACTAGAGACCAAATGGGAATATAATTCACCGACTCCAGATATTTTCATATCAGAGGGTTCGGCTCTGTGGCATTTCTAATTGAACCTATAAATCCTACTGATCCCTCAATATAAATATTTAAAAAATCTTTTGTAATCCTACATGTATTTAAAATTACTGCTTTTTGCATTTTTGTATACAAATTCTTTGACAAATCTAATATGCTTAAATTTTGAATCAGATTCCTAGGTATTATGCCAGTGGCCGAAATAACAAATGGTAATATTTTTATAGTCCGAGAATGCCAAATTCTTTTAATCTCATTTCCTAAATCTGTGTATTTTCTAATTTTTTCAGAAACAGTTTTTTGAATATTACAGGAATTTGGAACAGCTACATCAATGATATAAGTTATTTTTTTAATTTTGTCATGTAAAACTATATCAGGTCTATTATGACTAATTGTTCTGTCTGTTAGTATAGTTTTATCATAATATATTTTATAAAATTCATTTTCTATAAATGAATTTGGTTCATATTCATAATAAGGTACTACATTACGGCAATCAATCAAGTTATGTTTAATTACCAAACTTTGGTGAATTATTTTTAAAACCTGATTGTGCCTAAATGTATACTCAGAAGGCGCTAATATAGAACATCCCGATATAATATGTTCTATAGTTTCGGGAAAAGCCAAACATTTTCTACATAAATCATCAATTTGATTTATATCTTTGATTATATGCTTTCTATAATTTTTAGTATTAATGACTCTATCTTGAATGGCAAGCATAAATCCTTCTATTTCTGCGCTCAACTCTCCAATACTCAACCATTTGTTTGACGAAAGTTTGTCAACATACGTTTGGTTGAGATAATTGAAGTGTTTTGCGTGAATAATTTTATTTGACCAGGAATCTAATAATTCCTGGTTAGTATTTATAAGAATGTTGGCATTCTCGTCATATAAATTTAAAGGTGTAATATTTCTATCTGCCTTGCAAATTATTTTGTGCATTTCTGAGCTATTAGCTTTCCTATGGAAAAAATTTCTAAGCATTTCTACCTGATTGTGTTTCAAAGATGTTATTTTGACTACACCTCTACCTCCTAAATTTCTAGGTAAATTAATTCGTTCTATAGCTGAATTTGGATGATGGCAATTAAATTTTGTTAACGTAGTTCTAATTAATCGTTCTAAACTATCTAAATCTGTATTGGACCACTTAATTATGCCAAATGAGTACGTTAGTAGAGGTATTGCCCAAGTATTTATTGCTTTTACTAAATTTTTAGCAGATAGATTGCATTTTAAAATTTTTCTGATCCTAGTTTGAAATTTAATCCTAATATCATTTTTAATACTAGTGTGATCTAATCTATTCGATTGCGGGTATCCTAAATATTTATAAACCTCATCCCCTTTCATACTTTGAATTTTGAAATTTCTAAATATACCCTCGTCTCCATCTACAATTTTGCCTTTCTCTATATGGATAGTTTTACATTTATCTAAACCAAAAGTCATTTTAATATCATCTGAAAAAATTTTAACTACCTTAATCATTTTCTCTAAATTTGATTCAGAATTTGAAAATAATTTTATATCATCCATATATAATAGATGTGAAACTATACTACTCTCTCTTGTATTACCCTTAATTTTTATTCCAAACTTGCTTTTAATTAACATTTTAGAAAGGGGATTCAATGCTAAGCAAAACCAAAGAGGGCTCAATGAGTCTCCTTGAAAAATCCCTCTTTTTATTGAAATGCCCGGTACTACTATTTTCTTACCTTTTAAATTAACTAGCAAATCTGTATTCCAAAAGGAATAATATTATTATTTTATGTATTTATTTGTACAGCGCCCTTGAGGTGATTTTCGCGAAAACGGCGCTATATAAATTAGCCAAATATTATTATTATTACACAAAAATCTAGAAAAACTTGATAAAATTGATCATAAATACATCACAAGAAGTCACACCAGAAAGGATCTTGTGGTCCCAGGGGAGCAATACGTCGAAGTTCCAAAAGACATATACATATCTGGGACCGACCGAAATTATATAATAAAATCCCCCCAGAATTAAATATTAAAACATGCAAAATGACATGCATCAGTTCAGTAATAAATAAATGGTTGATTGGCTTAGGTAGGGTTGAGTCTGAAAAATTGTTAAATAACGTCACTTAAAACTTAAAATTTTAAATGAACTATTAAATGCCACAATCAGTAAGAACTTAGTATATATTTAATCTACAATAATCTTAATCTACTTTGTTTTTTTTTTCTTCAGAATACATTTTTTGCATTTTTCACCAGCATTTGATTCCTTAGAACGGGCAATCTGCCTAGCTAGGAACTAATATAGACAAACAAGACATAATAACACTTGTACCCATTTTAATATTTACAGTTATTTTGAAATATTATTATTATGTTATTTTACTGTATAATTGTATCTTATGTAATAAATAAATAAATAAATAAAATATACCTAATCTCTAATGTGTGGGATTGCACTGACCGACTAACCTCCCAACATCCTGGAATAGAGACCATTATTATTATTATTATTATTAATGCAAAAAAATATGTTTTGGGTAAATTTAAGTTTATCCCACCATTTCAAATGAGTACAAAATGAAAACATATTTTTAAGACAACATTAGCGAAACTCAATCGAAAATCTGGAGACAGAAAAATAAGAACTGTGAACATCTTCCTGTGATAGAATTTCAAGCAATAGAATGCAACTTACCGGACATTACAAAATCCCGTGACGACCTTAGCACAGACCAGATTTATTTATTGGAAATGTGCCGAGCAATCGCCGAAGGACAGTGTAACGAAAACTTAGTCAAAAGAAACCCTGGTAACATCTGTCATTTGCGTTTGTTAACAACAGCCAATACTATTCTCCGACTTTACATTTCAACCAAGAATCCGACAGAAAATCAGGTGATATTGACTGAATTTATGCTAAGAGTGTATGCTCCGACGTGGTTTAAAATAATAAAAAAATACAACCTTCGTGTGTTTACGGGGCGAGACACCTCCACGAAACCATAAAATTGTCTCGTTACCTTCCAGAGCATTTGAAAAAGGTGGTAGATCCCGTAATTCAACGCAACGGGTATTTTGGCAACAGCGAAAACGTACTTATTAGTACGCTAAACAATGAACGAAGACAAATTAGAGAGTAGTTGGTTCTGATACGGATTCTAAGTATCCGAGATCGTACGTCAGGGTTCTCTCCAATAAGAGTATTTAAGCTACCTACTTTTAATTTAACGCAGCAGACTATATTGACTTGATCTACTGGGAAAAACCATCAGAACCACCTCTTACAAAACTGATATCTAGCGAGACAATAATTGATGCCATTGCAGAGCACGAAATTATCGAATTCAACATTTTGTGCAAGGTCCGAATGATGCTCTGTCACACGCAAGCCACGGAAAGATGCATCAAAGTGGTAACAGCATCACGCTCTGCTGTTTGCGACCCTGAAAGACGTTAAGGGTGGATACAAAACAAGCTAGAATCTTGTCGTATAACGCCAGAATTCAATTCGAAGAAGGACTATAAAACACAATAACTTTCACGATTTTTGACTTTATTTTTTAACATTGTTTGTGTAGCAATGGTACTTTTATTGTTTCTTGATTAGTAGATAATATTACAAGTAAATGAAAAGTTACATTTTTTTATATTTTAACTACTTTTATTGAGCAAAGATTAAACCCTTCTTTTTCTAGTTTCTCGCTGTTTTTGTAAAATTTGAATTGACTTGGGGCAGTACTTGCACTCGAAATATCCTAATGCTGTCATAATAACTTTTAAAAGTATCCCCATGGCATAGAGCATCCATTCCACACCCCGCTGCTAAGAAAAACAAAAAAACACAAAATCGATCCACACTATTAAATAATCCTCGTTAGATAAATGCATTGCGTGTAGTTTCGTATCATTGATTGATGGACCGGCGATTGCAATAAGCTATATAAGTCATAGATTTACATTAATTAGTGATAATATCAATACTAAGAAGTTATATCTATACATCGTCCTTGAAAGAATTAAAGACGAAAACACGACGCTCCACCCATTATCAAAATATTAATATTATTATTACAAAAGGTAACACAAATAGATTCAATGAACTCTTTTTAAGAGGAAGCCACAAGTCAAAAATATATGTATTGATGGTGCGCCTGATATCGCAACGATTTATAAGTAATAGGCCTAAAAATCGCTTAACAAACGGAAACTAGAGGACACGATTTCAAGTACCAAAGTGCTTTTCATTTATTTTGTGAATATTTTTATAAGAATGAAAAAAGTTATGGAAACTGTCACAGATAATTTTAGCCATAAAGTCGTATTTTTTAAAAATTGTTTCTTATGGTTGCACCTCACATGGCTATTGGTATTGTCGTATTTGGCATAGTTGGCAAACAATAACCATTTGTGTAAGTTTGTTAAAAGATTGGCAAATAGTAACAATTTACTTGGCTATTTATATTCGTTTATTGGATATATTTGGCAAAAATCGCCGTATATGGACAGAACATTTGACAAAAACAATTACGTTTTCTACGCACATCAAAGGAGCCAAATAGGAAAATAAACAAAATTTTAACAAAACAGTAAAACGACTTAAAAAAATGCACTAAAAAGTAAAAAAAATAATTTCTTATTCTTCTACATCTTAATAATCAATTTTTCTACTCATCAATATGTAGGTACGATTATTATTTTTGGAGTCGGTGTCAGCCAGAGTTTAGTTAGTGAATCTGAAGTACACTAACAAATTTGTCTGTATATGGGTAGACCTACTAAACGTGCTGCTCATATGAGACAGACATTACTTGATCATAACGACGTTGCGGTAGGTGACTCAAAGATCCGGATAGCCTATAAAAGATTCGACCGCGTATCGTTAATTTGCTAGTCCCATTCTAAATATTTTTCCAATTAACAGCTCTGTTCTTTCCAGAAATCCCGCAATTACCCCCACCCCTTTTCTCACCTCCCACTCAAACACCTAACATTCTGTATCATAGTTTAGTTATAATGTTCTCCTGATGAAGGAAGGGTGCTTCTGAAACCGGTAGAGTGTTTTAAAATAAAAGTGGTCTTAAACAAATGTATGTGTTTTTTATTGTGAAAATGATTTATTTTTCTCTGGTGCAATCTTCACTCATGTACGGAATAATAGGATGGGGTGGTGCGCTTGATGCTTTTATAAAACCTTATCAAACAACTCAAAATTATATTATCAAAGTTAGGGAACGTACGCATACTACGTGACCAACTTTTTGCAATTTTTAACCCCCCCCCCCCCGGTGACCAAAAACCTATACCGCCGCCGCTCATTTGTACCAAGCGTGACATTTTGAAGACCCCTCCCCCTAAACGTGTCTCGTAGTATGGGTACGTTCCCTTATGTATAATAGAAATAAAACATTTTCGTCAGATGTTTTATACAAAGAATCAAAACAATTCAGTCTCCGTAAACTATTTATACTGCAAAATATGAAATATATCTATAAAAACATAAACAAATTCGAAAAAAATGAAAACAGATTTAACATTAGAAATAATAATATATTCTATACCCCTCAAACAAACACAAAACAAATGCAAACTCACAGTAGTTTTATTGGACTCGCACTTTTAATCTTTTACCAAAAAATATTCAAGTTGCAACTAAACTTCCGCATTACATAAAAGAGTAAAAAATATGGCTGAACCATGCTGATGTAAAAACTCTATTTATTTAATTTTTCAGTTTATGTTTATCACAACTTTACACTTATACCTATTATTACACGATACACTTATTATTACCCTGTACACTATTGTGTACACTTTTTCCACTAACTGTTAAACAAATTTTAATCATGTTTTTGCTTTATATACTACTGTTTGTTTTTTTCTAAGTACTAAAATAAAATACATTTTACTATATTACCCGCGCACAGGCTGTGCCTTTGTGGGTTCCTATTATTTTTATTATTTCCAAAATGGGAAAAATAAAGGATGTAAAAAAATAAAAAAAATATATGCCGGTGCATTCAGTTTTCAAATAGCTTGCGTGCTATTGCATTTTTTTACAGAAATTTCATTTTGCCAGAGCTCACCCGTATACATCGAAATCTTCGCGGGCGTGCTCACAAGAACTCATCAAAGTTTCCTCGCAATCGGGTGAACGTTTTAGTAACGCATTTTCATGACGCCAAAGCTCGCTATTATATAAAGAAACCATCGCGGGCAAGCGCACATCAAATCCTCAAAAATTCATCGCAATTGGATGAACGGTTAGCAACGCATAATTTCATGATGTTAGAACTCACTATTATATATAGAAACCATCGCGGGCACGCACACATAAAAGCCTCAAAGTTTCATCGCAATCGAATGAACGGATAGCAAAGCATAATTTCATGACGATTAGTCAGACATCTCCAAAAAATCGAAATTTGAGTTGAGCAGTTATATGTAAAAGTTTACTCTCTATCAGGTACATAGGCCACTTGCAACACATTTAAAAAAATCAGTTTTTTTATCTTATTTTTGAAACCTTGGCGAATTTTTGAAACTTTCAATCCGAACAATTGGACCATCTGTATATATAAAAATGAATCACTGAAATGTATGTACGCTCATAACTTCCGAACGACTGCACCAAATTGGATAATTATTTTTTTTGTGTGTTCGTTATTGTCAGGACAAGGTTTATATAAAACTACTGATGAGCTTTGGCATTATGAAATTTGTATAAAAAAATTGCAATAGGTGAAACGAGAGCTGTTTGAAAACTGAATGTATGGAATGCGGAAGGGGGGAGGGGAACTCGGGTAGGGGTTTTTCGGGAGGGGGGAGGGGAACCATGGAGGGGGGAGGGGAACCAGGGAGGGGGGAGGCGAACTCGGGCGGGAGGTCCGCAGGACAAGGGAAAGGGGAGTGTGGAGAGGGAAGGTGAAGGATGCGGAGTGGGAACGCGAGAGAAGAAGGGGACGCGGGAGAGGAAGGGAAACGGGATGAATGAGAAAGGACATGCAGGAAGAAACAATTTCTTTATTAAATGGCATAGCAACGCATGCCGGGTACCAGCTAGTTTTTTAACCTTGCCCTATTTGTCAACTATTTGCAGAGCAATATGGACGAAAGGGTGCAGGTCGATGCTATGTACACCGACTTCTCAAAGGCTTTCGACCGCGTTATCCACTCAATTCTGTTAAATAAACTCACTCGTCTTGGAATACACGGTGACTTGTTTAGATGGATTAAATCATACATTAGCAATCGTAGTCAAGTTGTCTCAATAAATGGAGTTTTATCCAAAATAATCAACGTAACCTCGGGTGTCCCTCAGGGTTCCCACCTTGGTCCGCTCTTCTTTAATATATACTTAAATGACATAGGCTCATGTTTCCAACACTCTAAATTTTTATTGTTTGCAGATGATACGAAAATTTACAAAACGGTTCGCTCTCTATCGGACTGTAAAGAGCTACAAAGTGACTTAGATAGGCTCTGCAACTATTGCACAGCTAACTATTTAGACCTCAATGTCTCTAAATGCCACACTATGTCCTTTACTAGAAACAAGCACATAATTAACTTTTCATATTCACTCTGCGATGAACCCGTGATCTCAAAAAATGAATGTAAGGACCTTGGAGTCTATTTAGACAGTAAACTTATATTTAATACGCACATTGATTCAATCACTGATAGATCTTATAAAATGTTGGGTTTCATACTACGTCTGAGTAAATTATTTAGAAATCCACATACTCTAGTAATGCTTTACTCCTCACTAGTCAGAAGTACACTGGAATTTGCATCGCCTGTCTGGAATCCCAACTACACCCAATACGTCAATAACATAGAGCGCATACAAAATAAATTTATTAAGTATCTCGGTTATAAATACAATAATAATTACATCTGCACTCTCCAATCCCTGAAATCCAGGCGAACGGTAGCTGACATGACATTTCTCCATAAAATTATACATAACGAAATAGACTGCCCAGAACTTCTATCCCAAATAAATTTTAACATCCCATCTAAAAGAACTCGCCACACCAACCTTTTTACACAACCAGTAATAATACGAACGCTGCAGCCAACTCTCCCATTTCCCGCATCCTTCAAAGTTTCAACTCTATTAAAAAAACCACAAATACCGATATATTTTTTGATTCCCTCCCTCTATTTAAGAAAAACATTTTTAGCACACTGAATTCGCACACATAACACACACATCCAAACACACATACACCCTCTCTTATTACACACGTAAAAAATATAAGTATATAACAGCGACATGTCATTGGTACCAATTATTGTATTAATTCAAAAACTTTGTAAATATTTCCCATCATGTAATAATGTACTGTTTGTTTCTGCAAAATAAAAATAAATAAATAAACTGGAAAGACCGGACATAATTTTATGGGTGCGAAAAAACAATAATTACGTAACCGTAATCATTTAAAAAAAATCGACGTATTCTACACGAATGGCAGAGGAGAATAACGAGGCATCCCAAAAATATTACACCTCATGAATATTTTTTCCTTGATCCATCTTATTCATCATAAATCATTGTAAATAAATTTAAAAAAAAAACTATTATTACTCCTATTTTTAAATATGGTGACCCCATTCTAAGTAATAAATTATAGGCCAATTTCTCTTACCTCCAATACTTCAAAAAATATTTGGATAAATTAAAAAAAAATCAGATTTTTAAATCAATTACAATAAAAGATAATAATATATTAATTGTAAATCAATATGGTTTTAGAGAAAATTTGAGCACTCAAGATGCTATCGTAGACTTAAACTCTGCAATATATAAATCTTTAGACAAAAAATGCATAGGAACATTTGTCGACTTAAGAAAAGCATTTGACAGTATATCCCAATCGAACCTTATCTCTGAACTAATGACAATTGGTATAACCAATAATGCCTTAACGTGGATTGAAAATTACCTACTTCATAGAAAACAATTTGTCATGTAAATTGGTTTTCTGAGTGGTTCCCAGATCAGTAAAATTGGAACCCCGCAGGGAACGGTATTGGAACCAATTCTTTTTATCATTTATCCGAATGATATTTTTAAACTCACCATAAAATCTAAACTAATATCATACGCTGATGACACAGCAATTTTAGCTGAGGGATTAACATGGAATGAAACTCAGAGAACGGCGGAATCAGATATAAATTTAATAAAAAAATTGTTTGATCAAGATTTACTATCTCTAAATACAGATAAAAATTTTGTAATACAATTCACTCTGAATAAATATACTACCCCTGATAATCTAAACATATGTATGCACTCATATAATTTTAATTCAAATTCATATCTATGTAAATTAGATTGCTCTGTACTCGCTGTTAAAATCAATGTTACATAAACACTTGGGTGTAACTATAGATAGTAACATAAAGTGGAAGATGCAAATCAGTACAACAGACCAAGAAAATTAGTATATATACATTTTCATTAGAATTCGTTACATTTTAAATATTAGAATTTTAAGAACCATTTATTTTTCCTTAATCCAATCAGCGCTACAATATGAAGTTGTAGGTTGGGGTGGTGTTTTCAAAACTTCTCTTTTACCCTTGGAAATCATTAAAAAAATAATTATAAAAATAATTTTAAAAAAGCCGTATGATTACCCAACCATCAAATTATTTCAAGAATTTAAAGTACCTTCACTTCATGTTATTTATAAAATAATCACGATTTTACAAATACATAAAGATTGCTTCAATAATGAGAGCTTTACTCCTTTTTCAATCAGCATTAGAACAAATATTCTTGGCTCTACGACTGTCCCGCGTTGTAACACCACCACAGCTCAACAATTCTATCGGAGTTAAATGGTTTAACCAATTACCAGTTAATTTAAAATTGGAAACAAATTATAAAACATTAAAAAATTCAATAAAAACACTTTATACATAAACTTACTCGTATGGATATTTTCTAAACAAAATTGTAATATCAGATATCCTTTTTCTTTCTTTATTTTTTTCTTCTTTCAAATACGACAATAATAAAATAAATGTTTGTATTTTTCTTCGCATATTTACACAGTGTATGCCATAAATTCGTACATTTCCCAATATATGCCGCAATTCGTACATTTACACAATGTACGCAGCAAATTCGCACATTTACACAATGTATTTATTTATTTATTTTTTCATGTTCTCCGTAAAACGGTTATTCACCAATACATTATGGAGAAGATTACAAATTTGACAAAAAGTATAGCAAAATACATAAAAAGGTCAGTTTCACTACTTTGTGACATACGTCAAAAGATAATTGTTAAACTGCCTGTAGGTTACATTAAAAATGTCAATGGTCAATGCAGACTCGTTGAGCAGTTCAGTCGCTCTGTTGACTGGCGCGTTCTGATAGGCAGAAGTCCTCGCTTTTGGAGCATAAAAAAGGGTATGGGACCTTCCACGAGTATACTTGTCTGGGACATATAAGTTAATTTCTTTCAAAATAGGTGGATTATGTATAGTTCCAGAGATTATCTTAAAAAAATGTTTTCCTAAAAATATTTTTCGGCGGGCTTCTAATGTATTAAGATCGAGCATTCCTGCTAAGAATAAGGATGGATACCGGAAAGGGTAGTACATATATTCTCTCATATATAGGTAACGCATGAATCTCTTTTGTACTTTTTCTATTTCGAGAATATGGTTTTGCTCAGAAGGGGCCCAAATAATGGAGCTATATTCCAAGATACTGCGAACAAGTGCTTCATACGTTCTTCGGATTGCGATTCCGTTGGTAAATGATCTTGAATTACGAAGAACAAATCCAAGCATTTTGTTGGCACGGGAGACAATATCAGATATATGGGATTTGAAAGAGAGACTTGCTTCAAAAATTACGCCAAGGTCTCGAATCTCACTTTTACGTGTCAATTCATGTTCATTAATGTGGTAGGGGAACAGGAATGTATCTTTGGATCTTGTAAATGTAACGACACTGCATTTCTGAATGCTGAAGGGTAAGTTGTTCAGTTTCGACCATTTGACAAGAGAATCAAGATCGTTCTGCAGAAGAATGGAATCGATGTAACTTTTGATTGCTTTGAAAAGTTTTATATCGTCAGCAAAAAGGAGATATTTTGAGTGGTTTATGGTGTTGCCAATGTCATTGATGAATAAGAGAAAGAGAAGGGGTCCTAGATTCGATCCCTGGGGAATCCCTGAGTTAGTTTTGTATTCGTGAGAGAGATGGTGTCCGTAACTGACATACTGACGACGATTGCGTAAGTAGCTAGCCACAAAAGCGAGGAAATTCTGAGAGAATCCGATGTCACTTAATTTTTTTAATAAAATATCATGGTCGACTTTATCAAATGCTTTCTCGAAGTCTGTATAAATCACATCAACATGTACAAAATTTTCGAATGAATTATTAATATAGGTGGTGAGATTCATAAGATTCGTTGAAGGTGACAGTGTGGGACGAAATCCGTGCTGATTTTCGGTGAGTGCGTGTTTTGTTTGGTTATATATCTGTGAATAAATTATGGTTTCTAAAAGTTTTGCGGGTGCTGACAACACAGCTACAGGTCTGTAATTATCTATTTCTGACTTTTTTCCTTTTTTGTGTATAGGCGTTACTTTCGTTAGTTTCCACATTTCCGGAAAGATATTTTTGCGAAGTGATAGGTTAAAAATATGTTTTAGAGGTTGAATAAAATAACTTGCATATCTTTTGAGGATTATAGGTGGAATACAATCTGGGCCGACGGAGTATTTAGGTTTTAGCTTATGGAAAGCTGTAATAATATCGTCATCGTTAATTTCATGAATTTGTACAGGTAAAGAATTAAATGACGATGAAGCTATAGAGGATATGTCAAGTTTGGGGATATTGTCGCTAAATACTGATTGAAAATAGTGTGCGAAACCTGCGGCGATCTCAGAAGATCCGTCATATTTATTGTCTTTGTAGTCCATGTGGTTAAGTTTGTCACAGCCGCGGCGTTTATCGTTAGTGTAAGACCAAAATCGAGTTGGGTCTGTTATTATACTGTTCTCGGCTTCACGTGTAAAGTCAGTGTAGGCTTGACCAATTAACCGTTTGATTGATTTTCGCAAAGTTTTAAAGTAAGCTAAGGCATGTACGGATTTTGTTTTTTTCCAAAGATGGTGCATTTTAGTTTTTTCTCGTATGAGGTGAATGATTTCCCCATTAAACCATTTCGGATATTGTCTAATATCTTTGAGCATACGTGTAGATCTTTTCTTAAAACAAATGTTGAAAATATTATTGAGCTGTTCATAAAACATTTCGACAGCTAGATTTACGTCAAGGCAATCGTAATGATTCCAGTGATGTTGTTCTAAGGCATTCTTAAGTGTATTATCTGAGCTTTCGTGGAAAATCCAACCCATGTTTATGTCTGGAGGCAATGTGTCTGTTTGTATATGTGATTGAGTTGTGTAATCGAACGTGAATGAAAGTGAAGGGTGATGAATATCCTCTCTGACTAATGGGGAGTCATGGCGGCAGATAACAGCATTTTTTGAATTTATATTACTTAATACTAAGTCTAACATGTGTGCATTTATGTTATAAACAGTGTTGAATTGTGTTAAATTATAAAAAGAACAAAAGTAATCGAAAACGTCAATTGGGTTTTTCCCTGAGGGAAAGTTGAAATCCCCGAAAATAATAATATTTTTTGATTGTAACTTTACACTTTCACTTATAGTTTTGTCGTAAAATAATTGATACTGTTCAGATGTTGTATTTGGAGGAAAATATACAACACATATATAAATGATGACATTTCTATGCGATATTTTCACCCATAAATCTTCACCTTGGGTTTCCATGCAGTCCATTCTTTCCGCGTGTGAGTGGCTGTCAGCTCGGAGGGCTAGGAGAGTCCCTCCTCCGCGACTGCCTCTGTCCTTCCTGTAGACGTGGTATAGGTTTTCGAATAACTCCGACGAAAAGGTGCTTGAAGTTAGCCAAGTTTCGGTAAGAGCAATCAGAAGTGGTTTCTGGCACATTACGTTAATCATGAAGTCGATAATTTTATTATTCAGACTTCGAACGTTCTGGTATATTCCACTAATGTTTATCTTTTTCGGACGTCGTATCGACCGTCTTAGTTTGGGGTCATGGTCTCCGAAATGACCACTCATTGAAGGCCACATTTTCAGGCCAGATTGTGGGGTCCAAGAAAAACCGGAAGTAATTTTCCGGTATGCCTATTTTGAAGGCAGTATAACGTTCATGCCTCGTGAGCAGTTTTTCGACAGTGTAAATTAAATCCGGCTTCTTCTTTTTTAAGAATGAAGATATGTTTTCTTCTGTGGTATTCGGATGAAACATGAATACATGCAGATGTAGGTTTTTGGGAATAGTGACCAAGCTGTCGTCGATAGACCCTGTCCCTTTACAGATTGGCCGAGATCGTCGTCTACCGTTGACGAGGGCATCGCTATACGATGTTATTGGCTGGGTTGGCAGCTTGGGCACAAGAGGCTGTATTGTACTCTGTGGTTGTGGAGCAGAAGACGCCGCTGCAGCAGATGTGGAAGCAGAATGTACATCTTCCTCCGGTTTTCCTTTTTTAGCAGTGGATCTTGTGGTCATTTTGCGGGTAGTGGGCGGCTGGACGCCGCTAACTAATTGGCCGGGGCGTCCGGCTAGAGCGGCTAAGGTAATAGCAGGAGCGGGGGCGGGGCCGGGGGGTCCGGGCGGTGGAGGTGTCCCAGACGGCTGCCTAGTGATATCACCGTACGCTGAGCGCACACACACATTGAAGTCTGGCGCCGGCGCTAGTACCTGGGGAGTACCTTGTCGTGCGATGTCACCTGCAGTTACGTTGTACGAGTATTTGCATGATGGGCACACAATTTTAGCACTACCGACACTTTGGTCACTTAAAATTGAACGAATCGTGGTCAGTTCGCTACCGAAACCCTCGATTTTGCCACTCAAAACATCGACCGTTTTAATCAGGGACTGAATGATATCACCATACTCTTCCATTTTGTAAATAGACTAGAACGAACGATTAAAATGAATATTATCGAGAGCCGATGACAGAAGACGTGCGTCGCGTGTTGGCGCTAGTGGCGCATAGTGGCGTATGCCGCAAACATCACCTAACGGCGAAAAAACATTACTTTTCTCTAAGTTTTCTTATTATATTTGAACTGTGCGTATGAAAGGATTAAAAATGGATATGTTTCGATAGCTCTGCTTTTGAAAATATGCCGATTTGGGCGGTGTGAGTTGTGTCTCTGAATAACGAAAGGAAGGAAATGGGGAATAAAAAATGTAACTGTGATGCTACCAGAAAAATGAAAAATCCTTCCTTTACTTTATTTCTCCTCTCTTTTCTCATGAATGCACAATTTCACAACGTCTTACTCCTTGTTGCACATCACCCGTTACCAACAATTTCATATCGGACCAGATTCCCCCTTAATTGGGTTTGGGTTGAACAAACTGCATAGTTGTTGGTACGGTAGGTATTTGAGATATACTTTGTGTTGACACAGCTCCGACAGTATTGATTGGCAGTGAGTTTGCAATGGATGGTTGGGATGTAATGAAAGATTTATGATTTCGAGTTAAAATTTTCTCGGATCTTTTCCAAAACGTGGAAAAATATCTGCAATGTACTGTAAATCTCTGTAAACCACCAAAATGTTCGCGGCTTAAATATTGAGATACCTACATGATTCTGCTTAAATATTGAGATTCTACAGGAAGTTTGATCTCCTCTCTGTTCCCGTGAATGCACAATTTCACGACTCCTTGTTGCACATCACCCGTTATCCAACGTTTGAAAAAAAAATGCTTTGAAAAACTCGGCTGGATCAGATTCCCCCAATATTGGGTTTGGGTTGGACGTCGTAGTAAAACTTAGGAAAAATATTTTAGTTCGTGACCGTTGTTTGATGCGTATTTGAGGTATTTGAGATTTTATTTTTTTTTTTATTTAGAAAAAAAGTAAATGTTCACAATAATAATATTTTACATAATTCATCAGTTTTTGGTTACCCAATTAGTAAAGAAATATTCTCGGATCTAACTGGGGAGCAAGTCTATGTACCTACTTATGTTAGATGTTTAGAATTACTTGTAGATAATTTGTATAGTTACAAAAATGGAAATAGAATACTTTCAAATACACTGAAATACAAAATATTATACAGTAAGAAAAATACATATAATTACTTGCTGACCCGACAAACGTTGTTCTGCCATATATAAAAAAATAACGAATGTATTGTAAGTGTGTGGGGATGGGATATATGACAGAAAGAGGAATGGAGCGCTGTAGACGATGACCGCCGATAAAACAAAAAACACCAACTAAAGAAGGAAAATTATATAAAGAAAATTAATATAAATTTCGAAGAGCAATTGAGAGTATGATATTTTTTGTCAGTCCGTCTTTAGCCAACACAAATTTAATAAACTCGATGGTTTGCCCACGCGAGAACATGATGCTGAATGAAATATCAAAATGACGCGACGCTTTTTGTGAATGTCTTGTTCATGTATTCATGAAAGTTCGATGAGGCGGACGTAGCGTTATCTATCTTTCAACAACATAAATAATTTCGTTCTGTTTGAAATACGAAATACGGTTAAATTTGTTGATACGAAAATACTTAAATCGCGATTAAAAATAGGAGGCTAAGGGTAGGTGGGTTAAAATTTGGGGTTAAAGGTATTTTTTGATGCCAAATAAAAAAATAAATAAAAAAATCGTAAAAAAATGTGTTTTTTATCTGGATGGGGACATCCTAATCACCTAGCGGTATGAAATATACTTTAAAACCTATTTTCATACCTATCAAATATACATAAAAAATTTCATATAAATCGGTCAAGCCGTTTCGGAAGAGTGCGACCACAAACACCGTGACACAATATATAATAAGAATATCAAAAAAATGTTAGCAACAGAATATATCCGAAAATCATTCATAAAAATAAGTCAATCTTTTGCTTATCTGAAAAAATACAACGTATGTTTTTTTAAAATTTAAAATAGTTTTTCTCACATTTTATTGCATCGGGTAAATCGTTAAACAGCTTTGGGTCCACGTCTACATATTCATAATGGTGTTGTGCAGCTGTTGTGTTGCATCTAGGTACATATATATGTTCCCAAATGTTCTAGGTATTATACTTCGTGTTGAGGACACTTTAGATTGTTTAAAAACTGTTAAAATAGCCTTTTTTAAATAGTTAGGATCTTAAATTTTTCAAAAAGTTTGCTGGTTGGGAAAATTCTCGGTTTTTTAATAATAACTTTGATGATCATTTTTTGTGTAGGTAGTTACTATCGGATACAGATTATTCTTATAGATGCTTGGTTACGCATTGCAATATGTTTTTTGTTTGTTCGAAATTTTAAATAAATATATATCACAAGCATGGTTCTTACTCACTCCTTGGAATTGACAAGACATTGAAAATTGATTCCAAAACAAGAAAAAAACTGACACTGTCTGTTTGTTGAAAATTTTCTTCATTGTTGAAAAGGAACTTTGAGTTTGTGTATTCATTGACAAATTTAATCTCTTGTAAAAACTTCAAAATCACCCAAGGATTACATTGACTGCATCTAATTGTTCATTGGATGACAAAGGAGGCCTCCACACTTCAAGATAAGCAAAAACAAGGTTGGTAGATTTGTTCTATTCCCTGGAGTTCCTCTTTGTACCATTTGTGATATATTTGTTTACAAGTAGAGTTTTTTCACAATCATAATTTCTTGGGTATTAAGCCCAGAGGGTCTGGGGTTATTTACACACCTCAGGCTCGCATTTATAATGCATAATTATGGTCCTTCGATCACCAGATTTGTTCTAGCAAGGTTAATTTTATAAGAAAGGTTTCAGATTTACGTAATTTTTTGGTAATATTCTTGAAATACCTACCTCTTATAGAATTATTTAGCGTCAATTTACGTATTTTTTTGGTAAATTTGAAATAGAACCTACAAAATCTTTATTGGTTGCTTAATTTCATAATTACTCAAATAAAGGTTTGTGATTACGTATTCTTTGGTAATTTACGAAATACCTTATAGTTTTGTGAAAATTTAGTGACGAACATTTAAAAATTATTTTTATTTTAAATGCCCTTCATTACGGAAGAGTCGAGTGACCAAACCGATAGAAAGTGGATCATTTTGACAGCAAAAAGGAGAGGCTTTTTCCCCGGTTAAACGATTTGTTTAATTTGGCTAAAAACATTTCCACCTTTGAATCAAGGCAGAATGAAAACTTCTTGTCTAAGTCAGAAAGAATTGAAGAGATGCGGGAGCAGTTTGAAAATGTTATTGATGATATTAATAATATCCAATTGATTTCAAACCCGACATTTGAACCGGATTATCAAAAATTTTATGCTTTTGAGGATTTGTTTGGTAGTGTGAAACGCGTACGTGACAAAATTCAAAATGCAACAACAACAACGTCACAGAATAACGTCCGCGATTCTCGCGTACCAGTCATCAAACTTCCCCCTATAGAACTACCCTCCTTCAACGGTAAAATGGATACCTGGGCAAAATTTTATGAGTCATTCAAATCGAACATCCATAATAATACACAGCTGAATGATTCTCAACGTGTGCAGTATTTGGTAGGTAAATTAACGCATAGCGCGTTGCAGATTACCGCGGGTATTATACCTACCGGAGAGACGTACAAGATTATATGGGATTCGTTGGTTTCGAAATATCAAGATAAACGTGCACTAGGCACATATTATTTGAATAATATTCTTGACATAAAGGGTTGCACAAATACATCTGTTAGTCTTGATTCATTTGTTGAAAGGTATTCTTCGTCTGTTTTGGCGTTAAAACAGTTAGGTATTGAAGATTTAACTGACTTCATATTATTACACTGTGCGTTAAGGAAAATTGATTCCCAAACGTCACAAAATTTTGAAATGTCAGTTAGAACTCAAGAAATTCCTGCATACAATGAGTTGATCTCATTTGTGAAAGATCAAGTAAAAATATTAGAACGGACAAGCAATAATCACGGTGTTATAAATAAGGCGCCTACCTCTTCATCACGTGCAAATAATTACAAAACGTTCGTCGCGAGCAACGAGAGTATCCATGTTCCGGCTTCGCCTGCGAAAGTTTGTATTTATTGCAACAAAACTGGTCATTCAATTAATGTTTGCTCACAGTTTAAAGGTTTGAGTTCGCCACAGGCCCGATTTGAATTCATTAAATCAAAACATGCCTGTGTGAACTGTCTCAGCGGGTTGCATACAATCAATTCGTGCAAATCGTCGGTTGTTTGCGAGGTATGCAAAAAACGTCACCATACATTCCTACACTTCGAGAGTAGTAGTAGAGTTAAAACCAATACTCACGTACATACGGCTCAAATACCTACCAGTGACGAGTCGTCTACGCCTCCTTTGCCAGGGCCATCCAACGTCAATATTTCGTGTAATTGCAATGCGAAACTAGAGGAGCCCTCGCACGTTAACTCTTCGTGTTCATTGTCAGCTAAAGTAGCTCCTAATACTACAATTTTACTATCAACTGCTCAAGTGTATGCAAAACTTAAAAATGGAAATAAAATCATTGTTCGGTGTCTAATTGATAATGGCTCACAAAATCATTTGATCACGGTCGATTGTTGCAAGGCGCTGAATTTGCCAATAATTCCTTTGAGTAATTCTTTTGTTAAAGGAATTGGTTCAGCATCACGACAAATTCTTGGTTACGTTTATTTGGACATTGAGTCTCGCGTATACCCAAATAATAAATATAACATATTTGCGCTCGTTGTCGAGTGCATTACCGACAAGTTACCTAATCACTACATAGCAAAGGTTGATATAAGGTACTTAGAGGGCATACCCCTCGCTGATTTAACGTGGAACATTCCCGGAAACATAGATGTTGTCTTAGGGGCACAATTATTTCCACATATCTATTTAGGGGACAGGGTTGAATCAGGGACTAGTGCACCCCGCGCATTATCGACCGCGTTTGGTTTCGTGCTAATGGGCGACTACCCTGATAATGTGCTTAATACAAGTACTTAATTTTCCGCACTTGCACTTAATGATTTAGTCCAAAAATTTTGGCAGTTAGAAGAAATCCCTAACATGCAATTTTTAAGTCCGGAGGAGACGGAATGTGAGAATCTGTTTACTTCATGTATCGCTCGCGCTGTCAATGGAAGGTATTCTGTTGCTTTACCTTTCTGCAAAGACCCAAAACAATTGGGTAATTCTCTTACTACCGCCCAGAGCCGATTTATGGCCTTGGAACGAAAATTTAAACAATCACCTTCTTTACAGGAGAATTATAACAAAGTTATCGGTGAATATATTGACAGCAATTATTTGTCAGAAGTCAAAGAGTCTGAAATTACAGATGATGGATATTACATCCCGCATCATGCCGTCAATCGTCCGGACAAACCTATGCCTCGGATTGTGCTCGACGCTAGCGCCATAACTCATTCAGGGCTGTCATTAAATGACGTCTTGCATACTGGTCCCAATTTGCAAGCTGATTTGTTTTTGCTTTTGCTTGACTTTCGTCTTTTTCCCATCGCTATGACTGCGGACATAAAGCAAATGTATTTACAGATTGAAGCTCCTATCAAGCATCGTAGATATCTAAGAATCTTATTTCGATTCTCCAACAACGATCTCATACGGACTTTTCAATTTAATCGGGTCCCTTTCGGACTAACGGCAAGTCCATACTTAGCGATGAGGACTGTTCGTCAGTTAGCCCAAGATATGAGACCACATTTCCCGGATGCTGCCAATGTGGCAGAATCCAAGTTGTATGTGGACGACCTGGTCTATTCTATTGCAGATGAGTCCAGCGCCATACGTCTTTCTCGAGAATTAATCTCGTTATTCAAGTCCGGTGCCTTTGATTTGGTCAAATGGACTAGTAATTCTCAAGTTGTACTTGAAAACCTTCCAGATTCTCACCGCAGTGCGGTGGATTTCACTGTTGGTTCTAACAATGCCTCTAAGGTGTTAGGCCTCTCGTGGGAACCAGTTGATGACAGCTTCTTCTTTACGACTTCTTATGTTCAGGAGAAGTGTACAAAGCGGAACATACTCTCTATAGTCGCCCGCTTATTCGATGTCCTTGGCTTGGTCACCCCCATCATTCTGTACGCTAAATTGCTTATTAAGGAGCTATGGCTGTGCAACATTGGTTGGGATGATACCCCCCCTGAGAGCGTTATTCAAAGGTTCTCGGCACTCACACAGGAATTTCCTTTAATTTCTACGATAAAAATCCCACGTCATGTTGGTGTCCTAAAGGACAGTAGGACAGTACAGTGCGCATTGTCGCTTTCTGCGATGCGAGCCTGAATGGTTATGGCTGTGTGATATATTTACACACAACTGATCCGTCTGGGAATATTACCGTGAGATTGTTGTGTGCAAAATCAAAGGTCTCTCCCACCAAAGTGACAACACTCGCTCGTTTGGAGCTATGTGCCGCGGTCTTGATGTCCAAACTAATACGGACGGTTCAAGACAATTATTCTGAGCGTCTTCTTATTGCCGGGATATATGCGTTTTCAGATTCGACCATTGCGCTCTCGTGGATACATTCTTCACCGCATCGATGGTCGGTGTTTGTTAGTAATCGCGTGGCTCAATGTCAGGAGAATTTGTCTCCTGAGAACTTCTATCATGTCGCCGGTAGCGAAAATCCTAGTGACTGCCTTTCGCGTGGAGTGCTTCCTTCCCAACTCGTTTCACACGAACTATGGTGGAACGGCCCATCATGGATTCGCAGCACACCTTTGGAATGGCCAATAAAAACTTTTCATTTCACAAATACTGGTGAAATGCCTGAGCACAAAACTAATGTGCTCACTGCAATAGTACAACGTGAACAATCGGTCCTGAGTGAACTTGCTCAGCGTATTTCCACATGGGATAAACTTTTAAGGATTGTCGTTTATGTTCTCCAATTCGTAAAAAGGGTATCACCTTCTTCTGGAACGGTCAATAATCTTATGACTGCTGAAAAGGCTGTGATTCGTTCTGTGCAGAGTATTCATTTTGAAGAAGATATTGCTGCACTCCAGAAAAGCAAATTGCCTTCAAAGAAGCTTCGGAATTTATCAGTTTTTCTCGATGAGGATAATTTATTACGTATTGGGGGGCGGCTTTCTAAATCGGACTTACCATTTGAGGTTAAACATCCGGTATTACTACCAAAACATGACTGTGTTGTGGATCTTATCATCGATCATTTCCATGTCATGAACTGTCATACAGGCCCTGGACTCCTTCTGTCCATCTTACGGCAGCGCTATTGCATATTAGATGCCAGGACTGTTATTAGGGTAAAAGTGCGGAAATGCAATTGCTGCTTCCGCTCAAATCCGTCGCATCCTACACCGAAGATGGCGGATTTACCTTCATATCGTATTGTAGAAGCAAAGGCTTTCGTTTATACCGGTGTAGATTACGCAGGTCCCCTCCGTATCACGCTTGCTCGTCGGAGAGGACAACATTCACAAAAGGCATATATCTGTCTTTTCGTATGTCTTGTAACTAAGGCCATTCATATTGAGTTGGTCTCTGACCTAACTTCAAATGCTTTCCTGGCTGCTTTCAGCCGTTTTATTTCTCGGCGTGGCCCTGTGTCATGCTTGTATTCAGATAATGGCACCAATTTTATTGGTGCAAAGGCACAATTAGATGATCTCCATAAGTTTTTAGTTGAGTCAGAATTTGAGCCCGCTTTAAAGCGCGAACTCGCTAATCGCCGGGTTGATTGGAAAATGATTCCCCCACGCGCGCCTCATTTCGGGGGTATATGGGAGTCAAACGTAAAGAGTATGAAGACTCATTTGTACCGTGTGATCGGAACTCAGCTCCTCACTTATGAAGAACTACAGACCGTTCTGGTTCAAATAGAGTGTTTGATGAACTCGCGCCCACTCACAGTCGTGTCTTCCGAACCCTATCCGGAAGTTATTACTCCTGCACATTTTCTAATGTCGACACCTTTACAGTACTTACCTCAGTGGCGTAGCGTGGGTATAGGCCGCCCGGGGCGGGGGCCGCCCCCCCCCTAACTTCTACAGGTACTTTTTCCGCAGATTTTCAAGCGCTGACCGGGGGGGGGGGGGTAGAGATCCTATTTTTTATGCCGATTCTTATAATCCTATGTGCCAAGTACCCTTCCAATAAAATCATGCTTATAAATTCTACTACAATTTTATATATAACTGCTCTCAGAAATCGAGAATGGTATGCCTGTAGTAGAATTTCGCATCTTCATCACGCATACGTATGGAATGCAACTCAGATGCAAAGCTTCACTCGGTACACGATGAATTGGCAACTTATTGATATATTGATAACACAAGACGAAAAACAAAAGGTTTATCAAAACTACACCCAGAACATAAAAACGGTTTTTCTTTGATTCTAGCCGCACTTATATTCTGAACACAAAAATGGTTTTAATTACATCTGTATGTGGTGAATTATAGCTACACTCAGAACATGAAAATAGTTTTTCTTTAATTCTGGCGGCAATTACATTCTGAACATAAAACTGGTTTTAATTAAATCTGTACGCGGTGAATTAAAACTACACTCAAAACATGAAAAGGGTTTTTCTTTGATTCTGCCGGCATTTACATTTTGAACAAAAAACTGGTTTTAATTAAATCTGTTTGTGGTGAATTAAACCTACATTCAGAACATCGGGGTGGAGGAAAATTTCGCCGCCCCCTTATTTGGGTACTTCAAGCGGTGGGGGGGGGGGGGGTTGTGTATGGAAATCCTATTTTTTATTACGACCTATTTATACACAAGCCGGATTTTTTTAATAATCACATTTGACGAGTATTCTTTCAATGAAAATCATGCATTTAAATTCTACTCCAAAGTTGATTGATTGATACTGCCTTAGAGTCCCCAAAAAATAGTTACATACGCAACAATCAATTTTTCAGAATTTTACAGCATTATGTAATTCAAATGTAAAGCTTCACTCGATGCAGGATGAATCTGCAACTCGTTATTTAATGTGTCGTTGTATTCTGAACGCAAAACCAGTTTGAATGCGGTGAATTAAAACTACACTCAGAATATGAAAATGGTTTTTCTTTGATTCTTGCAGCACATACGTAGTCTGCAAATAGAATATTATAACTGAACTTCAAATAAGAGCATGTTTTCTTTCGAAATGTGTCAACACATGAATCCACAACTGGAAATTTACATTCTCAACCCAAAATTGGTTTGAATTAAGTCTATATGCGGTGAATTAAAAGTACACTCAGAACACGAATATGGTTTTTCTTTGATTCTGGCAGCACATACAGAGTCTGCAATTAGAATTTAATAACTGAATAAGATAACGTTTTCCTTTGAATTGTGTCTGCAGATGAATTCTCAAATGGAAGTTTACATCATGAAAACTGGTTTAACCCTTCGAATAATAAGAAAAAAATAACTATAAACTTTTGCCTGTCAATGTTTCCGCACAAAATTTCCGGTTCTTCCCATGCAATGTTCCTTTTTATTAAAACAAAACTGTTCTAAAATCTAGATAAAGTAATTTTTTCGACGTGCTTATTAGAACATTATTGTTTCTAAACATTAAAATTTTAATTTTGGAAATGTGAATTGGCTCAAAAATACACGCCTGCAAATATTCGAATTAAAGTACCTAAAATAGAATAAACGTTAAATTTTAAATACAGATTCCTTTTCTTAAAAAAAAATGTTATAAAACTGTATCTTAACTTTTAATCGCAATAAAAAAATTATTTAAAATTAAATGTGTGGGACATAATTTCACAATTTTATTTTCAAATTAAACGTGTGGGATAATTTGCGTCTCCTGTGATTAGACGGGTCAAATTAAATTTGTATTTGCCGAATTAAAACTACACTCAGAAAATGAAAATGGTTTCTCTTTGATTCTGGCAGCACATACATAATCTACAACTAGAATTTTATAACTGCACTTCGAATAAAATAATGGTCTCTTTCGAAATGTATCAGCAGATGAATACACAACTGAAATTCAGTCGTTAATACATTCTGAACACAATTCTGATTTTAATTAAGAGTGAATCTGTTTGCGAGTCTATCAGCTTTAATTAGCTTTAATTAGTATTACTCTCATAATAAGCGTACGTTTTTCCTACGAATTGCGAAATTTGCAGCTTAAAAAAATATATTTTTTGATATTTTTAATGAATTTAAAAAAAAGAGATGGATTCGTAAACGAAAGGATCGTAGAACATGTTCAAATAATGATTTGAAATGGTTTAAATTTTTCCAAGATAATGTTATAATTTAATGTGAAAATTTGCCGCCCCCCTTAAAAGTGCCGCCCGGGGCGGGCCGCCCCCCCCCCCGCCCCCCCCCCCCCCCCCCCCCCACGCTACGCCTCTGACTTACCTGCTTCTGTTTTGACAGACGCTAAAACAAACTTTGCTCAGCGCAAGCAGTTATTAGATGGCATGGTTCAATCCTTCTGGAAAAAGTGGCGTTTGGAATATCTGCACACTTTGCAAGTCAGGCAGAAGTGGACTACGACTGACCATCCTATTAAGGATTCGCCTCCGTTAAATTGGCCTTTGGGCGTAATCACGGACGTTCATACTGGTACTGATAATATAATTCGAGTTGCGACGGTAAAGACCAGATACGGATTTTTTAAACGTCCTGTCGTTAAATTATATCCCATCCCAACGCAATAATTTTATCTTTATTTTATTTTATGTTAATAACTTATCATAATTTAATTCTTTCGGACTTAACCATGACATTCTGTATTTAACACTTAGTTGACTTAGCAACATGATATTCTTTATTTAACACTTAGTTGACTTAGCAACATGATTTTTATTTTATTTTTAAACATTTTTCAACTTAGTGATTTTATCCTTAATAAGTTTAATTTAAACTTTGTTTTGTTTTTTGAAAGTTCCGCGAACTTCCAAGGCGGGGAGCATGGTTACGCATTGCAATATGTTTTTTGTTTGTTCGAAATTTTAAATAAATATATATCACAAGCATGGTACTTACTCACTCCTTGGAATTGACAAAGACACCGAAATGGATTGTTTTTCAAAATTGATTCCAAAACAAGAAAAAAACTGACACTGTCTGTTTGTTGAAAATTTTCTTCATTGTTGAAAAGGAACTTTGAGTTTGTGTATTCATTGAAAAATTTAATCTCTTGTAAAAACTTCAAAATCACCCAAGGATTACATTGACTGCATCTAATTGTTCATTGGATGACAAAGGAGGCCTCCACACTTCAAGATAAGCAAAAACAAGGTTGGTAGATTTGTTCTATTCCCTGGAGTTCCTCTTTGTGCCATTTGTGATATATTTGTTTACAAGTAGAGTTTTTTCACAATCATAATTTCTTGGGTATTAAGCCCAGAGGGTCTGGGGTTATTTACACACCTCAGGCTCGCATATTATAATGCAATGCTTCCCCATGCGATTATGCC
>CAKJUN010000005.1:0-12180 GCA_917880885.1 Limnephilus marmoratus
TTTTTTATGCGGGTGTGCGTTGTGTAGAACTAGACATTCATGACTCCAGAGAGGGTCCGATTATCAAACATGGATTTACACTCACTGCTTCCATCAGCTTCGAGAAGGTCATCGATGAGATAGCAGAGTTCAATAGGCTTAATCCCTCCCACACACCAATTGTTCTATCCTTTGAGAATCATTGCGGTCCAGAAAACCAACGAAAGATGGCTGAGATCCTGAGGACCAAACTAGGAGAAAAGATATTCACGATTCCCCAAAATCTCACCAACAAAATGGGATGGACAAGTCCTAAGGAGCTCAGTGGTAGAATCATAATTCAAGGCACCGGCCTCATCTCGGACATCCGCCCCTCAATTAAAAGAGAGAACATCGAAGTGCGCACTGACACTGGGAGGATGTCTAAGATCAGAAAGCTGCAAGAAGTAACTAACAACTATCCGGACTCCTTTAAAAGCGAAGACATCTCTATAAACTTTGGAGCGATGCTGCCACCAGCTGCAAGAATATTTCCACATCTCGTTTGGAAAAAACCGATAGTTTAACTCCAGCAATCAGTCAACACGAGGGCAGAGGTCTGCCTCATGAATTTCTATGCGATAGTGGTGGGGAAGCTAGACCTTCAGCAGAGTTGCTTTGAGATGGGGAATCTCAGCGAAGGTACGGTCCTCAATATGATCTCCAATTGGTAAAAGCACGAGCAGCTTGTGGAGTTTTCGAAGCGTTGTTGGGTTCGCATTTACCCACAGGGCACTCGGGTCGAAAGCTCAAATTATAATCCCATCCCTATGTATGAGGCAGGCGCCCAGCTAGTCTCACTGAACACCCAGAGCACCGATATCTACAACATGGTCATGAAGGGATTTTTCATGTAAAACGGAAACAAGACAGGGGGCTACGTACTCAAGCCTGAGTATTTGCGGTCGAGCTCTGTACCACCCGCAGAAAAGTACACTTTGAAGATCAGGGTGATCAGCTGCCACAATCTACGCGAGGACGATGAGGAAGGCTTCGACGTGAGTGTCCACTTGGGACTATTCGGCAGCAGATTGGACATGACCTACAACCGTAACTGTGAAGTTAGGAGGGTCACTGAGATCAAGAAATCGATTAATTATCAGTGCATATTTCGCGAGACTTCCGAGGTTGCTTTCGAGATTGAAGACCTATTTTTTGCGAATATCTATTTTTGTATCCCAGAATGCGGCCAGATTTCAGTTCCTGTTCGGCTGATGCGGCCTGGCTATCGTGTCGTTCCTCTATTAGATGAAAACAAAGAAGAGAAATCCACTAATATCCTTGTTCATATGAGTATCAAGCCTTCGAGTAAGTGTTGAATGTATTCAGCTGACAATTTAAACAAGATACAACCCTCTTATTTTATATAATCGCACTTTACTTACATATTTTTCTTCTTCTTCTTATTCTTCCTTGTTTTATACTTATCATTTTTATGGTATTAAAAATATTATAAAGATAGATATATAGTTTGCATTTATTCAGATATAGTTTTTTGCTATCAGACTATACCCTCCTTTGTTCACTAGATAGTTGCCTGTGGATATTTGTAATGCATCTTCCGCCCTCCGGTACAGTCTTTCCAGTTGCCTTGCTGTTATCGAGATGCGCCCTCCGTTCAGCCTTAACAAACGCCACCTTGCACACTCAGTTCAGCATTCTTGTTCATGAGCGTCTGAATATCCTGTCTTAGCTTCATAATCTCTTCTTCACAAAATAGAATGTCCTTCTCCACCATTTCTTCCTTCCTTGAGAGAGCGTCGATTCGGAACAGTCTATCCTTCGGCACAATGACCTGTTCGATCTCTCTTTTCTTTTTTTCGACGATGGTTTTGAGGTTGTTCAGATGGGAGTCCTTTGCATTAAGCAATCTGACAGAGTTGCTGAGATAGCGACTTTTCAAGCTTTGGTTGAGTTTAAAATGCTTTCCTATCATGGGAAATAGTTCGAGTTATTAGATTAATGATTTTTCATTTCGTTGTGTGTGTTGCTCTTCTCTTGGATAAAACAATATATTTTGTTTTGGTTTCTAATTTTGTGCTAATATATTAATTTTAAAATTAATATCTTGAATTGTACGTAATTCAAAATATTTCTATATTCAAATTCAAAATTTTTATTCCAACAAAAATATATATCTAAAAAATATATAAATTATACATTTATATCATCAATTTAACCATCAATTATAGATTACCAACTTTAGCAAAAATTATTTATGCCTCATAACACATGTGCAGAGTATGTACATTTTCAGCATTTAAAGAATAACATTTATGAATTGATAAGTAAAATCAAAGAAGATACTTTCTCCAAATTTTAACATAACAGATGTAATACGATGCTTGTATTTCGTTTCTATAGAATAAACTTTAGATTAAAATAATATTAACGATTATAAAATATTTAGATATTCATAAAAATACTAACTCAACTATTGAATTTATTTCAGACTTATTAAATTCGATATACACACATATATATTTAAAAAAATAATATAACTTAAAGATAATAATAATAATAAACTTATTATATATTACTATTCTATCATTCATAATGAGTCGATAAAACGAATATTCCTTTGCCGCAGCTCCCCGCGTCGTCAAGCCCAAGAAGAAGTACAAGTAGCCTGTCGAGGAGGAAGAATAATAAGAAATGTAAGCAAACAAAATGACAATTTTTAATGATCTCCATTAGAACCGATACATTTTTCTTTCTTTATTAAATCTTTCGATATATACAAATCAAATACAATAAAAAATGCAACCTCATATAGTAAACTGACCTATAACAATTTAATGTGGGATAAACGAATCGTGAGGGGCAATACGTACGCGGCCATCGTCACCAGCAAGAATGTGGAAATACCCCAACAAGAATACCTACCAACAAAAAAATGCATTCTTCAAACCTGAAGTAAAAAATAAAAAAAAAAATGATAAATATTTAACAAACATTTATGCTTCTTTTTTATGTGAATCAGGATTCAGCAGCTGAATTTGGAGCAACAGCTTCTGGCCAACGTCGAGCCAATATCGAGATTTTCACTGATGAGTTTGTGGAAACTCTCACCGATAAACCTCCCCGATACGAAAAAGACACGCAAACTGAGTTTATCATTGAGAAGCCAGTGGTTAGACTATTCATGCCTGAGAAAACTGGAGAAGACATCGAACACAAATATGGGATAATGAACTCTTCGACTTCGATTATGAGGTTGAGCCTCTTTTGAGGGTGCTTTGTGGGAAAACACTCGAGATCAGTCGGGCCGAGGTACTTCAGGAAGAAGAGCTGAGAGTTATGAAAGACAGGCAGCAATATTTAAAGGAAATGGATACTCAGGAAGCAGACAAGATCAAAGCGATGGAGCAAAGATAAGTCAGGCTACGAGAGGAAAACGTAAGTTAATCAATTACCATAATCCATTATTTTTTTATTTTGTTTGTCTCAATTATAATCTGAGAAAGGCTACAGGACAAAAAAATAGCTGCACTCAAACAGAAAAAGTAGGTTCAGAGGAACTGCCATCGAAGATTACTTTCGAGAGTGATGGCGAAATAATTTCTAAAATACATCAAACCCAATACTCTTGACCTCTTGGAAAACGGAGGACTCTTCATAAGTTCTATCGAGCATTCACTTACTGAATTTATGGGACCTTATTTGTACAGCCAGACAGATAAATAACTTCACGATGAAACGTCGATTGACAACAATGTTTGGAGTAATTTAACTTATTTTTTCACATTCAACATCAATAAACTAATAAACCCACAGAAATATTAAAATAAGTTGAAAACGATGTGAAAAAACAGCATCGGCTGGCGATGGAAGCGGAAAGAACCCGAAAGCAAGCTATTATTAGAAATAGAAATGAGAAGGCACAAGAGAAGAACGAAAGAAAGCTAATGAAAGCGGAAGACGAATACATGCATAAATATATGGTTGACTTGAAAGCATTAGGTATGAATACAAAAACACAGATATGTTATATTTTATTTATATACTTGTTGCATATATTTTTTGCTCAGAGGAAAAACTGGAATAGTAGCGAAAACTTGCAGAAGAGAAGGAAGCACAGGAAGAACAGGCCTAAGCTTGATTAGAATATATACATATTTTTTTAGCTCCTCTTGCTTCATCGAATATATTTTAGGCATTGTATTGGACTCAAAACATCACATAAATATTTTTTTTTTTAAATAGCTATGGAATATGTTAGCAAATTAAACTAGTAAATACACTCTGATATTTATATATATGTCAAATGTGAATATTATAAAATTATAATTTAGTATCTAGATATATTATAAATATTTGGCTATAAAATTCAATCAAAATATATTTCGAATAAAATACAAGAGGTGATGAATACAAATTTGAGTTCTCAGCTCAGCCTGTTCCAACTTTAAAAGATTCGTTACTCGAAAAAAGGACGACTCAATGTTATCCTTGCTGTCCTCCTGCTTGTGGCCTTATTAACTGGCACGTACTCCTTTGGCAAATATGTTTGGCCTGATCACATCGAAAATTGTAATCAAATCATAAATAACCATTGATGTCTCATAAGTATTTTTTATCATAATGATTTTTTACAGATAAAACATTTTACATGGTAACTGGAATCACATTGCATACTGTCACAGCCCTAATGGCCTTTCTATTCTATCTGCCTGCTTACATTTCCAATAACTCTTATCTTGAAAAATATAAAATCAACGTATCATTATATATATTTCCTACAATAAATCTTTATTGTACCCACGCATAAAAATAACATAGAATACTCAATGGCATTGGAACAGATCAAACTGGGCATAGTTCAAAGTTAAAACCATCAGAGGACTCATCCTCAGTCATGTTGTCTACTATCCTTTAGGAATTCTACTCGGACTATTGAACCCTTCTAATCTTCGTTTTCCTACCTTTCAAGAGTACGTAACGAATATCTTCATATATCTCTATGTGGAGGATCTCGCATTTACCCTAACCCATCGACTCTTCCACTATCCGTTCCTCTATCGGCATTTCCACAAACAGCATCACGAATACGACAACCCCTTTTCTAGTGTGTCTGAGTATGCGCATCCCGTTGAATATATTTTCGGAAACATACTATCCTCAGGAATTGCTCTTATAGCTTGTGGGTCAAAACTAACCCTTTTTAATTCCCTGATGTGTATTTTCTTCAGGCTCATCAATACGAACGAAGCTCACTCTGGAATAGAGTTTCCTTTTAGTCCAATGAGAATTCTCCCAATGTCCAGTAGCAGTTCGTCCCACAATTTCCATCACTCAAAGAACTCAGGAGTGTTTGGTTCATTTACTTACATTTGGGACTATCTAGGTGGATACTATTTTGACTATTGTGATTATTTCTTCAAAAATGAGGTACAACGATAGATAGAAAAGACGAAAGTATCTACCAAAACACAGTGAATGACTTAAATAAATTGATCTATCCTTTTCAGAAGCATTCTTAAAAATATATTCATAGAACTCCCCGTTATTATGGTTGTGTTTAATATAATTTTTATCCATCAGGCAATTACGTAGGATACATATAGATGACGTAGATCGAACAAAGTTATATACAAAAAAAATGAATTAAAAAAAAGCATATCTTATAATAATTAAAGGTTTTTAATATTTTATCCTAAAAAAAATATACATTAAATAGTGTTTTTTTATTATTAATCATAATTTCTTAACCACTTTCTTGTTTTTGAGTTGCTTGGCATGTTTTCCGGATTTAATCTTCCCCAGTTTATTCTTCAAATCCTTTATTCTGATTTTCACCTGCTTCTATCTCAACTTCAGTTTATTCTTCTTGGGCCGGGTCATCATCAGTGGCTTAAGTTTTGATTTGGCTTGATCGTTTGTACCTCCGCCCTTCGCCTTGGGAGTGTGCTTGAACTTTGGTTTATCATCTTTATTCTGCAGGCGATCCGCCTTGACCTCACCTTTAGTTTGCTTGTAGTAAGCAATTCGGTGTTAGTTGATGAATCCGTGGGGGTTATCATCTTCTTCCTCCTCAAGATCCACCTCGGAGTCCGGAATGAGGTCATCGAGTTTGTTGCCAGTTTTTTATTTCTGTTTGAGAAGTTTCTTTTTGATTGATTTATTCTTCCGATTTTCTGTAGTTCCCTTTTCCCCCTTTTGGCCTTCCTATCCATCGTCTTCGACTTCTTCCACATCTCCCCAATCCAATTAAGACTCTTCTTCTTCTTCACCATCTTTGGGCTATTGATTGGATACGGATTCCCATTCATTGTCCTCTCCTTCTTGTTGGCTGTTGAGCTCAGAGTCACTATCTTCCGATATATCTTCTTCTTCTTAATCATCTTCTTCCTATTCCTATTCTTCTCCTTCGTCTTCGTCTTCACCTTCTTCTTCATCTTCATCATTGTCTGCATCTTCATCCTCTTCTTCCTCTTCTTAACGAGCCTTCAAAGCTATTTTCTCGGCCAGCATCTATTTCTTCTTCTTGAGCATTCTGATTCTCCTGAAATCATCATCAGTGAACACCCGATCGTGAGCAATCGAAAATCCTTTATCTTCTTATAATAGTTCCGCTCCATCATTCCGTCCACTACTTTCTGATCGTCTCTGATACTCTGAATGTATTTTAAGGTCAATGTCTTTATTGGTTCTTCTATGCCTGAATTTCTTCTCAAGGATATCTGGATTGAGATCTCTCACTGCATTCAACAAACTCTTGGCCGAAGCAGCCACATTCTTATTTTTGAATTCATTATATGTGACTAAGTACATCATCATTTAAGAGTCCAAAATGCTGTTATTTTTTTATAAACAGCTCACGGAGAGTATTGAGCCCCATCGTCATTGCGATTTCCGAGCAGCGGTCATTCACAAAGTTTTCAACCAAATGCTTCACAATAGGACCTAGTTCCTCTTCAGGAATGAGTGTATGCACGCTTTCAGCAAAGTAACTAAGAATCTTGCCGATGTCTTTTTGGTGGGGATACATATATTTTTGTAAAAAGTTGTAAAAAGGCAGCAGGATCAGTTTATGTCTGCCGATCATACGAGCCACTAAGGACATCATCACTATGCGCACAATAAACTTTTCTTCCTTCTTGACCATAACTGTGTACAACTTCTCGCAGAAGTCCTGCGGATTGTAGATCTGGTCGATCGGAAAGAATGTCTTGGAAACATTCATGTTCTGTCTTTTCTTCAGCTTCCTTTCCGCCCGTCTCTTCTCCAGCTCCACGTGCTTCTCTTTATTCTTTGTGGATTTCTGGACTCCCCTTTTTCAGAGTGATTTTGCCGGGGTCCTGAGATCCTCGTCCTCATCAGAGTCGATTTCGACTGGCATCGTCGTCGAAAACAAGAAGTAGGAACTTATCAGCCTAATTTTATAAGAGGCATTCATGCATCCTGATGCGATGATATTTATGACTTTGTGGTCATCCCACACGTGTCTTTTGTACAGGTCGATGGTCAAGTTGAGCATTTTTCTAGCCGCCCTGTCACTGTTCTTCTTCAGATATTCGAAAATAAACTGTTGCACCTGTTTGTTGATGGAGTTATTTTTGTGATGTTTGTTCATCCTGCGCAGGTCGTTCATAACGAAGCTATATATGCTCTTACGAAGTTCTTTGTCCATGAGGCCGAGCATAGATAACAGGAACACGATCGTGGAGACTGGGAAGAGACAGTTTTTACTTCTCAAAATCATAATTCCTGCAAATGCTTTTCGCCTGTTAAAAGGATGTAAGATAGTGGCGTAGGTCTTGAGCAGTTCCAGCAAATCTTCACTTATAAATTTCATATCTGTCGCGTAGAACTTGCTGCATCGACATAGGAAAACCGTGAGCTACCCGAATCTCTCATTCTTCTTTTGGGTGTTTTATGTCACTTTTATGAATTATTCCTTGAACATGCCGATGAGTTTACGAACTTCGGTTGTGTACAGTGCAGGATCTCTGGAAGCACCAACATCATCTCTTCAAGCTTTTTGAAGAGGACATTTGTCTTTTTACTCTTGCTGCTCGTTCTATTGAGCCTTTGATATGGTTGGTGGTTCGGGAACCGTTGCTTAGACCATTTTTCCCATTTTTTATCTGATACAATATTATGGGTTTTTATGATTGTTGTCGCTATAATATTTGATATAATAAATATTGTATTAAAAATATAAACTAATCCCTATATTTTATAATATTTTTTGGTTTTTGTATTTAGATTTATAGACTATGTTTTAATATGTATATAACAAACTACTTATAAAAGAGATTGTTGAAGGGGAAATAAAAATATGTTTATATTTGGAGATTGGATATAGCGAAAAGGAAAATAATCGATAGAACTATTATTGATCTTTATTTATTACAGCGATTAATTAAGTATTTCCATTAGCTATTTATTTCTAAGCATTTGCTGAAGAAAAAGAGAAAATCAAGATAGATAAAACACAATTACATATCTACAGTTTCGATTAGTTTCATCCTCGATAATAACAAAAACAAAAAAATCAAAGGTAAGGAGAAAATAGTTTGTTTAGTCCAGCCCTAAATTTCCTGTATTTTACGGCACAGACAAATTGTTTTGACTAATATATCAATTTGTTGCATTAATAACAAAAAGAACTGTTTTCTTCAACCAAGGGCCATCATGTCCTAATCGAGTATTCAGAATAGGTTGTCATAAAATAGAAGGATTTCTAATGTTTTTATTCAATTTTTCAAATCAATAACTACAATAAAAGATTCTCTCGATCTCGAGAATAATGTCAATATCAATTGATATTAAACTAGATGGAATAACAATTAATAATTATGTAATTAATGTTGAGAAACAAAAATAATATAAATTAATTAATGATAATCTGCATATAAATTATATATCTAATTTTAATAGGAATATAAAAAAATATATAATATTTCTAATAAAACTTTATAACAAAGAAATCACCATATAATATCAACATGCCACCCAAAGTCGACCCTACCGAAGTCAGATACAGTAATAAAACTTTAAAACTTACCAAACTCATTCTTTTCTTTCTTGCATAGTTAACATTAAGGTTTTCGGAGGAGAAGCCGGTCCTGCTGCCACTCTGGCCCCAAAGTTGGGTCCCCTCGGTCTCAACGCCAAAAAGGTTGGTGAAGATATCGTCAAGGAAGGAGGCAAATGGAAAGGCATCAGAGTCATGATCGAGCTCAAGTGCCAGAACAGAGCTGCCGAAATCACCGTCAAGCCATCCTCAAGTGCCCTCATCATCAAGGAGCTCGGAGACTACGAGAGAGACAGAAAGAAAGTAAAAAATGTGACTCACAAGGGAAAACCTGTCACTCGAGCAAGTCAAGAAAATCGCCAAAGCAGTCGAAGAAGAAATCCCTGTCTAGAACCTTTGCAGGAACCGTGAAGATGGTTTTGGGAACTTGCCACTCCATCGGATGTACTGTGGACAAAAAGTCCAGCAAAGGTCTTGCAAGGACAAATTACCAGTGGCGAAGTTAAAGTATGAGAGTTGCTCTATCTTTTTTTTGATAGCATTCTTTGTTTTATCACGCATCAATATTTAAACATACAAACAAAAAAATCAAATCATCAACATTATTAAATTAAAAAAAAATACTTTTTTGTTATTTTTTTATATTTTAAAGTCATTTAAAAACAATATTTAATGGCAATGAATTATTGGGAAGCATATTTTATACATTATTAATTTATTCAAATTAAATTCGTTGAATTTCTCAGTATATCTCTATCTTAAAGCATTAAAAAAATGTAAAACAAACTAGAAAAGCAAGCTTACCTTCGAAAAGAAATATTTTAAGCAGGTTATGATCCTGAATAGTTCATTGAGTTTTTGGTGTCGACGAAGGAAGATGGTACACTCACATAAAAACTACAATAATACATCAAAAAAAAACTATCTATCAATATAATAATAACATCTACAGGTTAAAATATTGACACTAGGACACTCTCATAATTACAGCACCTCGTGGCTGAGTTCACCTCAAAGAAGACATCATCCTACACGCTTATTGACCAAGACAATACTCAGGAAGGAATCAGTTTAACATAGATCACTGATGGGGCAGCCAACACTTCTCCTCCGGAAACGCTAGAATTCAGGCAAAAATACAGGTTACGAACATCTTACTCAAAGTTTGTTCAGAATCAATGAGGCCAAAAAGCAGCTCGTCACTTTCGAAAAGTATGCAGCAACCGACACAGAGCTGACAAGAAAAATTAAAAGCGTCCCAGTTCAAGTCTTACCGAAATATAATTGACCAGCCCATCAAATTTCAAGTCGAAAAGTAAACGAGAATTATTTTTTAATATTGTTGTCTAAACATATTTTTTAAATATATATAGACCTGAATTCATAGCGAGTGGAGGACTATTTGGGATTGGCTCGACAAATACATTGTGGTTTTCAGTTAGTAATAATCTCCCAGACGCTGAAGAAATTAAAAGAACAGACGAAGACTTCGAGTGGGCTTCGAAGAACACCGTGTCCGTCTCTGCCCCGGGTATTTTGTTCCACCATTAAAAAGGAGCAAACCGCTTTTGCCTGACGATAAAAAAGGGCTCGAAAAAAGAGGGTCGATGATTCGTATATTTCTGGAATGCCTATCCAAAATCAAATTAATGTTTAATACGAGAATAACAACCAGCTTTTTATCAATCAAAGACTACACGAAGTTCGGTCGCTTTAAGCAGGAGACAAACACAATGAGCTTCGTTAAAGTGCTCAGCAACATTCAGACAGAAACGGGGAGCATTGATTTGGAGATATCAGCTCAGAATCAAAACATCCTCAAAGCAGCAACGACCTTCACAAAACTCAGTAGCAGACAAATACGCGAAGCTTAAGACTGACTTGAGAAGTGTCTATAAATCGTTAGAGGAAGTATCTCTAAATATTTACAAAGTGGCTAATGGTTTTGCTGATCTCCAAGAAGCTTATTCCAATTTTGGCAACACGTGTCCTTCGCTAAACCATCCCGATCTCAACGACTGTTTCATAGAGCTTAACAACTTCTTGATCGAGTGGGGGAGAAACTTCACACTGCAGCGCAAGACAATGGATAAACATCTCTCAACAGTATTCAAGTATGCTCACCAGGAAAACGAGGCCATGCGTGAACTGCTGCGAAAACGGGGCAGATACTGAGGATGAGTACTTAAAATTCAAGATCAATCTTCAGAAGAGGAAGGAAAAAGCCTATCCTGACATGTCCAAGTGGGAGTTTCCCTCAAGCATATTGTTGAAAATCCCGAATCTGGACAAATTGCCCAAAGATTAGATTTTATACTACATTATGGCCGAAGGATACGGAAACTCAAGCCAAGATGAAAGAATGGCTGGCGTATCTGAACAAAGTGGTTGAGTTAAACTTTATAGACTTCATCCCTTCGTTATCGAATCGGTTTGCTGAGATATTCAGGGAGTGGGCGTTGGATATGCAAGAACCAGTGTCCAAAAACCAGGTGATATGGCAAAAGCTGATTAAACTTAAGGCTTGAATGAGTATTGATATACATTTTTATGTAATTTCAATTCAGTTATTTCACAAATAATATATCTTTTTTACATACAATAAATATTTTTTTTTCCTTTTATAAATTTCTGACTAATCTACGAAGAAAAATAATATTTCCAAAAACATAAATGTGTATTCCTTTTTTTTTTCTTTTTACAAAAGTACGAAAAAAATAACAAAGATTAATATTCAATATGTATGTCTAATAAATAATAATTTAACCTCACAATTTAAAAATATCATCGGTTTAAAAATATCATCTTCCTTTTAAAACTCTGAGAGATATCTAGTTGCTATTTGTGCAGGCCCGATAGATTTCGCCGCTTTTCTCATGACGAATCGAGCAATCTCGAGGGCAACAAGACCCTTGACTACGTTGAGATACCTTGCTCTGATCCGAGGATGAGCGAGCATCAGTATGCTTCCCAGAGCCAAATATTTCGAGATTTTGTTGCATAGAAACTGGGGAAGTGGTCCTCTTTCATTAGCCAATAATCTTTTGAGCCCATCCATTATCGAGTGGAGATAAGTACCGTTAGATTATTGGCGGCTATTTCTTAGATCTACGGGCTATTTTTTATGGTTGCCTTTCTACTTATATTTATGTTTCTTCAAATATCAGATCTTCTTGAAA
>CAKJUN010000006.1:0-20400 GCA_917880885.1 Limnephilus marmoratus
AACCCTTATCTGTATGTGTGCTTCAGTATATAAATATTTAAGGGTGGTAATCTTGTTATCATATAAATTAAAATATATTTGGGCTTGTGTGCTTTTTATTTTTATCGAGTCCCTTCTATTTTTTTTTATTATTATTTTAAATGACTTGTATATATACATTTGTTTATACTTTAAGATGAATTCATAAAATAGCACAAATTTTACTTACTCATTATAATATAAAAAAAACGTTTTATTGTCTACATATATTTTTAATGTATTTGAAAATACAAAGCTAATATAAATATTGTTCTACTCTTTTTCAGTCCAAATAATAAACAGATTTACAAAATCCCAAACAATAATATATTAAGATATGTCACATTATTGAATAGATACATATCTATATAAATTCATTTAATCAATGAAATAGAAATAATACAATTAATAATTCATATTGAACCTTAGGGCAAAACTCAACACCCAAAAAACCATTATTTTTGAACCGTATAATATGTCAGCAAATAATACAACAGCAATTATTGATGCAAGAAAGAATAATCTGATCGCCTTGGTTGACGCTTATCAGAAGCGAACCAGGTCAGATGAGATTGAATTGCTACAGTTACAGACCCCACAGGCAGAAAATTGGATAGCAACCAATACAAATACTGATCTCGAAAGAGGCATCAAGGGAGACGAAGAGGATATTAACTTCAGGAGCCTCACATTTGGAACAAATCACAAAGAGGTGCCAGTCCCTCCAGGTTTTTTGGAACTCTTTTGGGATGCTTTGGGGGATTTCATCCTCCGAATTCTTATAGTTGCAAGTCTTCTATCTCTTGGAATAGGATGTAAAGATAAAATGTATTTTTATTAGTATATTGGAAACTAGGCACTACAATTAACAGAGATTTTTATTTTTTGTTTTTTAATGTTCCAACCACAACAATAA
Source organism: Limnephilus marmoratus (assembly GCA_917880885.1). NCBI lineage: Eukaryota > Metazoa > Arthropoda > Insecta > Trichoptera > Limnephilidae > Limnephilus > Limnephilus marmoratus. The sequence continues at coordinate 935 of CAKJUN010000006.1, forward strand.
AATTTGTCTTAATTAAATAGCTGTAAAACTCAATACTCAAAAATACATTTATTGTTATAGTTGGAACTGCCAAACCTGAATATCGTTCAACAGCCTGGATCGAGGGAGCAGCTATTTTACTGGCCGTCCTGATCTGCGCCACCGTCACGGCTGTCAACGACTACAAGAATTAAAGAGAGTTCATCAAGTTGTACCAGGTTTCCGAGAACAGAAAGAGAATGACAGCCATTAGGAACGGAAAAACCGTGGATATTCACCAGAGTTAACTTTTAGTCGGAGATCTGATCGTATTAGCGGAGGGCATGGAGATTCCTGCTGATGGTTACCTCATCTAATCCTCAGAAATAACGATGGACGAAAGCGCAATGACAGGTGAGTCTGAAGCCATAAAAAAAAATGTTTTTTCAAAGTGTCTCCTCAAATTCAAAGAGTTAGCGACCAAACAAGAAATCAAGAAACACGACATTCCATCTCCAATCATCCTGAGTGGAACCCGTATATTGACTGGAGAGGGGAAAATGATTGTCCTCGTGGTCGGCAAGGACTCTTGTTTAGGCAAAATCTAGGAGCTCATCACTCAGAAAAATGATGAAGAAACTCCCCTCCAACAAAAATTGGAGAAGCTGGCTACCGACATTGGTAAATTCGGGTTGATTTCAGCTATTGCCATTCTGGTAATATTGTTCATCAGATTCGGGATAGATAAGGGCATCCATAAAGATTTTGATCCCTCGAAAGATGTCGCGTAGATGCTCGACTATGTGTTACTCGCGATTACAGTCGTGGTGGTCGCGATTCCCGAAGGACTACCTCTGGCTGTGACTCTCTCGCTGGCGTATTCCGTCAAAAAGATGCTGATTGATAACAACCTGGTAAGGAAAATGGAGGCTTGTGAAACTATGGGAGGCGCCAACTGCATCTGCTCGGACAAGACAGGAACCCTCACACTGAACAGAATGACTGTAACGGCATACTACAATTCCTAATATCACACAATCGATACAAATAACCCGTTAAAATCGAAGGCAGAAATGCCAGAAGAATTTAAGAAACTTTTCGAGACAAGCTGCTGTGCTAACAGCACTGCCATGCTTCGGCCTGAAATTAAGGGTAGCTCGACCGAATGTGCCATGCTGCAGCTCGTCGATGGATGGGGTTAGAAGTATGAGAGCATCAGAGAACAGTACCCAATTATTCAACGGTTTCCCTTTAACTCCATGCGCAAGAGGATGTCTACTCTTGTTTCCTACGAGCGGAGCTAAGTGATGTTTATAAAAGGGGCATCTGAAATTGTTCTTGAAGGATGCAAACAATGGTATAATGATAAGAACGGGCAAATCGAACCACTAACCAATGATATTTTGGCAGAAATAAACAAAAATATCTTAAGAATGGCTGTTTCCTCCCTCAGGACACTATGTTTGGCTTTCAAAACAGTCACAGGAGGAATCAGTGGTACAGAAGAAGATGAAAGGGGAGTTTATGATATAGAGAAGACCAACCTGACATTCCTGTGCGTTATCGGAGTCAAAGACATACCTCGACCTGAAGTTCCTGCAGCCATCCAAAAATGTGCCCGTGCAGGCATCCGAGTCCGCATGGTTACTGGCGATAATCTTCACACCGCTCGAGCCATTGCGAAGGAAGTTGGTATAATAAAAGATGAACAATACTCTCTCGTAATGGAAGGACCTGAGTTCATTCGTAGGATCGGTGGAGTAATTTGTGAAAAATGCCGCACAGCCAAATGCGATTGCGAAAGAAATGCAAAGAAGGCATAGGAGAAAAAAGTAGAGTGCAGAGTAGATGTGATAGCAAATATCGATGAATTTAAACTGATCATTGACAGATTAGATGTGCTCGCCAGGTCTCGACCAGAAGATAAATATGCTCTAGTGACAGGTCTAAAAGAGTTGGGACATATTGTCGCGGTCACTGGCGATGGTACTAACGACGCCCCAGCCCTGAAGAAAGCAGATGTAGGTTTTGCAATGGGAAAAACTGGCACTCACGTAGCCCGTGAGGCTTCGGACATCATCTTATTGGATGATAACTTTAACTCAATTGTCCGCGCAGTGATCTGGGGCAGGAATATTTACGATTCCATAAGAAAGTTCGTGCAGTTCCAGCTGACAGTAAACGTTGTGGCTGTGGGGTTGACGCTCATAGGGGCTGCCCTCATCAAGCAAGAGGTTCTGCGCCCAATTCAGATGTTGTGGATCAACCTGATTATGGATACCCTTGCTTCTCTTGCTTTGGCAACCGAACCCCCAAGCGATCTGCTTTTGGACCGTCCTCCTCACCCTCGTGAACAGTACATAATATCAAGGAAAATGTTCAAGTTTATTACTGTTCAGTCGATCTTCCAGTTGACAGTGTTGTTGATCCTCTTATTTGCTGGAGAGTTAATAATTCCCGAATTTCCAGATGCTTATGACTCCGTTGTCACGAACTTGAATGAAAAATACTATAACGGTGTTGTTAATTCTGGCACTGTGAGAAGTGGGAGATTCTATACGATAGCGGGAGACGAGGATTATCTCCAAATATTTGAGTCAACCAGAGTCTTCTCTAGACACTTTACTTTCATCTTTAATACTTTTGTAATGTTGCAGATTTTTAACTTTATAAACGCCCGAAAGCTTAACGACGAGGTAACCTTTACTCATACATAACCATCTGAAAACTATTTTGTACTCATTTATTCTTAGATTAACGTATTTTCTGGTCTATTCAATAACTGGCTGTTCATTGGCATCCTCATCTCCATCTTCGTCCTGCAGATTATTATCGTGACATTTACTTCAATAGCCTTCGGAGTCTACAGCTACTACGGCCTCACTATCCACCAGTGGTTAATGAGTCTCGGGATCGGCTCGTTATCTCTGCTGGTGTCTCTCTTCTCCAAATGTTGTTGAACATCTGATATTGCATATCAACAAACAACCTGGGTTTATTGTCTACTATTTTTACTCCATCATCACAAAGTTATGAGGAACCTGCTATTTTTATTAAGGAGTAAGCATATCCAACAATATTTATATTAGGTTGTGAGATTGTGTAGTGGTAATAGTTAGTCGTATTATAATATTATAATAGCGAATTCGAGCCCCAACCGAGATATATTTGTAAATTATCGGTGAAATACAACACCACGTTAAATACAGATAAACTCGAAGCTGTCAACTACCTAACCAAGATTAGGAGATAGGGAATGAGTAAAATCGAAAACACTGATAAGGAGGAATATACAGAGAAACGACCTCCATTTCGTGTGAAAGATAAAGGCTGACAGTGAGCTCGGCGCCATTGGCTCTATGATAGTCGTCTAACAAACGTCCTCAAAATAAACTTAAACAAACAAAAATGTTATATATATATTTTTATATCGATTATAAGTTTTCCATTTCATAATTATGTATATTTCTTTTTATTGAATTCTTGATTAATGTATTCGATTATAAAATTATATGTATATTCGACTCATGCGTATTTTGGAGGAGGAAACTCTTTCAGATTAAAATTTATAATAAAGATAATGTTTCCTTTCCTCAGATATTCTGTATCTCCCCCAAATACGGAGTCTCATGCGTTTAAAGATACTCCACAATTTTAGCAAAGGAGGGTCTCTTTCGAGGCTCCCGCTTTGTGCACATCTGGAACAGGTTAATCATGGTTGAATTCGTGCTCACTGGGGTTTCAATCATATGGCTGTCATCATCTCCGACAACTCCGATGATCTGCGCTGGCGAGAGTTTGTGGTACGGAATTTCTCCTGTCAGTAGCTCCCACACAACCATACCGAAACTGTAAACATCAGATTAGAACTCATATTTTTAGCCCCTCAAGATCTCGGGCGCCATCCAGTGAGGAGTTCCCACTCTCCGTGCTTCCCCCTTCTTTGTAGCAGATTTAATTCTACTGAGCCCAAAGTCGCACAGCTTGACGTTCCAACTCTCGTCGATCAGTACGTTGGATGATTTCAGGTCGCAGTGCAATACATTTTTCCCATGGAGATAAGTCATACCTAATGCGATGTCCTTTACGATGTAAAACAGTCTCTCATCTTTGAGTTTCTGATGTTTTTTGTGTAAATAATCGAAGAGTGATCCGCCCGAGAGATACTCTGTGACCATTTCGTACTGATTGTCACAGATACGCATGCCCATATACAAAACGATGTTGGGATGTAGGAGGCGGTTGATAAGCTGTACTTCTTATACGAAGTGGCCTATGTGGCGATACCTGAGTCCCTGTTTCTTAACGTATCTCTTGATGGCCACGTCCTGTCCCAGCCAGTTTCCGAGGAACACTTGTCCATATCCTCCCTGTCCAATCGACTTGGTTATCACTATTTCATCCTTCGGGATCAAGAAAGTGAGCTTGATGCCATGCTTGTTCAGATAGGATTATACTTTTTCTATAGGAATAAAAAGGAAGGACAGTTTAATTGAGATTTTATATGTGTTATCAATGAAATACTCTCAATATTAGTGCCGTTGGTATTACTGCTCTTTTTGGCTTTCTTTGGGCTAGTATCCTTAATTTTGCCTTCTGACCGTTTTTGATGGTGTCCGTTATTGTTGTTATGATTATTATTGTCTTCGTATTCTGAGGAAGAGGAGTCATCATCTTCTGAGTTTGAGTTCTTTGGACTTCCGTCACTCGACCCATGACTACTTTTGTCTCCCTCTTTGTGGTTGTGGTTGCTCGGCTTCCTTGTGAGATTTACCAAATCTTCGATATTGAAACTCTAAAAATCAATGTTTTTATACTATTTATAGTCTTTGAAACACTGTTTTTTAAATATAAGTAATAGCATTTTGATTTCTCTAATCAAGTCTTTCCTATCTCCGAGGACGATTTCAAGGCTCTTTAACTATGACTCATTGAGTTCCAATAATGCCATTCCATTGATGTTTTCCTTCCTAAATCGCTAACAATAGTCATTGAAGCCGATTGAGTCAAGCCAATTTGTGACATCGTCCCGATTCCAATTGATAACTAGTAAAAGACCAGAAAGTATAAATGTATACTAATTTATATTTTACTTGGCTTGGTAATTGTCAGATAGTTGCTCGTATTGAATATCTTGGAGCCAGGACTGAATTCCTTGTTCAAGGGATTGCTTTCGTCCATCGAGTTCAGGCTGAGGCTCCGGTCGATTGTGTTGATGATTTTAGGTGCGTAACTATTGATTCTGGGTCTGTTGTGAGCCTCTTCCTGTTCGTCGCTTCCTCCCAGACTTGCTACGCGTAGATTTTCGGCCATGGACTTGTGGATGTTTTCCCCGCTTTCGGCAGCGAATTTCTGTTATCTCATTTCATCATTTATTAATTAATCTTTGTTTGTTGGATTTTTTATGGAAGGGATTTATCCGTTTCAGAATTACTTGTGTTTTTGAATTTTTATTATTCTTACCATTATTATTATACGGCTTATAACAATATACGTAATATTAATAATCATAGCAAAAACACATTAAAGCAATTCCTAATTTGTGTACTATTTGTTTGTCGCTATCTGTAAAGAAAAAAATGTTTGGCAGTGTACTTTAACGGTTTATTAAGAAATCCTGAGTGGCGATATCTTCAGGGTGGTCCTTTTCGAAACGGGAAATCAGCTCGCCGATTTCGTATACCTCAATGAAGCACTGGTTGGTAGCAGCATTATAATACTCACCTTATCCATGCTTTTTGTTTTAATAGAAGATTCCTTTGAATTCTGAGCCGTCGGCCTCTACGAGAGTGCCTTTGCCATGCTTCATATTGTTGCTGAACTCCCCGAAGTACCGCTGTCCGTTTTCATAAAAATACTGGCCCCTTCCGTGCTTTTTGTTCTCGAACCAATCGCCGATGTAAAGTTCGCCTCGAATATAATAGTACTTTCCTTTTCCCTGTTTCAAACCATTGTGGAACTCGCCTTCGTACCTCTCACCATTTTCATACACGAGAGTACCTAGTCCTTCGAGTCTCCCGTTGAGCATGCGACCTAAGAAATTTAAAAGGTTTTATTAGAAATAAAAATCTATTACCAGTGTAGAGTGCTCCATTAGGGAGTTTTGTATGGATCATCCTGTCTGCTTCGGGTGTTTCCACTTTTATTGAAATGTTGGCATCACTTGCAAAGAATTCCTTGATGGTTCTTATCATTGCTGAACTGGAAAATATATATATATATATTCAAATACAAATGCAAATCAATAATAATTACATATATATGCTCAATAAAATCATTGAAATAAATATAAAGAACAGTTTTGAAAGAAAGAAAGGTTTCTTTCATAAATTTCGAATTATTACTGCTTATTTATGTAATATTTTATGTGATTGAAATACATTTTAAAAACCTAAGGGAAGATAATTTCCAAAGAATTATGCCCTCACTCTCAAAAAATCATTGACTTGTTTATGTTTCAAAGATGATAATCTGAAATAAATTATAGTTTTTTAGTTTTTTTAATAATTCAAAAAGAACATACTTAGTGTATATTTGAGAAAATATATAAAATATGTTACGCACATCGATATATATAAATAAAATATTAAAGATATTGGAAAAAACATAAAACATATCAAAATGAAAGAATATTTATTTTTGGCAATATCCATTCTGATGATGAAATTTACTTTCCCCATTAAAGTATTTTTATTGGGAGGTGGTATAGATGATAACTAAACTGATATCTATCAAGGAATGGCAGCAGCCACAGGAAAACAACCACGACCAAATGCATGTGGCAATGACTGGGCACTTACCAGTTGCCCCAGAGTTGCTGTAGTTACTTCCGCCTCCCCCACCAGTGCAGATGGAGACGATTAGTACTACAATGAAGAAGATCCAGGCCTGATGTCCTTTTAGGCTATCTTCTAGTTCTATGGAATGTTTCCTAGGCATGTTACTGCTCATATCGACAACTACCAAATCCACACAAATATATCTACGGGTGAAGGAAAAGTGAATTTCGAGATACTTAGTCAAGCTGATCTTGTGATGTTTAATGGAGGGGACCAATCTCGACATGCGAGAACCTGGCTCAACGACGATGGAACATGTGGCACAATATTTTGTTTTGTCCTACAGAGAGCCAGAAACAACATCACGGTCCTTGCGGGTACCTCTGCAGGCACTATGATTATGAGCTCACCCACATATGGATAGGGGTCTTCCTTCGGTCATCTTCTTTACGCCAATAGCTGGGGACTAGCTAATAAAAAAGTTAAAGATGGCGCAATTAATGGCGAAGGCTTAGCTGATATTAGGAATGGCACTGACAGTCTTTTATATGATTATAATGGCGGAGAGATGCCTGGCTTTGGAGTAGTATTTGACGACTATCTGACTGATACCCATTTTGATCGTCGAGGACGACTGCTTAGGATGATTCCAGGCTTGAGAGACACCAACAAAAAATACGGAATCGGAGTAGACGAGGGCGCTGCATTCTTTGTTAACGGAACAGTCGGACATGTGTTGGGATAAAATGGAGTCTTCTTGGTGGATATGACAAAGGCAGTTTATACGAATGCATCGTCTTTCTTCGCTGTTGATGGAGTGAGAACCCATTATTTAACAAAAGGAGATATTTATAACTTTAATACTCATCAAGTCTTCAGTTCTAAAACTTTAATCACGAACCCTCTGTATAATGAAACAGCTTCAAGTGATGATATTACCTCTCGATACTAATGCACTCGCCTTATTACCCATCTGATCGATCAGGCCGAGAAGGAAGTATCAGGAACGACATCAGCAAATGATGATTTCCCTGAGGATACTCATGTCTTCAATGTGGTATTTTCCAAGGATTCACTTACAAAGGGCTACAAAGATGCAGTAGAAAATTAATATACAGCAACCAATGTGATTGTATCGATTAGATGAACAATTATTGTTGATTAAAACATATTATTTACGATATTGAATATTCTAACTTGATATTGTATCGTTCGTATTAAATATTATTTCGATCCCAATCAACAGAAACTCTTGTCCTGAATTGTGAAGATTAGATTGATATTGATTATGATTTTTCTTCTTTTCGATGGTGAATAGAATGATTAAGCAAAAATTCTAAATAAACAAGGAATTATATCCCATTTTCACCTTTTTCTGATTGGAAGGAGATATAATAGGAAATTAACCTCAGATGTATCGATGAAATAACAATACGAGATATTTATGTTGATTACTACCAGCTAATCAAAGAATGTAAATCAGTTTCACCGTTATGCAATCAATTTCTTATTTTATTTTTCAAAAATACGCATTCTGTTTATGTTTTTCTCAATGTATATGTTTTTTTCTGTTTGAGGAATAAATAATATCATTTCATTTTTGGGATGCATTAGGGTCGTAAAGGTCGAAAACGAGCCGTCTAGCAAAGATAAACGCTCCCTTCAGTCCCAAATCAGGCTATTTGCAGACCACTATTGGAACCTTCTTAAACACTTTCTCCATGTATGGTCTCCTGTTCTTGTAGGCTTCGAGAAAATTCAATTGCAGGAAGGCATCGAGGACTGCGTTAGTGAGTCCACCCACCAGGTATAGTCCTCCGTAACACATGGTGTTCTGAATCGTATCGCCGATCACTTCCATGTAGATTTCTAGGAACAACTGGAGACTTTTGCGGTGCAGACTGTCGGGTTATTTGATTTCTTTCATTCCTCTCTAAATTATGACTTCTGCAGTAGGAACGTCCGAGAGATTGGCATCGGGGTGACCAGGGAATTTCTGGGAAAAGAATCGAAACATTTGAGGAATGGCGGGTCCACAGAAGACTCGTTCTAGAACTAGATGATCCAGTTTTTTCTCCTTTCTTAAAAACTAGTAAAATTATTCCTGTTCTTAATTGGCAGGTCCAAAGTTCACATGTCCGCCCTCTCTTGGCAAGACATAGTAACGTTTGCGATGGCGGAAAGGGGCTGGGTAGACAATAGCAGTGCCAAGGCCAGTCCCTGGACCAATTACCGCTTTTGTAAGCTCGGAAATTGGGGCTTCGGTGAGATGCACTAAGTCAGTTTCATGAAGTGCAGTTATGGCATAAGCCACAGCTTCAAAATCATTAATGAACACGAACTTGTCAAGTTTAAGTTGTTCGGCCAGTTCTTCTCCTTTCATATGGTTCCAATGAGTCATATTCGACATTGTAACCGAATTCTCGTTGACTGGACCGGCGATCGCCACCACTGCAATCATTGGGTGGATATTCGTTCCTTTGAGAAAGTCCTGCACAGCTTCTAGAAAGCTTGGGTAATTGGATCCCTTTGTGGATGTGCTCTTGAATATCCTGGTCGGTTCATCCTTGCCTGGTTCGACTTCGATGAGACTAAGCCTGACATTAGTCCCACCTATATCGCCAGTAAGCACATTGAGCTTAGGATGTTTCTTGGATAATTGGAGGTAGCATCCTATACCAAATACTGCACCCAATGCCAAACCAATTTTGAGGTTAGAATTTTCCATTATTTATTTGACTAAAAAATAAATATTGATAGATATTTAATATTATTGAGAGATATATATGTGGATGTATGTATTTTTATAGCAAATTTTAGATTTGTTCAAGACTCTCCTGAATTTTTGCAATCTAAATTCAAAACTATCTATTTCTATTTATTTATTATACTATACATTACCTATAATGTAAGATATATATATGTATAACTTTTATGCTAACTCTAGAAGTTATAAAAATATCATTAATATGAATAAATTTCCTCATATCATATTTTTATTCAAAAATATACATTATGAATTTAATCAAGAACGATCTCTATCAGTAATCAGTCTGTACCATTCTGGTTTTTTGAAGGTATTCTTGGCACTATACAACAGATTGTAATACTTCTTCATACCTTCTCCATTTTCGTCAGCAAAAGGGGACCCAATCACTCCTGATGGTGGAGCAACTGCATCTAAGATCCCAACTGCTTCTTGGGAAAGGCTTTCGCATAGTATCAATACCTTGGCCTTTAGGAGTTTCTTCTCCTCATCAGTACCGTAGCCTGTGTTAAGCAGGGTGTGATACGTCCATAACCGCACGGCTTCGGTAAGCACTGCCAAAGTGCGAGTTTCCTTAACATTCTGTAAGGTTCGTCTAGAGACTTGCATAAAATAGAGGTCACCTGAGATTGTTAAACATTTAACATGATATTTAAATTAGATATAATTATATACCATAATAAAGTGAAAGAGTATGCGCGTAAAAGACCTGCGTCTTGTTCCAAGTATCATAGTCTGACATGCCTTCAGATTTTTTTAGCATCAATTCAGAGAGAGTTTCCGACAACTTATCTGCTGTCCTTTTTTGCAATACATTTTCAAGAGCTTCGAGACACCCAATACTATCTTCTGTGAGTTCTTTCGCTTATGGAGGCTGTACATTGTTATAATGTATAATCGCAAACGGGTATATAGTAAGATATTGTGATATATGTTTTAATAATACCTGAAGTAAAAAAGTCAACGTTTTGGACAGATTTTATTTTCCCTTTGCCAATTTCCGAGCAGCGTCCAATATGTACTTTGCGGTCTGCTGTAACAACACATTATTGTCTCCTTCATACGTTTGGTTGATGTCGTTGTCGTTGAACAATGCGCCAAGTCGACTGAACGAACTATACCCATGTCCTCCAAGCATCTGACGACACTCGCTCACTGCTTGGGAAGCAAACCAGGTGGTCTTAGCCTTCGCGGCCGACGAAATGGCGTGTAATTCTTCAATCACTTTGTTTTTTGGATCCATAAGGTTTTTAAAGTTGGAGTCCCAAGTTGCAGTCAGTTCTTGAGATCCTATGGTATAGACAATCGACTGTGCCAGGAGCGGCATCAATCGATATCTTGTTAGCGGATATTCGTACAGCAGCATCTCTTGGGTGGATTTGGGTGGTGAAAACTGCCTTCGACCCAAAGTGTATCTAATAGCAATAGTAACTGCCATTAAAGAGACTGCAGATGCTGCGTTGCAAAACAAAATTCTGCCGCCAGACAAAGCCCCTAATTGGAGTCCGAACCTCTTTTCAGGGCTGGGAATGGTACTGTAGAATTTACCATGCTCATCCACACCGGAGAGCCTACACAAAAGATTAAGTTTGGGGATTCGCACCTTGTCAAATAGTAAAAACCCGTTGTCCGTGCCGTTGAATCCAATTTTGGGACCGCAGTCGCCAATCGTGATGCCTGGGAGCACTTCATGGTTATCACGTCTTCGAAGAGGCATGATGAAGGCATGCACTCCATGGCACACCCCCTCAACGTACAATTGTGCCCAGACAATCGCCATATTTGCTGTACTAGCAGCCCCTCCGATCCAAAACTTCATGGCATCATGGGTGGGCGTCTGGATGACAAACTCCTTCGTCTTATGGTCATAGACTGCCTCGGTTTGGATGCCTTTGACGTTACTGCCGTGCAAAGCCTCAGTCAAGGCAAAACACCCTAAATCCTTGAACTCTGCCGCCCTCTCTGCGAAGTGTTGATGCTGTTCAGTACCAAGACTGTAAATGGTTTTGGCATAGAGATAAAAATGTACTCCGAATTTCCCAATTAAGCTTGGATTAAAGGAATACAGAGCTAGGGATACTGTGGAATTTAGATTCGGGTTTTGGAGATATTACTGATAGGTGACCAACTGGTTTTCGCCATAGAAGAGGAACTGCCGCGTGGTGAGTTCTCGCTCTTCGGCTCTGGAAGATTCCTCGAGGTGGGAGTGGCGGAAGATATTAGGATGTGATAAAATCAAGTCATAAGCCTTTTGGAGAATGAAGTCGTTAACACCATACAGGGCTAGCCTCAACTATTTTTTGTTGGTGGTTGAGAGCCTCCTATATGCGTGGATAGGTGCTTCTTCGCAAGAGAGTTGTTTGTTTAGACTTGAGAGTCGATCAGACATAAAATATAATAGGCTTTACCAATAAAATAAGTATAATATATATATTTTAATTGGAAACTATTATATATATAAACAAGATAAAGACAAAACCTTACAGAGTAGTAGAATAATAATAAAAAATAAGATTTTTTAAAAAAACGATATTTTTGATGACGCAGGAACAATATATTTCTTATACAATTGTTTATTATAGATATATTGTAAATATTGGTTGACGAGGTAAACCTCAAATAAATATAGATATATATATAGAATAATTAAATAGTAGTATTATTTTATATAAATTTAACATATTAGTTGCTGTCTTAAAACATTTATTATTTTAATCAGTTCATAAAAAAATACAATTTTCCTTAAAATAATTAAGATGTTCCAGTTAAAGGCAGCATTATTAATTTTCACATATTCTAATATATTAAAAATGTAGTAAAAAAAATACATTTCAAAACAGGAAATAATATGTGTACATACTTACTTCTGTATATTATTCAAGGTGAATAAACCTCTTCTGGACTGTTTTCCCAAGGTTTTAGATCCGCCTCATTGAAATGGATTGTTTTCGCCATCTGACTCTTTTGATTGTTGACGATTGTCATTCTGAACAAATTTGCATTCTTTTAAGACTTATCTTTCTCGAAGGCGATAATCGATTTATTTGAATTGGCAGATTGTAAAAACTGTAGATTGAGGACTCGCCTCGTATGCTGGCTAGTCTTAGGTCGAGATACGTTGTCCAATGCAACGTTCTAAATACGTGAGCTATTGATTATCTCTACACTATGTGGGTATAGAAATTTTCGTTTTTTGAACTATTATTGCTATAATGGAGTTCGTTTTTTATTGGGATTACTTTAATCCCTGCTATACTTATTCTTCTTGTTGGTGTGGGCTGTCTTTGGCCTTTAACAGAGAGATATGGAAGTCGCGTGGCATGGTTCAAGTCTAAAATATGAATTTCGTAAGGATAAATATAAGATATGAGGATATACCTGCTTTTGGGATAGATATTGGCAGCGTGAGTCTAATTTCTGAGTACAGTGAATTTCGTCTTTGCCAGCTCGTTGATCGTCTCAGTCTTGGAGATGGAGTTCGGAGCGAAGCCATTTCTATCGACCCCTTCTCCTTCAAGAAAATACTGGTAATTTTTTGCAGGTGTATTCTTCTTTAACCCTCTGCCTAGATTCTGCGATATTTTAAAATTTGTATCTTTTTCGAGATGAAGAGTCTTAGATCGGTTTTTTTACTCATCTCCTCCTTAAATCTCTTCGGGGCAGAGAGCCAATGAATTATTTATAATGATTGCAGTGTCGATGTTTGTATGAGTATTATGGTTATATCGGTTCTGGAGAGTTTTCCTCATTCTCGGCCTCAGTAAAGAAAACGTTGAGATAATCTGTTTTTTTATTTTTTATTTTGCAATATTTTGTTTATCTGGACTTATCTGCTTCGATGTAAGCAACCATTGTTTTCTTTTTTCCCTCTGGTCTTAAGTCCATATTTATTATTGTTTTTTATCCCGCAAAGAGAGATCAAACTTGCTTTCCTGATTGGTTTTACAGTGCGTAATATTGCTTTGAGGAGATTTATCATTATGAGAGATATTTTTACTTTCGCTGTAGAATCTCAGGGAAGGGCTACCAAACCTTTAAAGCATGTTTTAGGTGAGTTTAATCTTTTCTGATTCTTTCTTCAAATCTTTGGCTGTCTCGTGAATACTGTCGACCAGCTGGGAGAGCATAATTTCGGGAGAGTGGCAGGTCGGTCGGAGTCCATTTTTTATAACTAATTGTCCCGACAGAAAGTCTTAGGTCGCCGATAGGGTAGGTGTCTTATTGATGTATTTACTTTATCGTCTCCTCTTCTGAGAATTATGGGTGTTGATTTTGTTAACTAGCATTGTGGAGAATACAAATGTATATAATATATTTTTACAAATACTGCTAAATTATGTTATCTATGCATTTGGATTGGAGAAACTACTGCAGGTTATTAATCATATAATAATGCTCATCAAAAAATAATAAGTGGGTTTGGAAGCTCGAGTCAATTATGTGTTGTGATGGTGCTCATTCTTTTTTAAAATACCCGCCAATGTATTCTCCGACTCCCCAATAAGATTTAGGTTCTTGTTGCGATTTCAATCTTTAGGTCAATCCAGACAACTCGTTTAATGATTTCTAAAAAAAAATAAGAAGCATATTTTAATTGAACACAGATAGATATGTTGCACAACTAGATATCTTTTACTTATCGTTCGTTTCTCTCAAACAAAACACTATTTTTAAGTTCTCGTATTTCAGTCAATGCGATCTCATACTTATCATCCTTCCTTTTGATCTCAGCCTCGAGAACCCTGTTCCTATCCTTGAGTTCTTTGATCTTGGTTTCGAGATCTGCTTTGTCAGTCCTTTCTTTCCTGATGCCTTACTTGAGAATCTCTAGCTTCTTCTTGAAGATCTTGATTTCCTCCTTATGTTGAAGCTGCTAGATTTCGCTCCTATCCCCAGGAGTCAAGAGATTGTTATTATTAGGGTTGCTGAGAGTTTTTTCTTCGGTTTTTTTAGAATTGGTCTATATCATGAATCTTGGATATTACTATTTTTGAATAGTTAGGTATACATTATTACTTTCAATAAAAATTCAATGCTATTTTAATAAAAAAAAAAGTTCGTGGATAATAATAGTAAATTAAGATTGAAACTAAATTATTCAATTCAAAGCAAAGAACTACTTTTTTAAGCAATTAAAAAAGGACAGTTAGAGATACATTTTATCACTTCTAGATTTGGTGCAGTTTGAACATTATATGCTTAAGAAAAGAAGGATGTCCTTTTAGGTCGAACTCTTCATTTATGATGCTCTTTCGATGTTATATTTTCCTCTTTTCCTTTCCACTCTTCATTAGCCTTTGCTGAATTACTGGAGGTGGGCTCCTCTGCAATGTACTTTATCTGAGTGCGAATGGCAGTGCGATGCCCGATCTCTTTGTTGGACTTGTGACAGGAGTTGAAATTCTTGAACTGGAAGACTGCCTCATTCTGTCGCTATTCTGCCTGTAGGTTGATAATTGGGAAACACTCATTAGCTTTCCATTTCTTGCGCTATTTTTCCAAATGCTACTAACTTCACTGTTGTCATTATTATTGTTCCTATTAATATCTAGCTTGATTTTTTTGTCACTATATTTTGCGATTATTTCTGTGTCGGGAGGTTTGAGACAGCGAGAAATTTACATTCTGTCTTGGGCAGAGTAGATGGAACCAGACTGACTTCGGCGCGTCTGAGGCCTCGTGCGCAAGAGTAAGCTGGGGTTCGCTAATGAGTCCCAATCGGCTTTGTCCGGAGAAGTAAGCTGATAATATTTGGTATCCAAAATCCTGCGAGAGTTGTTGTAGGATGAGAAAATTCGTCTTTGTTCTCTCGGTTTCGATTCTATTTTTTTTACTGGCAATTCGATAAACATCAATGTCAAATCAAAATCACCTTATATTTTTTATATTAAAATTTATTTTTGATATTTTTTTTTTAGTTTTCCTCTGAAAAATCCTATTGAGGAAAAATTGATATAAATTATTTTTTTCTTAAGCTAAGGGGTTATTATTTTTTATGAGAAAAGTCAAAAAATAAAATAGTATGAAGCTAACAAGAAAAAAAAAAAATCACTATGCACAAGAAAATATAAACTTATACTTTCATTTTTTATTCTCTTCTTATAAATGATCATTTAGGGTGAGCACTCTTGGTGGATTTATGGTTCTTCAGACCTTTGCTGCTCTCAATAAGTGGGTAGACCATGAGAGTCAGTCCAGAGCTGGGAGGCGTATTCTCTGTTACAATATTGGTGTTAGCATTATGGGCTGACAGATGGGCAGATAAACCCTTAAATAGCGTCTGCTGGGTGGTTCGTTTGTTTTCCAAAGTGGGGACGGTGGATGGCCCACAAACATAGCTGTTTAAGTGTTTAGTGCTTTATCTGGCTATTTTTTCTTCTGTTTGCCCACCCCAAGGTAGGAAGTCAGTTGATCTCAATGCATGTATATTATTCGAGTTGCCACTGCTGTAATTGAGTTTGCCGTTTATGCTATTGTCTTTGTTGGTACTCATAGTCGAAGTCAATTTGCCCTTCATAGCCTGGGCTTAATCAAATTTATCCCGATCACTGTTCTCCGAAAACTCCATCAGTAACTTTGATCGAGCCAATGAAGGTTTAATTTTTGGGTTATTTTTTATCCAGCTTTCGAAATGTGAATTTTATGAGTGCCCGCTGACATTGGAGACTGGTGCCTGCGTCAAATCATAGATTTGTTTTGGATTGTTCACTGTTATGCTGGCTTTAGGATTTTCCACATAGTTTTTGCCTTTTCTACCATTCTCTTATTCATTGGAGTGGTGTCCTGAAATAAGTGAAGAAGAGTCCTCCATTTCTGAGGCAAAAACCTTTAAGAACTTTGCCTTCGCTGCACAAGTGTCGCTGTAGTTTGGCTTGAATTCTAGATGCTGCTGTTTCTGCTTCGACTCCAGGTGTAGCTCCTCTGGCGATTCGACGTGCAACATCTTTCGAGAACCATATGAATTTCTATTATTTTCGTAGAACCTCTCTTTGTTCCGCTTGAACTAACTAATCTTCAGCAACACTTCTTAATGTTCTCGCGAGTCGCGTAGCTTCATTTGCTCGGAGAGGTAGCATCTCTTATCAGTTTCCTCCAGGATTTGCTCGAAGGTGGAGCAAGGCTAGGAGAAGGCCATCATATAATTATTGCCTTGTTTCTTGGGCTTGTCGAACACAGATGGTGTGGCTGCTAATTTCATATTGGAGTTTTGGTCATATGCTGACGTGGATGGAGCCTTGAATGTGCTACTATTATTACTGATCTGCCCAGATTTCTTCCGATTTACATTTTTTAACAATAACTTTGGCTCAGAATCGAATGTTCTACGACTATATTCTCTCAGTCTTTTATAAGCTTCAAAATTTCGAAAAGGTTTCTCATCATCCTCGAAGCTGGCTCGTGGCACAACCTGCTTGGTGCTCTCTTAGACGGGACAAACGACAACACAATTTTGCTTTTGGGCATTTTTCTTATTGATCCTGGGATTCGTTGTCCTTTGACGAACTAACATGGTGCTGATGAACCACTTTTCCAAGGACTCAATGTTCTCTGTCTGGACTGCTTTGTCTCTGAATCCTATTGATTTAAGAGAGGAAACAAGAGATTTGAAGACCCAGTTTTCAATATTGGTGGGTGACTAGGCTGATGATGCAGGTGCGCCTGGCCTCGGATTGGCTGAGATGGTGCGTTGGCCGTTCGGCTGGGTCTGTGGTTTCTGTGAATTTCTATCTAACCAATTTTTGATGTAATGGATGAGATTTCGTGTGGCTTCGCAATTGACTAGCGATTTGGTGAGGTCGGCCACGTTGATCAGGGAGAGATCTATGGCATCATTGCCGAATAAATGATTGACAGTTTGTTATCCCATGGAATTTCGCGCACATACTTCTTATAGTTATTTGAGGTAATTTATGTTTTGACCACCCTGAGATGTTGGTTTTTTCATAGACAAGAAGAATATCAAAGTACAGTTCAAAAAAGTATATGTCAAGAACAAAAATAACTTAGAATTATGTATTTATATTTTAGGTAATACAGCCTATATGTATTTATTAAAAATAACTACCTCTATTTTTTCTATTGTTTTATTCGGAAACAGTGTTATGGTTTTTCTACCATCGATGATTTACGGAAAATACCATTAAATATTATTCTTCCATATTTAGTAAAGAATAAAAAAATATAGTGATAAATAATAGTTGAATCAACCTCATATATTTATCGAAAAAGCTATTGATAAAAAAAAAAAGCAATGCTTTCCAAACTCAAAACGTGAATATCGCATTATACCAAATTTCTATAGAATATGAGAAAGACGACCCCCCCCCTTTTTAATCTTCTTATCATTCTAAAGAGAGATCATTAATAGACTTTGTTATTTTTTTTTTTTAAATCTAAATATATTTACTGAGTTCACAATAGTTTTTGTAGTGTTTAAGTTATCTAAATAATAGAAATTTTAGATTTTATTCCAATATAAATTCATTCATCATTCGGATTCATTTTGATTGAGGTAGATTAAATTATATTTTTTAAAAGAATATAGAAATATTGATTTATTGTTGACTTTCCAATCTGGATTTTTAATACTCGAGAATTCATTTTGTTAACTCTAGAAAAGTCTCACTCTCTTATAATAATAATTCAGATTTAATATCTATTTTGTTTTTATAATGATAGATACCTTATTTCTATATAGACAAATAATATAAATAATTCATTTTTTTAAATATATCAAAAATAAGTCTGTTTAAAAAACAACGAATACTATCATACATAATGACTACTTTGTAAAATCAGAACCAAAAGCAAGAAGTCCCCAGCTAAGCTCAATCCCTAACCAATGCTAAATAATAACCTACTGTAAAACCATAACTACCCAATCTGCAAGTTACTCCTGCATCCATTTAAGTTGACCGCAATCTAAATAGTGGTGAGGTCATAAAGACTTAATTGAAAAGACCTAGAGAACAAGACGCTGAGCACAATATCAAGAAGTAGGAGAAAGTTGCAGTCAAGTACGAATTTTTACCCATTATCTTTTGTTTACCGCTCCAGAAAAAAGAGGCAACTGTTATCATTCGAGGAGGAGTTACCCGAAGAAAACAACTCCCCGAGCAACGAACCCAAGAAAGGAAGTCTCAAAAAGAAGTCGACAAAGCCAGTCGACTCGGAACTTTCCAAGAAAGACACCCTCTCCATTGAGGAACAACTCCGTTTGCAGTACTTGAAGGAATCCGAAAAGGTATCTGGTGAAATTTTAAATAGTGATACAATTAATGATGTTTATATTTATTTGCTACTAAATAGATAAAGGATGAATACTTCGAAATGGATATTTGCTACTGGTAAACAAGAGATATCATCAAGAAATTGAACAAGCAAAAAAAAGTGAAAGTTGGAGAGCTTCTCGAATTGGGCCGGCTCGAATTGGTCGAGTATTTCCAGGATTTAGTCAAGCTCACGACTTAAGACCTCTTATTCGTAGTCAAAGATTTCATGGTTCCCCATTCCATGACCATCTACGAACTATAGGTTCTCAAGCTCAAGACTAAAACCGGAGAACCTTTGCTCAACTTCCACACCGTAAAAATGAAAAAGGACATGAAAGAAATGGAACTATCTGTTAACCTTGAAGGGCCAGTCATGATGGTGGAGAAGGTATTATATGAGAAAAACAAGACGATACATCCCTTCTGCAATTGGTTTACCATTGACTTGCCAAAGCCGAAAAACAATAATAATGTTAGTGCGGTTGGTGTTGATAATGAAATTAGAGAAGATATTGCAATTTGAAGCAGCAATAGGAGAAAAACACAATAGTCAAAGTTAATAGATTACTGGTTGTATATTTTTTTATCTATGAAATACTTTAATTCTGTAAACGCACCGAATAAATGAAATATTTAAGATATATTTAATATGTATTAATTTTGGATTATTTGATACGATAAGATAAAATC
>CAKJUN010000007.1:0-28522 GCA_917880885.1 Limnephilus marmoratus
AAAAAAGCATGGTGAACAAAGAATTATACATGAATGTACATGAAAGAGCAGTGGCATACATAAATATAAACAAGGACCTGCTGGAGAAAGGTACAAGGGTTATGCAGTGATAGAAAAAAAATGACTCTAAATTGTATCATTGGTCTGTGAGCTAAGTTTGCGTAGCGTGGTTTGCGTAGGATGTTTGGGGTGTTTGAACGTTGCACTGAAGTTACAAAGTTACTTTGTCACAGTAACCTGGCCCGTTTGAGATTACACTCAAGGAACACTAGGGCCTTAAAGAAAACACGAAGACGAGAACGCAGGATGAGGCTTCTTGGTGGTGGAGAGGGTTCTACCTGTCACAGAGGTCAAAAAGGTAGCTGCTTCCGGATCCTGTGGGTGGGCCAGTATGACGTCATTGAGGTACTGGAGAGTGGAATTGTAATTGGTGGTTGGTCCTTTATAGAGGAGGTGGTTTGTGTGCATGACAGCCGTTGTTGTGTTGGTGGTTGGTACACTGGTTTGTATACAGTGGGATTGTTGTATGAACAATTGTTGGTATTGTTATTTGCGCAAGGGCACAGGAGCATTGGCATGATGGCAACAGAGCAATTTGCAAGGTGCAGCTGGAACATTTGCAAGATGCAGCAGGAACATTTGTACAATGGCAACAGGAACATTTGCGAGATGCCGCAGGAACATTTGTACAATGGCAACAGGAACATTTGCGAGATGCCGCAGGAACATTTGCACGATGGCAACAGGAACATTTGCAAGGTGCAGCTGGAACATTTGCAAGATGCAGCAGGAACATTTGTACAATGGCAACAGGAACATTTGCGAGATGCCGCAGGAACATTTGTACAATGGCAACAGGAACATTTGCGAGATGCCGCAGGAACATTTGCACGATAGCAACAGGAACATTTGCAAGGTGCCGCAGGAACATTTGTACAATGGCAACAGGAACATTTGCGAGATGCCGCAGGAACATTTGCACGATGGCAACAGGAACATGAACCAACTTAGAGCTGACGTGCTCGGGTTTGTTTGAGTGATGGTTTTGTGATGATACAATTCGCAACTACACGCACGACTCACACTAGGTTATGTTAGGTGTGGTCGGGTGCTTTTGGTACGTAGGGTTTGAAGGCATGGGACCTCCGTGACGGTAGTGAAGGCAGCATGAAGAGAGGCGCAGGTGTAGATGGGGTGAAGAGCTGCTGGTCTTCTTATTAATCCGGCGAAAAAATTATTATTAGAACAAAATTCTTGAAGTTTACCTGCCTGGTAGACCAATGATGAAAAGGTTTGGAGAGAAACAAGGTGTGCATGTTGAGAAAGATTGGATTTGTTTGACGTGTAGAGAGAGAGAGAGAGACGGAGAGAGAGTTAACTAAATGCAACTACAGACTTATACATATTACAAAGGTACGTATTCAAGGAAGGTTCTGTTTAACCCATTTAGTTTTTTTTTTTTTTAAACTAAATACATTTCCCAGAACACGTAGGTAAGGGTTTGTACGTATGACAAAATGCCACGTTCGAAAGAAGTTGGTCTTCCATGACCTATGCTCACGTCTATACGGTAGCATTTTTTCTACTTTCGAAGAACAAAAACATTGAGTACAAATAAGTTATGAAAAGTGGGAAAGGAGTAGGAAGTTGAAAGGATCCGTGTATGAAGGTTGTCCCATTTGACAAACGAAACGCCAAGTGCGTAACGCATATATCCCCATTCACGGATAATTTCGAGGAAGGGAAAGGGTGACAATTGGGAACATTTGAACGAAGAAAACTGCTGAGGACTCGGCTATTTCCGAAATTCAACCTCTGAGTGGAAGGTGAAACAAGGTCTACAGCAGTTATCCTGGCACATTACAATACCATTTGGTAGTGTGGGACAAAAGGAATACACTGACATAAAAGAGTCTAATCCTCCACGTGTATTGGGTAGAAGATTAGAGGGTCGTTTTATTCTCCTACTTGTTTGCGAGAAATGACAGACCCTTGCTCAAATCTCACAAACCTGGGGGGTTTTCTTGTTCGTCTCCCAGACAACGAGTTAGGTGTTTTTTGTGTCCATCAACTTAACTCCTACGACACGATGCCCCATAATCATGAGTGAAGCGTATGATTAGTCCTTTTGAGATAGTGGATAGTTCCTGGGTTCTTGTGACAGGAAGTCCACGGGCATGTTAATGAGTACTCTGCTGCAAAAGCAATAATTTTCTGATAACAGAAAATAAAAGGCATGTGATCTACACTTGGTAGGTCACACAAACATGGGGTAGATATTATTTCGTTCGCACGACTCATGGTGAGTATTGTAACGTCTTCACGTTTGGTGCACAGATTATATAAGTACACAGTTATAACAAAGCGGTTCTTATGCCAAAAGACACACGACCAAAAAGGGGCGGTTCTCATGCCAAAAGACACACGACCAACTCAATAACATTTAGTTAAGAGTATAAAGTAATTATAACGAACTTCTCGTATCATGGCGGATGTTTTGAGGATCTCTCCTATGATGGTAGATATTGTCACGTTTTCACGTCTCACGTGACAGGAATGAACGATTTACAACAAATTTTGCCCAGTATTGAAAGACAGTAACCCAATAGGTATTTAAAACAATTTAATGAGATAAATCACCCTCTCGATCAACAACCCTGTGTTGACGAGCAAACAATGAGTAGTTATGACGGACTCCCCGTGACGTGTAAAAACACAAAGATATTATGAGATTCGCATCTATAGCAGTGGATATTGTAAGGTTCACACCTATAATAGTAGATATTGTAAGGCTCGCGCCTATAATGTTACAAAAGTTTACGTTCGAAAATGTGGGTCCCCATTCAATACAGACGGCGGTTTGCAATGATGTAATTAATACGGCACTGCTGTAGCTTAATAATTTCATATTAGCATACGTTACAAGACTTGCCAAAAGGCGATAAACACAAATTTTATTGAAGATCCGGCCAAGATTTTAAACTTCAAACAAAAATAATGGTACAATAAAGGACAAAAGAAACTGATGTCATGATAAAATATTGTACCTCATAATGAAGTTGTATATGTACAAAGAACAATGTTAATGAAGGGACGAAACGTATTGTCGCTTTTATAACAAATATTTTTCTCAGAATCCGACAAAATACGATTCTGGAAAAAAATAGAGCAATTGGGTTGAGCGCCATTCTAATTTTTGGAAAAAGAAGAAAAAACCACAAGTAGCAACAAGGTTGCCCTTGAATTATTTCGAATCCAGCGAATGTGACCTGATAGGTGTGTACATTTGGTGTATTCGAAACGATCCCCAATATACAACATTACTATGAATGTGTTAGGATGGGGTGAAGAGGAAAAAGAAAAAAGAAAAAACGGGAGGATTTCCTATTATAACAGAAATCATCGCGACATTCTTACAATATGGTGCTGTGACCATAGTAGTGAGCTGCGGCAATGGTCTGAAACCAATGGTTATTATACAGACTTGCACTTATGATTTTATATTTACAACATTAGGGTAGGGACGTACTGGTACGACAAAAACCCGACACAAAACAATTAAAAAAAGGTGATATGACAAGATGAGGCGATGAGGTGAGAAAAAAACGCGCGGATGCTGCAAGAATTGTGAAAAGGAAAGCGACGTCTTGGAGCAAGAGTTTTCCGGAACCGTTGATGGTAGGAGGAAAAGGAGGCCCATTCCCGAAGTGATCAATTTCAGGAAGAGGATGCATACAAGTATGAAAACGGTGCCCCAAGAGGTGCTCTTGTGGTACAGCAGGCAAGGCACGCAGGATGTACAAGAACATATAAAATTATGCAAAAAGAAAAAGAATGTACAGGAGTTAGGCTACCGTTGACATTAATGTGCCTTCGGGTGTAAGGATTACCTTACGAATGCCCATATGGGTGATTATTTACATTTAATATTTACAAGTAACTCACGTCATTTATGACAAGAATTATAAGACTTTTAAAGAGACCGCATCGCACTGATTGACGACTGGCCAAGAGAGGTCAGGGGCGTAATGATGATCAGGGTTAACAAGATGCATGTTTTGCCAATTTGATAACGCCTGAGTACTTGATGTGATGGAATTTACTGATTTCGTCACAGTAAGGCATTTTGGATTTATTCTTAGGAGAAATCTTTCTATTTCTCAGGGCCTGTAGTAATTCTTCCTTTCTTGAAGTAAAGACGTGCGGGATTATACCTAGCGTAACTTGAGGAACTTCCATGGTGTATAAGATCGTATCAGAGTGACCTTATGTTGGAAAAAGTGAGAACTAGACTCGCAATTGGAAAGAAATTGGGCAGAGATTGACCACTGGGGACGTATATTTACAAAAAGTTTTTGAAAAAAAACGCGTTTTTTATAAGTGTTTGGTTTATTTGAAAATTTGGGCAGGGGTTTGCCTAAAAAAACGTGATTTTGTGAAAAAATCCAGATGTTTTGGAAATTTGTTGAAAATTTTCCAAGTCCAAAAACGAGAAAAAATTGCGCAGCGGTTTCCCTTAAAAAACGTGATTTTGTGAAAAAAATCCAGATGTTTTGGAAATTTGTTGAAAATTTTTTAAGTCCAAAAACGAGAAAAATTTGGGCAGCGGTTTCCCTTAAAAAACGTGATTTTGTGAAAAAATCCAGATGTTTTGGAAATTTGTTGAAAATTTTTCAAAGTCCAAAAACGAGAAAAATTTGGGCAGCGGTTTCCCTTAAAAAAAGTGATTTTGTGAAAAAATCCAGATGTTTTGGAAATTTGTTGAAAATTTTCCAAGTCCAAAAACGAGAAAAATTTGGGCAGCGGTTTCCCTTAAAAAACGTGATTTTGTGAAAAAATCCAGATGTTTTGGAAATTTGTTGAAAGTTTACTAAGTCCGGATATGAAAATTTCACAGGCCAGGATTCACCTTAATGGAACACGTTT
The DNA here is from genome assembly GCA_917880885.1 of Limnephilus marmoratus. NCBI lineage: Eukaryota > Metazoa > Arthropoda > Insecta > Trichoptera > Limnephilidae > Limnephilus > Limnephilus marmoratus. Next base: position 4,927 of record CAKJUN010000007.1, read on the forward strand.
TTAGAATTTATTCCGATGTTTTTGAAAAAGGTTTGCAAATTTGCAAAAGTCCGGAAAAGAAAGAAAAAAAATAAAAAAACGGAAACGAGGTTCGCCTTAAACGAACATGTTTTCAGAATATTTCCATTAACTTTCCAAAGGGGGGTTCTTCAGAAAAAGAAGGAAATATTTTTTCTTTTATACAAGTTTTCGTGGAAGTATTTGTTTGAAAATTCAACAATGTCTTGGGGAATACTTTTTTTTATTTACGTGGCTAAACTGTAGCCTGATTTGAGCTTCACCAAATATTGGTATTTACACGCCAACTTCCTTTCATCATAACAAGTTCTATACAGATATTGTATACGGTTGTAATGTTAGCTTTCGAGGAATCGACGTCAACGCGAACTAGGCATTTTCCGAATTATGTCGTCTGTTTCTTTATGAAAGATAATAGGTGCGCAAGAAAAAGGGAGAAACGGACGACAGAAGTACAAAAAAAAATGCCCAATTGTCAAAAGGTAGAAAGAATTTAATCCACTTGTTTCCCTTAAGCTGCAAAATATGCCGTTATATATACAGGCCAGTATTTTGCGAAATAGTCCCCTACCCGCAAAATATGTCGATATCAAATACAGACCAGCACTCTGCGGAATAAGTTTATTAATAAAAACTGGTTAATTAACTTTCGGGAAACGAAGCGGGTAATTGGTTTATCATATACAGGATTTTAATTGTTGAATAACTTTGTTTTAAATATTTGTGTACATTTCCACTATTAATCTTGTATTTGAAACTAGCAAATTTAGTCGGTCGACACTTGTAAACACTATATTATTCACGACGGCAACTTTCTTGGTTGAGCACTTTACGTAGGAATACCGGTGATAATGTTTTGTCGAGTGACGACTCGAAAATGAAGGAATCGTGCCCGTGATAATTTAAATTGCAATTCGAAGTTACAATCGCGCCGGGGTTCTTGATGGAAATGCTAGACAAATTGGGGATAACGAGACAAAACATTATACATTATAAAGTTTAAACAATTGCTGATTGAAGAACGAGACTGTGGAACCGTGAAGAGGGAGGGAAAAAAAATGCCACACGTCGGGCGACAGTGCTAGCATTGGCGCTACTTGCGGCCAACGCCAAACCCAAAACCTGGAAAGGACATGCAATAAACAGGCCAGCGGCTAGCTCACACAGCCGGCGCGAACAAGGTTCCTCTTAAACCCAGGGCGAGTGTTTGTGGTTCGCTTGTAAATTCCTACTTCCCTTCCTTTCTTCAAAATCTCCAGGTCTCCTTCCTCAATCAGAACACAGTTGTTATGCACGAAAAAGGGTTTATTCATTTAAAGGTGAACAGGATTATACACAAGCCAGCCTCGGCACTAAACACATGGTTATTTGGCTAACTAAATTGCTATCGTTCTATCAACTCTCTCTACACGTGTTTAGTGAATTTAAATGTCAGTTCTTAGCACACAGAGGGGTAGCAAGGTTCATTTGTACTCACAGGCAGGATATAGGTAGTCGTCAGAAGGTACTGGTATTATATACTTCACACAATTAAAATAAAACATCGCGAAGTCAGTTTACGGCGGGCGCCCTAGCGCACCCGCTAGGACGCACTTGTTGTTCGCCCGAGGCCCGGTTGGGGAATGAATGCGGGGAGCCGCTCGGCGCTTGGCTACTTGTGTCGAGCGGTGCGGGGAAAGGGGGGCGGAGGGCCTGTGCAAGGGGTCAATTCGCTATTAGCTCGCACGGGAATCAATTCCGTAACGTAACAGTGTATATATCCGTGACTCAATAATAGTCAACGATTACTCGCCTAGTTTTTCCCCAGATCATAAGTGTATATGTCCGTGACTCAATAATAGTCAACGATTACTCGCCTAGTTTTTCCCCAGATCATAACTTGTAAATAATTAGCCAATGTAATAATTGAACATAAAGATGTACTGACTCAGCTAAAACAACTGGATCAAAGTAAGAGCGGTGGTCCTGATAATATCCTACCTGTTTTCTTAAAGAATTGCGCTACCACTCTTGCATATCCACTACATTTTCTTTTCAACCAGTCATTACAAACAGGACACTTTCCTGAAAAATGGAAATACAGTTTCCTCACCCCGATATTTAAAAAAGGAGACAAAAATGAGGTGAGCAATTACAGACCGATCTGCCTTTTATCAACTATTCCAAAATTGTTTGAGAAACTTATTTTAAATAAAATCATTCACTGTATCAAGCCATTCACCTAACCAACATGGTTTCACTTCTGGAAAATCTTCTTTGTCCAATCTTTTAATTTACCAAAACTTTTTATCCGAATGCATGTCTAAGAAGTTGCAAGTTGATTCAGTCTATACTGATTTCAGCAAAGCATTCGACAGTGTTAACCATGACTTGCTGTTAAAAAAGCTACATAAATTAGGAATAACAGGGTATTTATACATGTGGTTTAACAGTTATTTAAGTAACAGGCAATTGGCCATTAAAATTGATGGTTTTACTTCATATAAATTTATTGCTACCAACGGTGTTCCCCAAGGATCACATTTGGAACCAATTTTATTTTTGATATTTGTGAATGATGTTCTTTCTATTTTTAACGATGTCCAAGTTTTAATGTTAGCGGACGATATGAAAATATTCAAAGCCATAAGAAATATCAATAACTGCCAAACATTGTCAAATAACTCGTTTAAACTAAATACAAGTAAATGTCTAATTATGAGATTTCATAGAATAAAAAATCCAATCATTTACGAATACTCCATCTGTTTGGTTCTGAAACAGTCTTTTAGAAAACTAAATCCATTTTCCTCAAGTCCTTCAGCAATCATGCATTCCTTTCTCTTCCTCCTTTCCTCAAAAGTCTCTACCAGGAGAAGAAGATGGTCCTGCCTACAAGAGGAAATAATTGAACAATACTATCGCCCAAGTTTGCCCTACCTACTTGGGCAGTTGAATTTTGTTCGTGACATGGGTCACAGCTCTCTCGTGGATAATATTGCAAATATCGCAAGATTTCGTCTTTTTATCGTAAAAAACTGTCGTTCGTAGAAGCCTGGTGTTGTGTCAGTGCTGAAAGCCAGGATCGATCCTGCATCGCCGTAGTACGCCGTCAAAAGGTAAGAGATTTCCTCTCAATTCCTATTTCCTTACGATTGAATTTCAAAACACAATTATTTGGTATTTACTCAAAACAAAAAAAATGGATTTACAGTCATCTTTTCGGGTCTCGGTATCGGCCGTGACACTTTTGGTTCCTCTCGCTGGATATTTTCGTATTTTGTCGTTTTTTTGGTAGACGTAATTTTGAAGCTAGAGTCATAGAGTATTGTGTTTTGAAGTTTGAAAGTTCCATTTCGTTGACCCTTTTCCGGTTTATAAAAGCTGTTTCAGAATTATACATTTAATCGTGAATATTGGAGTAGCATTATAAATTTGAATTGGATATTGTAGTCGTTGGGTGGCTTAACATTTTTTGAATTAGGTAGATAGTAGGTACTTGTACGTACAATATCATCGCCACGCGTCGGTATTACCTACAAGAACTACAAGCGCCTGTCTAGTGTCGGTAACGTAGGTCGCGTTAGTTTATCGCGTCAGCTGTTTATAACAGCGGACATTAATATTTTTGTTTACAAGTTTGACGTTATTTGTTGACAGTGTTTTTTATTATTTGGTTTGTTGTTAAAAATATTCATAATGGCGGCTAACACTATTAAGTACAAACTAGCACTGTTAGATATGGCAAGTGTGCGTTCTTCTGCGATCAAAGCCATAACATCTTTGAATATTACTGATAAAAATATATTCAAAGCACGTTTTTCGGACGTATCTGATATAAGAGATAGTTTCGTCGCTTCACATATTTTAATTGAATCAAATAAGAAAGATGAATTAGAAATTAAAGTTTTGCAAGAAAAATATATTGAAATCCAAAACATGTATTACGAGATTCAGTCGTATTATAACCAATTATTTCCAGAAGTTTTGGAAAGTGAATTGGATCATTTAATGGCCAAAAATAATGTTTCGTTGCCAAAATTAAAATTGATTATTTTCTCTGGAATATCAACAGATTGGACAAATTACATAAACACCTTTAATTCTTTGATCGATTCTAATAATGGTTTGAATTCTATTAAAAAAATGCATTATTTAATAAGTTCCCTTTCGGGTGAAGCCTTAACATACGTTAAACATTTGCCGATTTCTGAAGAAAATTATTTTGTTGCATATAATCTGTTAAAGGAACGGTATGAAAACATACGTTTGATCGCTGATAGACACGTAGAATTAATTCTGTCGATTCAACCTGTAAAAGTTCAGGATAATTTGAGGCAATTTATTTCCATTTTGAAAGAAAATCTTGCTGCGTTAGAAGCTTTGAATTTTCCAGTTCGCCAGTGGAGTTTTCTTTTATTACATATTGTATTACGTAAATTAAAAAAAGAATTACGTATTGATTTTGAAATTCAACACAGTTCGGAGAAAATCCCAACGTTTGATCACTTATTGAAGTATTTAGAGGGGCAGTGCTTAGCAAAAGAAATGGCACTTGGAGTTTTTCCTGAAAACCAGTTACAGGCTCATAAAGGTCAATCTAAATCATATAATGCAAAACATCGATCGAGCAATAATATTAATGCGTTTGTATCAAACATTGAAATCAAGTGCATTCTTTGTAAATCGCCACACTCACTGCACAAGTGTGAAAAATTCTTAAGCTTTACTCCAAAGGATAGGTACTTATTCGCAAAGGAAAATAATTTATGTCTCAATTGCTTAGCGCAAGGAAAACACAACGCAAAAAATTGTCATTCGCGTTTCACTTGCAGACAATGTCAATTAAAACATCAAACCCTATAACATTTTCCAAAAAAAATCGTGGAAAATTCAGACCAGCAAGACAACTCTTCAGAACCCTTGGTGTTGACCACATTTTACAATAAAACTCACAAAACGGTTCTTTTGTCTACAGCTTATGTGGAAGTTTTAGATAAAAATGGAGTATTTCAGAAGGTTCGTGTTATGCTCGATAGCGCAAGTCAGGGAAACTTTATTTCGGAAAATTGTGTCAAAAAATTAGGTTTGACTCGTTCTAAAAAACAACCACTTACCGTGATAGGTATTGGAAATATTCCTACTATTAATTCTAACGGATTAATAAGAACACAATTTCGTCCTGTCGATTCGAAGGAATCTGGTATTGTGACAGATTTCCTTATTTTAAATAACATTTGTTCAAATATGCCATCAAATCGTATCGTCGATCATCATTGGGATCACATCGTGGGTCTCAAATTGGGAGATCCAACATTCTACTTATCATCAGCTATTGACATACTGCTTGGAAGTGATATTTTTGCGTCATTGTTATGTTCAGGAAAATTGATGGGGAAAGAAAATGAACCCATAGCTATAGAAACTAAATTGGGTTGGATTTTGATGGGAAATGTTGGACCATCAAATCATTGTATAAATTCATTCTTCACGTCAATGGAGGAAAATATTGATGAAAAGCTTAAATGTTTTTGGGAAATTGAAAATGTTCCAGCTTTGAAGAAAATTCAATCGCCTGATGAAATTCGTTGTGAAAAAATATATACTGAAAGTACCTACCGTAACCAAGACGGAAGATACGTCGTTTCATTGCCATTTAAGAAAAGCCCGGAAAAGTTGGGAAAGTCACATGACATAGCATTGTCACGCCTCAAGCATTTAGAAAGGAGACTGAATAGAGATTCTGATCTCAAATCTCAATATATTTCGTTCATGAGAGAATATTTTACATTAGGGCACATGATCGAAGTGCCACCTCAATCGCCAATTATTGCTAATTATTTCATACCCCATCATGGAATAATCAAAGAAACCAGTTCTACAACTCGTTTAAGGGTCGTTTTTGATGCCAGTACCAAATCGTCTTCGGGTACGTCATTGAACGACATACTTTTGGTCGGTCCCAAATTACAAAGGGACATTGTCGAATTAATGTGTAATTTTCGAATACACAAAATCGTTTTTACAGCTGACATCCGTCAAATGTATAGGCAAATACTGGTGGATGAGAAATCTCGCCGTTATCAACATATTTTGTGGAGAGAATCATCTGATCATCCTGTAAAGGAATTTGAATTACAAACAGTAACATATGGCACCTCAAGTGCTCCATACCTATCCATTCGTTCCCTTCATCAATTAGCAAACGATGAAAAATTGAATTTTCCAAAGGCTGCTACTATATTAATTGAAAATACCTACTTAGATGATATTATCAGTGGTGCGCAAACTTTGGAAAGCGCTCGACATTGTATAGTGGAATTAATTGCATTACTTCAAAAAGGTTGTTTTGAATTGAGAAAATGGTCTAGTAACCATCCTGAAATATTGGAAGACATTCCTGTCAGCTACCGGGAAGTACCCTTAAGTTTTGAGTCGGATACTGACAGGAAAAACCTTAATATTTTAGGTATTCAATGGATACCGTCGCTTGATCAATTTACATATAAAATTCATAATGTTTTTAGTGACCACTGTACCAAACGCATAATTTTATCGACAATTGCACGTCTATATGATCCATTAGGTTTTATTAATCCTGTCGTTTTTATTGCTAAATGCTATATGCAAAATTTATGGAAAATTCAAATTGGTTGGGACGAAGAAATCCCTTCGGACATGAATTTGAAATGGAAGAAATATATAAAAGAGCTTCCATCACTCGCCAATTTAAAAATTGATCGATATGTCGCAACTTCTCCCACCAGTCGATGCATACTTGTTGGGTTTGCGGACGCCTCTGAAAGAGGATACTGTGGAATTGTTTATCTGGTAGTGATTAATAACACAGAAATATCCAGCCACATTTTATTAGCAAAATCTCGTGTTGCCCCCATAAAGATAACATCGATCCCGCGACTGGAATTGTTAGGAGCAGTTTTATTAGCAAATTTGTTGACTTATTGTCAAGAAGTATATAAAGACAGACTTCAAATAGAAAAGACTGTCGCGTTCACCGATTCAACTATTGTATTGGCATGGCTGAAGACACCTTCTTTTCTATTGCAAACTTTTGTAGCAAATCGTGTTGAAACAATAATACAAAATATACCTTATGAACATTGGTATCACATTTCATCGCAAGAAAATCCTGCAGACTTGGGTTCGCGAGGAGCTTTTCCTAGTGAAATCGCAGACGCGTCGTTATGGTGGAAAGGACCTAACTTTATATCAACACCGTTGGAGGAATGGTTATTTGTTAGGCCTCCAAATATCTCTGTGGACCAGTTACCAGAGTATAAGTCAAAAAATTTAATTACTCTATCTACAAATATGTCAACGTGTGACGAAGAATTTTTATTGAAGTTTTCATCATTATCGAAATTACTTCGTGTTATATGTTGGTGCCGTCGGTTTATCAATGGATTACGTTCGAAATCGATAATCAATTTCAATGGGTTATCCCCACTTTCGTTAAAAGAAAATAATTTAGCCTTGCAATGTTGCATTAAGCTTGTTCAAGCAATTTATTTTCAACAAGATATGAACAATATCTCTTCCCATCGCATTTGCTCAACACAGCTTCAAAAACTCGCCCCATTTATTGATGAAAATGGTGTTATGAGAGTCGGTGGTCGAATTCGCCTTGCACCGATTTCAGAAAATGCTCGACATCCTATTATTTTACCGAAGCAATGTCATTTGACAACTTTAATAATTGATTATTGCCATAGCATGTACCTTCATCCAGGTCCTCGTGCACTCCAATCCATAATATCATTGAAATATTGGATAATTTCGGCTAGGAACGTAATTCAACATCGATTGAGTAAATGCATTTCTTGCTTTAAAAATAATCAGTGCGATGGCTTATCGAAAGGGTGGTGGAATTATTTCCCGGTGCCGAGGGAATGGTTCGTGTTGCTACTTTACGAGCCCCCTCAGGGCATTTTTAAGCGGCCCGTGGTCAATTTGTATAAACTACCCATCGATTAATTAATTATAATTTTTATTTTATTTTATTTTTGTCTTGTTCAATACTTAGGTTAATTAGTTATTTTGCTTTCGTTTTTCGTTGCTTTTCTTTCGCATATAGTTGTTGATAAAATATCATATTTCCTCAAGGTCGGCGGAATGTTTGGTTCTGAAACAGTCTTTTAGAAAACTAAATCCATTTTCCTCAAGTCCTTCAGCAATCATGCATTCCTTTCTCTTCCTCCTTTCCTCAAAAGTCTCTACCAGGAGAAGAAGATGGTCCTGCCTACAAGAGGAAATAATTGAACAATACTATCGCCCAAGTTTGCCCTACCTACTTGGGCAGTTGAATTTTGTTCGTGACATGGGTCACAGCTCTCTCGTGGATAATATTGCAAATATCGCAAGATTTCGTCTTTTTATCGTAAAAAACTGTCGTTCGTAGAAGCCTGGTGTTGTGTCAGTGCTGAAAGCCAGGATCGATCCTGCATCGCCGTAGTACGCCGTCAAAAGGTAAGAGATTTCCTCTCAATTCCTATTTCCTTACGATTGAATTTCAAAACACAATTATTTGGTATTTACTCAAAACAAAAAAAAGGGATTTACAGTCATCTTTTCGGGTCTCGGTATCGGCCGTGACACCATCAATGATGTAATGCTAACAGCTGTAACCGAGGTGAATGATTTGGGTGTAAACTTTGATCAAAAACTGAATTTTATTAACCATATTGAAATTACATCAAATAAAGCTTTGAAAATGTTGGGATTTGTAATAAGAATTTGCAGTCAATTTAAAAATATTCAAACCTTTAAAAAATTGTACATGTCTTTGGTTAGGAGTCAAATTGAGTACAACTCTAAAGTATGGGCACCTAGTTACGCTAGTCATTTGCTCACGATAGAAAAAATCCAAAATAAATTCTTAAGATTTATTAATTTTAGAATGGCTATTACAAGGGATTATGTCAACTATGATTATCTACTATGCCAACTCAATTTATTAAAATTATCTGAACGTAGAATAGTTAATGACCTAACATGTTTATATAAAATCATAAATTCAATAATTGATAGCCATGAACTATACTTGATTTCTTTTCATATACCTCGTAAACCAACATCGAGGCAATATCTACCGTTCTATTGTGATAACTCCAACACAGAATCACAGTTGTATATCCCCGCTCGCCGCATACAAAATTTGGGTAATGACTATAAAGATGTTGTTGACATATTCAACACACCATTCACCAAATATAAACAAGTCATTACCCAATTTATATTGAAAAGAAGAACATCAAATTTAATTTAATTAACCGAACAAACTACGTAGCCCAGCATCAACCTACGAGACCTTACCAATGTATTGTAATTTTCCTAGTATTACATTTTTCCATCTTGCATGGCAGAGTATTTAGTTTCGATGTTATTTCGTTTTTTACTTTGTTTTTGCTTTAGATGTTGTTTTTGATTTTGTCTAATATTTTGCTTTTGATTTTGTTTTTGATTTTGCTTTGATTCTGTTGTGCTTAACTTAGATGTTCTTTGTAATAAATAAAAAAAAATAACGTGTAAAAGCCCAGCCGGGCGGGAAATTCATAATAAATAAATATTTTACTATAGATTCTCAACTAGGTACTTACTTCAGATATCTTTACTAACAGACTGAAGAGAGATAGCTTTTAAATGTATTATTTTATTAAAAATGATTTATTTTTTTTAAACCAAAACTATTATTAAATATTTAACTGACAGCCCTGAAACAGTTAGCTAATTAGCAATACCTGCTTAATAATTTCAAACAAAGATAACTTTGTAGGTAACAATAAACTCAATGCAAATTTACTCTATTTTGTGCTTATAAATACTGTTGACAACTTTTTGACAAGTCCCCTTTGTTTAGGTACATCTTTTTTATTCTAAATAATCCTATCTAAATTTTATGTTCTCTGTTATTATAACATTGATATTATTTTTTTTTTGTATAGTAACAGTAGTTTAGTAACACATAATAGTATCCTTCACCTAAATACTTGCTACTTTGTTAAATGTTCATTTCTACTTTGTTATTATTCAAATCAAATCAAATCAAAAAATATTTATTGTAAAATAAAAATTACAAAAGGTGTAGCTTATGGGTAGACCCCATTTCTTCCAGCTAACCACATTTATTTAATTACAATGTTTATATAATATTATTTGTTTTATTATAATTACAATGTTTATACAGATAAAATAACAATATACCAATGAAAAAAAAAATACAAATATATATACCAATAAAAATAGGCGTTTCATTTACGTGAGGTATTCACTCAACGTGTAGTGACATTTATTAACAAGGAAAGTGTTTAGTGACGATTTGAATTTGTGTGTATCTTGTATTTGTTTAATGTTATTTGGAAGGTTGTTATATACTTTAATGGCCATGTAGTATGGTCCTTTTTGGAATATTGTTTTGTTTGCTTTTGGCATTAATAGGTTTTCTGTGAGCCTTGTAGCGTATTTATGTGTTGAGTTTTTTAGTGGGAACTTGTCTGTAGATGATCGCACTAACATGCATAACTCCATTATATATATGTCTGTGACTGTCAGAATTTTCAGATTTTTAAACATAGGTCTACATGAATCTAAACGACCAGAGTTTGTAATTTTTCTTATGCATCTCTTTTGTATGATGAAGACATCTTTGGCGTTTACCGAGTTTCCCCAAAAAATAATACCGTATTTTATTATTGAATATACATAACCATAGTATGCGGCTATTACTGATTCGGTGTTCAATATTTTTCTCAAGGTACCCAGAACATAAGAAAAACTACTGATTTTTGCAACAATTTTTGAGACATGTTCTTTCCAGTTTATGTTTATGTCTAATTCTATTCCCAGTAGTGAACAGGTTTGGGAAGGTTCGATAATATTATTATTAATGTTTACATTTATATTTACAGGTGTAGCTTGCACTGCACAAAATTTTAAAATTTGGGTTTTGTTTGTGTTGAGTGATAGATGTTGCGATAACAGCCAGTTTGCTATTAATTGGCAAGTCTCGTTAACTTGTTTGTTAAATTCGTCAACGTCTCCATTACATTCAAACAACAAAGCGGTGATATCAGCGAACATTGAACATTCTGTGCCAGCAATTATTGGGAGTTCGTTTATATAGATAAGGAAGAGGAGAGGCCCAAGAATGCTTCCTTGTGGCACACCCTTGTTTATTTTTCTCCATTTGGATTCTACCATGTACTGGACCATTTTTTCATCGATATTTGAAATTTGAACTTTCTGCTGACAATTTTTTAAGTACGATTCAAACCATTTTAATGCTAATCCTCTAATACCTACATGTTCAAGTTTAATTAGAAGAAGCTCATGATCAACATTGTCGAATGCTTTTGAGAGGTCGAGAAAGATACCTACGGTTTTTTTACTAACATTAATATTTTCTAGAATTTTGTTCAAAAAATTGAATACTGCCTGTGTTGTTGAACGGCCTTTACGGAATCCAAATTGTTGTGGACATATTATCTCAAAGTTTTCGAGAAAGTTATAAATGCGATTGTACATGGCTCTTTCAAATATTTTTGAAAAGTTTGGTAATAAGGATATCGGTCTGTAGTTTGAGATTTCCTGTTTAGGACCCTTCTTATACAAAGGTACAATAATAGATTGTTTTAATTGTTCTGGGAAGGTTCCTGATTCGAAAGATTTGTTAATTAATATTTCCAATGGGTAACTTAACGCTTCTGCACATGGTTTTATAATTTTTATAGGGATTTTGTCAGTGCCGAGACTGCTTTTATTTTTCAGTTTTGCGATGATTTTAATAATTTCCTCCCTGTTTACAGGCGTTATGAAGAATGATCGCGACTGTTTGTTTTCGACTGTTTTGGCAGATTGTGGACGTAGAGATGTATTTTTTGGTGGTGGCGGTGGTGCAAAGAAAATGTTAAATTCATTTGCAATGTTTTTTGGTTCTGATACCAGGTTATCATTTATTTTAAGACAGATTTTTGGTTTACTTTTAGAATTAGAATTATTTGAGTTCTCTTTTATTATGTTCCACGATGTTTTGGTTTTATTTTGCGCGTTTTGAATTCGTTTACTATTATAATTCCGTTTAGCTACCTGTTTTACTTTACTAAGAATTTTTTTGTAATGTTTGTAATTGTTTATGATTGTGAGGTCATTTGTGTTTTTTTGTTTCATGTACAGATGTCTTTTTTGTCTAATAGATATCTTAATACCAGTCGTTACCCAGTTTATTTTGCGTTTTTGGGGATATTTATACAGTTTAACGGGGAAACAAAACTTCATACCATTATTTATTTCATTAATGAAGTATTCGTAGCTGTCATTAATGGATTCAATGGATTTTAGTGGTTCCCAACATATACATGATAAGTATTTGTTAAAAATGTTAGTGTTTTCTGTGTTAAATAATTGTTTTTTTGTATACCACGTTTGGTTTATATTATATTCTGTTTTTACGTGCATTAACTGTGCCATGTGATCTGATACAGCTAATTCTGTGACTTCCCATGTGTAAGAGCTTTTTGGTATATTTGTACCTATATGATCAATTATACTTTTTTTATTTCCTTGTATACGAGTAGGTTTATCAATAATCAAGCGTATGTTGTGAGATTTTAATGTGTTTTTGAGTGAATCTGCGTTTTTGTTCTTGTAGCTTGTATCAATATTTAAGTCACTGCAGAGTATTATTTGTTTTTTGTTGTTTTTGCAAATTTTGTTTAGTAAAAGTTCAAGTTGTTCAAAAAAAATATTAATATCAGAGTCATTATAGTAAATTGTACAAATTATCATTTTAAGTTTTGGAATTTCAATACCAACACATTCAAATACAAATTCTTTTGTTATTTGTTTAACAAATTCTAGTTCTTTAAATATAATGTTTTCGTTTAAGTAAATGGAAACACCTCCATGAATATGACTCTCTCGACAAAAAATTGAACCTAATTTATATTAATAGATGTCGTTTCGTCCTTTTGTAACCAGTGTTCGCTAACACAAAGTACATCGATATTTTTTTCATATAGAATATTTTCTAATTCTAAGATTTTATTTCGAATGCATTGCACGTTTTGATGCATTATTATGAAGGTGGATTTGATGTCGTCAGGTTTAGGAGTACGTGTATTATTCATAAAAAAATAGTTTGTTTTTTCGGATAAGGTGAGTTCCTGTCATCTCGGGTTTGTGTAGGAATGGATGAATGAATATATTTTGGGTTTTTTTCTGATGGATGTGGGTGATATTGATAATCTCCTATATACCACTGTATACTTATAATACCATGTACTCACTTCAATATAAAAGCCATGCTATGGCGTTTAAATAAATAAATAAATACCGCCTTGGCAGAAATCGATATTTTTTAATGAAAAGAAGTGTCTTTTTGTGTTGGACATCATGCAAGAGCTGCATACTCTGAGTGAGTATTGTTTTGTTTTCACTTAGGATTTTGGAATTGCTGGGTAAACTGTTTTGTGTCACATAGGGAAGAGTTCAATTCTCCTTAATTTACATAGGGTAGTCATTCCCTCGTGTCAGGGGCTATTTACACGCCCCTACAGGGCCCAAATAAAGGGTAAAGATTTCTCACAAAAGAAACAAAAATGCTTGCATTAAATTAAAATAAATACTTATTTATTATAAGTTATCACTTCCTCCTAGAAATTGAGCTAGCAAAACAATTCAAATTAAATATACACTTTTCTTGCCTTTTTTTCGGCAAATTGATTTATTAAATCATCTATAGCTTAAGACGATTTCAATTTTTCTAAAATATCTGCCTCTATAGACAATAGTGACAAGTGTAATAGCCGTTCCTGTCCCATCGAAGTCCTTGGGTAATTTTTATCAGTTTTAATTTTGAAAAACTTCACAAGAAAATCACTCACAGAAGCTGATTGCTGAAAAAATGAAGAAATTTTAGGAATTTTTTTATAACCTTCTCCCTTTTCTGTTTACTTTTTCTTTTCATAACTTCACTGGGATAATCTCTTTGCCTTTCACTCATTCTCTTCTCAAATCAAACTAATTAACCAATACATAATCAGAGGAACAAGATTGTATTTTATTACAATGTAATAAATAACGTTTGAACCGGAATGAAATAAAACGCGTAAATATTAAATATTGCTCTCCGTGGTTGGTCATTGTACATCGGTTATTGCCAACTTTTGGGCGCACGCTTAACCCGGGAAAAAAGAGACTGCTTTTTTTTGACTTTTGTTATTTCTGAAGTGAAAACTCTATAGGCACGTATGACAGTTTTTTTATAAGTTTTTTTCCCGGGAAGCACGAGATTAAGTGACATTGTGGATAACATTTTACTAATTTTTGTTTACATACGTTAGGGGGCTCTGTAGCCTGGGGGCCCTGTACCATTGATACGGCTGATACGGTTGATACAGCGGTAGCTACGCCTATGGTAAAGATGCTCAAAGTTTACTAATTTAAATTCAGGAGCAACAAACTCGGCTATTGGTCACATGGAAATCGCACCTAAAACCATTTCAAAGATAGAACTTCAAAAACATGACTGACACAGACCAAATATTCAACATGTTTGGCGTACGTTCTAGACTAAATTTTTATTATTATTTTTATTTTTTCATTACAATACAATAACAATCACATTGTAATATAACAAAAATAGTAGAAACCAATTAATGAGTTAATGTAAAAAAAAAAACAGAGTGTGCAATTTACACGCGGTAGATGTGAAACTAGAACGTCGCTAGATGTCGCTTTCTTTTATTTTGCCTGTTTATTTTAAAGCGGTTTGAAGATTGGATATTGATTTTACAAAAATGTTTTTTTTTAGATTTGGTAGGATTCGAACCTCCGTTCGCTGGATGTCTCTCTGGCCGCTGAGATTTATCAGGCGCTTACCGCCAATGTGCTATAGGCGGCTTGTGCGGAGCCGTAAATTTACCGCATTGTATTAGAACCGAGGACCAGTCGAATTAAAAAAAAAATATGACGCACTTCCGTTTCATCCAATCAAGTCGAGGCTAAAGAAGTTTCACTTCAAAAATAAAATCTAGTACCTACGCCAAACATGTTGCAAATTTGGTCTGTGCCAGTCGTGTTTTTTAAGTTCTATCTTTAGAAAAGCTTTCTATGCAATGCAGGTGGCCTTGAGAAAAAAATATTTCCTTCAAGGCCTCTGCCATCTTTGGGGATGCTGTGTGGAGGGTCTTTTGAGGAGAGGAAGTGAGTGAACATGGGTTTTAAAGATACACATGCTGGCAAATCGTTCCACAGCCGAACTGTTGAACTCAAGGAGTCGTAGAAACTTTATGTTTTGTAAACTGAATGTAGTGATTTTATCGGTCGAGTTAACAATCCATTTGCGTCAATAATATACGTATACGAGACCCAGGCAAATCGAGGAATTGGCATAAACACACCTTACGCCCTTGATGTAAGTACCCGCCAATTCGCACATCTCCACAAATGTATGCAAATTCGTCATAAATTTGGATACCTATATTTTGGAGAGTCATGGAATTATGCTGATTGAATCATTTGCATATTATACCCTGGTTATAACTCGGTGAGGAAATAGTTCCGAAACAGTAATATATTATAATACGCGACCGGAGTGGCGTTCTGTTCCCGTCACTGGAGATGATATCGGGATGGCAGAGGCGGCTCTAGGGGTCCAGAAGTGGAAGGTCATTTAAAAAAATGATATTACCTCTGATACAATATCAAATTAAATATAATAATATTCATTTGTAGGAACCTCACGAGTTTGAGAGTCAAATTCACCCACATACGTCAAATTACGTTTAATATAGTAAATTATTTCATGCGACAAGCGTAAAATATGCGAAATCAACCTACGTTTCTCTAACCATCTCTTTCAGATGCATGATATTCAGCATGCTCTCTCTCCCTCACGGCTCTGACCCAAACCGTCTTCAGAATCCGAAAACTTTTACTAAAAGGGACATAGCGCCATCTCGTTTATTGTGTAGTGCGTAAAGAGACAGAAGATATGATATAGGGGCATTTCATAATTTGACCCAGCCAATCATAGTGCATGGGAAAGAAAGCTTCCATTTAAGATGTTAGATGTCACTACTTGCCGCTGCCGGCTATCTCTCGCGGTGCATTTCAAATGCATTAGAATAATACCAGTTGTTTTGATTTGCTTAATATTTCATAATAATATTATGTTTTACTGTCATCTTATAATTTTGGGAGGTTTTTGACCAATTGACCTGAGGGAAGGACCGCCACTGCGGGATGGGCTGTATTAGTTTAAACACTCATTAATGACCATTGTAGCATGCCAGCTTAACGTCCTACATCAACCATTACATTTAGTTATCAGATTACTTGACTCTGCAATACTCCGGGAGTACCTACTGCATACAAGGGGGTTCTTATCCCTAATATACGTAACCAACAAGAGTTATTGATATTCGTGAGCCAACAGAGTAATAATCAGCTATATTTGGTGAAATTCCATTATAATAAAACTTATTTCCACTTAATTTATTTATTTTATTTATACATTACATGGTAACACATTAAAAAAATTTCATATATATTATACATTACATCACCATACAAGGCAGCTGCCTGTTTCATGGTGACCAATGGAATATAGTTACTTTGTGGTGTCTAGTGTAAACAAATGGATTAAATATATAAACATGTTAAAAATTGGAAAAATTATAGTAGAAAGTTTATAATGAGAATAATTTTTTTTAAGGAAATTAGAAAATAGAAAAGAAAATAGAAAAGTTATGCACAAGATTATAAGATCATATTCAAAAACATAATTCTTAATTATAGTTTTACATGTGTGCATGCATGCATACATGTGCAAATACATGTACACATACATACACCCTGACATACATATATGTATCCATAGGCGTACACAAGCCGTATACATGACACACATACATACATACATACATTTACGTATACATACAAATTAACAAACACACACATATATATAGACAAAATTAAAATTTTAAGGCGTATCTTCGGACCGGTTTTGGAAAATGAATTTTGGTGCAGACGTTACAACAATGAGCTATGTACTTTGTTTACGGATCTAAACGTCACAAATTTTATAAAACTGGGAAGACTTCGGTGGCTGGGTCATGTAGAGAGAATGACCGAGCATCAAGCACCAAAGTCCCTGCTGACCTAAAGACCGATGGGGCGAAGGAGCCTGGGAAGACCAAGATTAAGATGGAGCGACAACGTCCTCAAATATATATCTACCTTGGAGCTTCTAAACTGGAGAGAGCTGGCACAAAACCGAGATGAGTGGAGGAAGACTCTTGAGGAGGCCTCCACCAGGGGTTGTAGAGCCAAGAGTGATGATGATGAGTATAAAAGTGTCTTGTCCAGGACTGGAGTAATAAAAGCATCAAGAATTTTTATACATTTTAATTTGAGCTGTATAAAAACAATGATTTACTTTTCTATTTTGTTAGGAGTCACGATGTAAAGCTTTTACCAGTGGGGACGTTTTGTTAACATAGTGGTATCCACATTAACTTAATTAAATTACATGGAATTTTATTTATTTTTTGATAGGCTCCACAGTGTAGTAGTCTACGTGTTTGACTTTAGGTTGGGACGTCACCTGTTTGTTTGTTTCCGGTAGGACACGGTAAAAAATATATATTTTTTAAATCATATATTATAGGCGCTAGAGAGAGAAATGTTATCCCTTTTCTCTAATAAGAAGATAGAGAAGAACCTCTAGAATAACTTGACAAATATGGCACTTCAGTAATTCGATATTCAGAGTTCGCGTATTTGAAGGAGACTTCTACGGTCAGGAGAATCGAGTAACGCTTTCGTGGATGGCAGAGAGAACGTCTTAGAAATAAAAGACACGTTCTAATCAATCAAATACTTGAATGTGAACGAAATTTTAGTCTCCGGAGACTTTTTTGATGTCTTTTTGGTATTTTCTCCAAACAAAATAAATTCTTCCTCATGTCGTCACTGGTCACTCAGCTGAGTAACCGCCCGATGCCTGTCCTATTGTGATTAATTTATTTTTTAGAAAAAATAATAACCTCAAAAATGTCATCGGAGACCAAAATTTCATTCACATTATTCATCCAAATGTCAGGAATCTCTGGTAAGTCTAGTACATCCCTTAAGAGGAAACCCGGTCGCCGAGAAATCTAAACAATACCTAGGCATTTTAACAAAATGTTGCTATCTCTGTCACTCTTATTCCCCCAAATACTGAGAGAAAGGGATAACTCCACCTCAGGCTGATAATAATTCCTAAATAAAATCATCAAAATCGAGGTTTTGTATTCCTCATTTTTTTCCTCCAAAACTGGACCGATTTTTAAGATTTTTTAATTTACTATATTAGAAAAAAATGCTCTATGTCTGTATGTTTTAATTTTTTTTTAAATACATGGTCTAGTTTATATTCTAAACGATGATGGCGTTTAAAGCAGGCAATTTTAACGATTTTTGAAGGTTCATAACTCTTATAAGAAATAACTTATCAAAAAAAGAAAAACGTACCGACACGCTAGTGGGCGATATATACATGTTAAATTAAAATTATGAAAGTCAAAATCCAGAGAGGAAATTGAGGAATACGTTTGTATGGACAAAACGCCGACCGGTTTCCACTTTGCAACCTGCATAGTAACATTTTATTTTCATGATAATGTGTCCACATTTTTATTGAAAGTTGTACTCCCATAACTTGTATGGGAGGGAGTGTTATTTATTTAGTTATTAAGAATATTTATAATACTGTAAATTATTTTTTAAGTTAAATTTTTATTTATTGTTATGAATTTATTTTATTTTATTATTAAACTATGTTTGAATGTGAATGAAGCAAGGAGTGAGTGCGAAGACAGACTTGCAATGGTTATTTGAGATGCTTTTTTATATGAATACCGCAACGATTCCCAACTGCTCCCGCCTGGAGCCAGTGAGACTATGACATCCCTAATTGGGGTATGTTGTGAGGCTGAAGGTTGTGGGGAGGGGAAGGAGATGGGGAAGAGGATGGTGGGGAAGTACTAGTCTTCAGATCCTGTCACCAAACACGGCTAAAGCCATTTTCAAGCAACGTTTCAATTCTGAATGGTGGTCTTACAACAGGGCGATATTGAGAGCATCTTCCACTCTGGAACGTGCCGCAAATATACTATATATTATTTTTAATGAATTAATTGTGAAATAACACAAATTAAGCAAATAAAATTTATTTGCCACGCCGGGATTTGATCCCGCAACCTTCGAGCCTTTGCGCTCGACCACGCTGGCCATCAGGCTTACTTCTTTGTTTTAATTAAATACTAAAAATAATACTAAAAATTCAAGACAAGTGTTGGCCAAAGAAACCACATATATCTGGCAACCAAACTTTACAACATCCTTCCTCCAAGTTTGAAAAAGATAGAAAAGATAAATTAGTCTGAGGAAAAAATCAAAACATGGGTGAAAGAAATTAATGCAGACATACTAGAGAATGTATTAAAAACATCATAGAAACTAAATAACGGAAAATCAAAGAAATCTACCAGTCCGCCTCAGCACAGGACCACCTAGTGAGGAGGACTAAGAACAAACTGAGGAAATATTTATATATATTATATCATATCTTGTAATTCTTGTATTCGTCATATCTTGTAATTCTCATCAAACCTTTAATTAGTCACTAATAAAAAAATAAAAAAAATAACAAAATAAAAAAATAAAAAAAATACTAAAAATTAATGAACAGTATTTCCTTGTATACCCTGTACAGTGTACAAAATTATTTATTCACAAAATTAACAGTTTACCTGTTTACATTACTGAATGGTTTATGTAAATACGATGTAGGTACATATATACTTCAATATTCAAAGCCACAGACTGACTAATTTGGCTGATTTCGAATTATTATCATAAATAATTAGTTCTCGGAAGATGTGCGACTGAATTGATTGTATTTGTTTATGAAAATAATTGTGGAAATTCTTAAATATGATTTGTCTTACAAATAGTATTTCAAAAGCTTCGCAGATACAAACTACTAATTTATTATTTACTGTCGCGATATTCAATAGATACAATACATGACATTTATAGAGACACAACATCAATGTGTTTATACGCCTAGCTATTTTATATTATGTAAAATGGTTTATTCAAATACATTATTTTATAGGCCTGAAAACGTTTATTGTTTCGAAGATGATTTCACAAATAACAGCGATTCTTAATAGTTGAATACACAATGAAAACCTTTAGGTGATATTTCACAATGGCCGACTTTCAGATATTCGATTAAGTGTCGCTAATATTGTCTTCATTAATTATACATTACAATTTGAGGTTTTACTCATTAATTATTACATGTTTTTCTTAAACACTTACACCCTTACTAATAACAAAACGCCATAACGATCGTTAAACTGCATATCTGTTGCTTGCGTGGTGAACTGCGTTTTTACATGATTACTAATAACATGATCACATTATTAGGTTTGTTGCATTGTTTTTGCTTGATCTATTGAGGCTATCTTTTTTTCAATAAATTCGCGGTTTTCTACTTTCGTGACGTGTGAAATATCATGCGCAGTTATTTAATGTTTTTAAAGATGATTTCTGTTTAAATGATCGATTCACTGTTATATTATTATCATAAATGAATATAATTTCTATTATCTGCGACATTTTTGTCAGTTTCTGTGCTTTTATAATGTCTCCATTGTTACTTTAATTTTGTTAAAATAAGCATATAGGTTATTTGGAATAAATTATTTTTAATCCGCTTAAGTTTATTAAAACTTCCATAAAAGTAATATTATTTAATAAAAAGGGAGGCAATCGAATAAAATTTTCACGGGGTTTTTTAGTAAGGCTGTTTAAGATTTAAATATCTTAAAAATATATTTTATTTTCGAAGATAATATCTATACATTCCCCAGGCCGAAACGGCAAATATATGAAATTCCGTTAATAGAAAAAATCGCAAAGTGTGCTCTGAAAATTATTGTAAACATATTTTTTTCAGTTATTTTCACAGTGTTTCGTTAAATGCCGTTTTAGACATTCTCCACGAGATTTTTGCTTTATTTTAAACGAGTTGTGTTTTATTAAACATTTTCACAATTTTAGTTTAAATATGATCGTTTTTAATATTAGCGCGCTCTCTCCAACATTCGTATTTACATATACCTCCTTCTTCTTTTTGTGCGGGTTCTACCGGGTCTTGAGTTAATAATCAAAATAAATAAATAACATTTTCTGTTGGAAAGCAAAAGCAAAATTTAGCATACAACAATACGGTATTGATTTAATTTCACTTCTGTACACATACAAAGTTCATCGAGTTATGAACTGTTCTCGTTTAATATGCAGCACATAGTAAAATACACAGCACGATGTCTATCGCAGGTGGTACACTGTACTTGCATAAGGGATAGACATGAATAATTTAACTTAAGCTCTTAGCTTGTTCACAACTTGCGCTGTTTTAATGGTGTTCAATTTTCTGGATGTTATTCAATGCGGAACTTATGGCAGGATCCATTATCAAACGCAAGTTCTTCGCTTTTCTCCGGGCTTCCGTTCAACGACTTCCGGTTCGAGGAAATACAATCGATGGCATTTTTCAATTACGTTTGAAGCGCGCTAATGAATTTGATAATTTATTATTGGAGACATTTTATAAATGGAGATGTTTCAATAATTCTTGCATTGATGTGAAAAAAAAAGCGCTCAAAGGGGTGCAGAATTGTTGAAGTTTAATTGAGAAATGCATATTTTTATTTCGAAAAGCTGTAGTTTTTTCAGGTAAAAAAATGCTTCTCGAAGTTTTAATAATGTGTTACTAGCAGTTAAAAACCCGCCCCGCAGGTTTTTACTGGTAGGCCCTGCGGGAGGCTTTTAGTTCGGCTTCGCCCAGTTTGAGTGTAGGTAACCATAACGATTTTATAAATCCGATTCCGATAAGAACTGGTTAGAACAAGAATAGCCAGTTCCTCGGATCCACTGTGATCCAGTGATAGCTAGTCACCGAGTTAAAGTAACCGTATAGACAATAAAGCCATATGTAATCTCTCCATATCCGGAAAGATACTTAAATTCTATTAATCCGTAGTACTTATACCTAGGGAAGAAACGTCCATATGTGAGCTGCTAATGTATGTGGCGACATCTTGTTACGAATTCTTGAATTTAAAACCGAATTACAACGGTAGTTTTGTTTGAAATTTCACGTACACAGATGTTATTTGTGGCGCAACGCATACGGCACGGCGTGGCGTCAACATGCCTCGAAATTGGGTTCTGACATTCAACCACGCAGACGCTGGGGTAATAACAATGTTCGATATAGGTAAGTACAGAAAACTATTTTTGAATGCCTAGTTACTAATCAGATTCTAATTTGACTAATTTTTAAGTTTTGCTGGATACAAGATCCAAAGTGATGATGTAAATAACTTTTTAAATATATTTGACTTGATTTAGAAATACCAGGGAGAAATAAGGCGTAAATATTGACAAAGGTGTCAGTTTGAGAGTTTTTTCTAAGATAAATAGATTTTCTACTCTTAATGCTGACTCTCTCTGCTGACAAACTATAAAAGTAGTGTGGTAGGCTTGAATGAAAACAAAAATAAAAAACAAAAATTTTAACAAAACAAAAAAACGACTTAAAAAAATGCACTAAAAAGTAAAAAAATAATTTCGTATTCTTCTGCAACTTTATAATCAACTTACCTTTTCTACTCATCAATATGTACGTACTATTGTTATTTTTGGAGTCGGTGTCGGCGGGAGAGGAGCTGTCAAGTGAACACTCCGGGCCGCGGGTACCTTGGTTGACACCGACTCCAAAAATAACAATCGTACCTACATATTGATGAGTAGAAAAGGTAAGTTGATTATAAAGTTGCAGAAGAATACGAAATTATTTTTTTACTTTTTAGTGCATTTTTTTAAGTCATTTTTTTGTTTTGTTAAAATTTTTGTTTATTTTTTGTTTTTTAGTGAATCTGAAGTATACTAACTAATTCGATTAAGATTCGGCCGAGTATCGTAAATTTGTTCTTCATAATTGGAGAGTTCCGTTACTTTGTTATGGATCCCATAATCAGCACCTAACCAAACTCTCATCAAACTACCCTTGAAGTACATCCTTTCCAATAAAAAAAGAATCATCGAAATCGGTTGGCGTGATATTGAGTTATTCGTCCATTTGTCGCGCACATACTTGATGCAAATTTTAGACTTATATAATTTTCTCGTAGATGCCATTGTCAGAACTGGACCAAATTAAAATGGGACCACACGGGAAGTACCAGCTTTCAAATAAAAAAAGAATCATCAATATCGGTTCACCCAGTCGAAAGTTCTGAGGTAACAAACATAAAAAAAAATACAGTCGAATTCGTTTAAAAAGGAAAAATCTATTTAAAGTTATTTCAAACCAAAAAAGGGGAGCGGCTGCGCGGCCTATTTCGTACAAAACTTAATTTTGGAATTGAGGCCAAAATACCCAAATAAACTGAATAATATTTTTTTAATCAGCAGTTATATTAAATATCCAGAACAGATTTGTGCTATTTTTTTTAAA
>CAKJUN010000008.1:0-47610 GCA_917880885.1 Limnephilus marmoratus
ATACACGTGATATCTCATTACACCCCCCCCCCCCCGGTGATATTTGGTGATTTTTTCCGAACCCCCCCCCCCCCTTTCGAGAGTCACGTGATTAATGGACGACCCCTAAGCATTAATTATTTGATTTTTTAACAATAAGCATTTGATTTTTACCGACAAACATTTCATTTTTAAAAATTAAAACAGTTTTTTTTTTTAATTTTACATTTTCCCCCCCTCCCTATCTGCATAAGCATTGATCCTAACAAAAAAGTTTATATAACCTTTTTTGTAGAGAATTTTATGGAGATAATTTAGTACCTGAACACTTTTTCGCTAGAGGCAGTAGTTTTTGAGTTATTAACGAAAAACT
The DNA here is from genome assembly GCA_917880885.1 of Limnephilus marmoratus. Classification (NCBI taxonomy): domain Eukaryota; kingdom Metazoa; phylum Arthropoda; class Insecta; order Trichoptera; family Limnephilidae; genus Limnephilus; species Limnephilus marmoratus. The sequence goes on from CAKJUN010000008.1 coordinate 353, forward strand.
GAAAAAAGGGACCTTTAAACCCCCCCCCTCCCCCTTAGCTCCACCCCCACCCCCCAGTACTTTTAGTATTTTGTTAAGGACACCTTCCCCTACAACTGTGCCAAAATTGGCTTCTACATGAATTATTTCCCCTATTTTTCCTTCGTTGCCTGGGCTATTATCTATGCCCGGGAATGTTTATCTTTCTTTTTTAATATAATTTTTATTATTCAATAAGTTAAAGACATATTTTTTTCACTATAATACAAACAAATATACACTTTACAACTCCAATTTTAGCTCTCTTGAAATTCTTTGAATGTCATTGCTCAAACTCTTGTCTATGAGTTCGCACATGTAATTCTGTCGTTGTGCACAGTCAAAGCCGAGATACGAGTAGGTCCGCAGGCTGGGAGTGTAGGAGAGCTTGAGGCAGCGACCGTCGCCCTTGATGTTTGCGGGGTTGGCAATATTGGGTGGCGAGTTGGTGGCGTTGGAGACGATCTGCTGCTCAGTTTGGCCACCACTGGAGACGGGGCGGGCAGAGTTGGACCAGATCCATAGCAGGCCGGGGTTGAGACCCCCTGTCCAGTAATCGTTACCTGGAATAAATATTTTATTACATTAATGCATTTTTTAGACTTGTGGCACAAAATGCAAAGCATGTCATGCTGCTTTACCATATTATCATTACGAACATAAAAACAATATAAGGTTACATTAGTAACAACCCCACAAATATTCTGGCAAAACAAAGTGTATTCATTATCTGTATGGGTTATTTTACAAACACAATAAAATTTAAACCGATTGAAATGTATTGATCTTAGAATATTATAGTAGTGTCATTGATGAAAAATCTTCCTTCTAACGAGTCTTGTATGAAAACGAAAAATATAGAAAGTCCTAGAATAATGACATCATTTACGACTTCTCTCCGAGACTACTACATCGATCATACATTTGATTAGTCAGCCATCTCTGAAAAATCGAAATTTGAGTTGAGTTTAAGTTTTAAGTAAAAGAGTACCATCTATGGGGGCGTTCAAGTATTACGTAACGCAATTTTTGAAGATTTTTGACCCCCCCCCCCCCCCCACGTAACGCGCCGTAATGTTTTTCCATATCACCCCCCCACCCCTCCCCCTAATCGTTACGTAACGCCCAAGTGGCAATTTTTACCTGAAAGTCACAATTTAGTTGCGCAAAGTACTGGAAAGTCGCTTAAATACCTTTTGTTCTTGTTTTAATCGCGTTTGCGGTAATAAATAAAATAAGAGATTTTGAGAACGAAAAGGATTGACAACTTGGAAGATTTTAATTCACTAGTTTTTTTATCTAAATAAAGAAAAACATGTTACGTAATGCGTTGTTGCACAAGACCCTCCCTCCCCCCCAAGTGCGTTACATAATACTTGAACGGCCCCTATCTGATACACCACACAGATTACTCTTAACCACCACCAAATCAAGTATAGTGCAGAAAAAATTGAAGTGAATTAAAATTAAAGTTAATTAAGGTGGTGTTGTTTTCTGGGTAACTAGTAGGGTATTTCAAAATTTCATACTAATATACCAGACCGTTATGTCTCCCGGTATTATTTTATAGCATATTTAATATGTAAAACATACACATGTATAAATCTTACTTGCTTTATGTGAGCATTCGAATATTGCTTTCATCATTATCTCAAAACTTTGTATTTGGAGATGTCTGACTAATCAAATGGATAATCGATATGTATATTGATGTAATAATAATTGCATGTTATTATACTTTTTCTAGGCATTAACTCATAATATAGAACATAGTGTAATTTTTATGACCAACATTGTAAACGGTAGTAAAGACAGCCCTGCATAGCGATTCTATATGTATATGTATGTAAAAGGCTGAAGTACATTCATGCTTGACAATTCGACGCCAGCACCTCAACCGATGACATTGAAAAATTCCTGCGCAATACTGACAACACTTTAAAGTGTGACGTTGCCAGACTACTGTCTCGGTCTGAGTACGCTTCATTCCATATCGGGATCCCGGAATCAAAATTCGCCACTTTTATGGATCCAAACTTATGGCCAAACCATATTTTGTTCAACGAGTGGTTTTTTCGCAGGTCAAACCATACCAACAAACCATAGCCCTTCACGCACATGAAAGGAACGGAAAGTAACATCTACTCTATCCGTTTACTATCAGAACGTTTGATTGAATTCAATGAGTTTGTAAGGTTTTTGGCGCTACATTCTCACTGTGAAAATGGTACTATTACAATGAATTAGATAAAATATCTGTAGTGTTGTAAATTTTTTGTACACAAATAAATAAAATTAAAATAAATAAAAGTATCTTTTGTGGGATCGCTATTGAGATAACGTACGTGATCTCCTGACAGATTGTGTGATTTTTACATATTTATTGTAAATATTTTAGTTTAGATTGTTTTAAACACGAATTCCTGCAAGTATGCATAATTATTTATTCATTTAATGTACGTGTACATAGAAAAAGCAAATAAATTACACAAATCTGACAGGAGATCACGCAAGGGCGGATCCAGCTTTGGCGCCAGGGGGGGGTCAAATAGCGCCAGGGGGGTGTCACACAGTCGTGGTCAAGTCACAAGCAGTTATAATTTAATTTTAATTATAATAGATACAAGTAAAAAGTAGGTCCACCTAGGTCCTGGACCCTGCCCAGGGGGGGGTCATGACCCCATGACCCCCCCCTGGATCCGCCCTTGAGATCACGTCCGTTACCTCATAACGATCCCACAAAAGATATAACATAATAACACAGGGATGTCCTTAGCATGGCGGATGAAATAACACAAAAAATAAACAATGTGCAATATTCTTATAATAAATAAATAAATATAAAATCGCTCGGCCGATATACTTAACCTTGTTAAATTTCATTTACCTTTGAGAAGAGCTACCTGTTCCAAAATCATGTTTGTATCAATACTAGGACTGTCTTTCAAACACTCACTTGTAAGTAGGTTGCATGAAATTGCTAATACGTATGCTGAAGTAGTGGATCTATTTAACTGCATAGAAGATATATAATGCACATAAAATTCAATGTATGAAAGAAAAGCAAGCAGAAGTTGGAGGTATTTATAACTATTCTACAATATTTGACAACACTCACCTCTGAGAGGTGCATTGGCCTGTATGAATGTGACCACATCCTGATTTTCCTCAATGGTTTCCATCTCAGCCAGGGTGGCCCCGAGCCCCTTACAGGCATCACTGGCAGACTTCCAATTCAGGGTCTTGCTGATGCCAAAGTGGTAGCAGTTGGCGCCAACACGAGTGAAGTCTTTAGCGCAGGGTTCTGGAAAAGATATCATACCAATTGAATGAATGGAATTCACAAGTACGAACCAGCAGACTGATTTTTCAGGTACCGATAAAAGAATTGTGTATTAGCGATATGTCGGTTCAGCTGGAGTGGGCTCTTGAACTTAGGTTCTTTGCGGGGAGCGGATCCTATTCCTACTCCTTTTTCAAATCCACTACTCCCAGAGATCCCGGTCCAGGACTCGAACCCGAACTGGAGCCGGAACCCGAATGCCTCCACTGGCATCCCCGTGTCCGCGCCACTTGCGAGGCATGAGGGATTTGTCCGGGTTCGAGTTCTTGCTGGTTTTATCTAGGTCTGGCTTCAACCGAACCCGTGCATTTCGTTAGCCGCAACAGCATCCAGTCCGAACCCAGGAACTGCTCTTAGAACTCGAGTACTTTTAAAGGGAAGCACGCCTCGGAGGCCTCCCTCAAAATGTAGAACTCACCCACCTCTATATGTATATCAGATACCGGTAAAACGAAAAAGTGTAGCTTACACAATATATTTTTGGAAAATATACTGTTTTTACATAAATTTGGAGCAACATTGAACAACCAGACGTTTGAACTAAACTTAAAACTGAGTTTAATTGAACTCAGTTTGACGATTCTGGTACAGAATCCATTAGCTTTATTACATGACCAATTACGAGTATCTAGTACCTAATACTTCATAAGTATAGTTTATACAATTATATTTTATCCACACGGTTTTTTAACAGTTGTTTCTTTGCACAACTGAACTGCCCCAGCAGCAATCTTTTTGCATTTTTTAAGTGATAAATTGAAGATGTCCACTGAAGAATCCATCTTATTACCCACCATTAGTATTCTGGACAATGAGGAGTACATATATTATGGAAGTTAGTCCCAGAATTTCTGCATTGATAAAAAAACCTTACTTCTAGTAATCTGGTATTGGTGAAAACTATAACAATTAATAACACTTGTACAAACTTTGGCGAAAATGCCCAGTATCTTGTGGTCTTTATGGTACAACGTTAGGAAGACTAGAATTGTGTGTTATTAGTGGATTCCACTAACCTGTTTTCTTCCCATTTCCAGCCATGATGTAATAGATCAACTCTTCCGCTTTCTTGAGCCGCTTCTCCATAAAGTCCACGCGATACACCAACTTCTCTATTGCTCCGAGCAGGTACAGATCCGTCTCAGATACTTCCTTTCTGCTCGCAGTGGCTGGTTTCTGAACCATACTTATACCGCTGTTCCCAACACCACTGGGACTGTAGTTATTAGGACTTTGATTGTTGTTGATGATAGGTTTTTGTTTAGGATAGTTGGTGTATTGTGCTGGTCGGTTGAGGATCTTGTTGCCGGGGGGTGGTGGCGGTGATGGAGGGTTGTATTCTTGAGACCAGGTAGATACCGGGGGAGGGGACGCGTCGACTCTGTTTGATATGTAGTAGCCGCTGGTGTGAGGGGCTTGGAGTATTCGTTCTTGTCTAAAATTTTGAAAATAAAAACTTTTAGGGTTCGGTATTTCAGTTGCGTTTTAAGATCCCGCATTCCGATAACTCTACCCACATGTAACATACTTCCCTTGAAAAGGCTTTTGAGATTTAAAAAAATAACACATATTTAAAATAATCTCTATTCAATCGAGTTGAAAAAGGCAATATTGACAGAATGCTCTGAAAATTATAATAAACACATCTGGTTCTGTTATTTAATATGTTATAGATATGACTAAATTCACAGTATTTCTTTATATTGAACTTAACCACTGGAGAGTTGAACAATTTGAAGAGATATTTTAAAACATTTTTTGGATTTCTTAAAAGTTCCAGTGCATTGCGATCTTCGGATAATCACATGGGTAACATACTAGTTTCACAGTTCAACAAGAGATGTCTCCCATCTATTTTACTTGTTGTTATTGACGTTATGCGAACCAAACTTTGAAATATTTTTTCTTACAAATCATTGATTATGCATTTTCGAACTGTAATTTTATTAAATATTTTCACAACAGTCGTTTTAACCTATTACTTAAAATTGTTTTTATCAATTAGTGACCTCCAATTCTCCTAATGCCCTTAGGGAACGTACCCATACTACGTGACACGTTTAGGGGGGGGAGGGGGGGGGTGGTCAAAATGTCACGCTCGGTACAAATGAGCGGCGGGTTGCTTAGGTTTTTGGTCACCGGGGGGGGGGGGGGGTTAAGAATTGCAAAAAGTTGGTCACGTAGTATGGGTACGTTCCCTTACATATTATAGACCGGATTTTGAAGTATTATCATTTTATCAGTGGAACACATTGTGACCTAATATCACAGATAGGTCCTCTAATTGTGTAGCAAATGACATTTTCGAAATGATCCAAACATTAATGGTAAAATAGGAAATTATTAATACTATTATTGCTCTATTAATAAATCAAGGTAACAACAGAGACATCTATTGACAATTAGTTATTATTATTGAGCAAACTCTTATATTATGGTTTCAAACCTTTTTTACCATAATCATTTGTACAGATATTTAAAAAATAAAACCATGTATGTAAATAAGTATAGTTGTTAACCTGTCACTGTGCCCCACTGCCCAGTCCTCAAGCAAGGAGCTCCAGGGCCCTGCGCCATCCCCGCCCCTCGCAGGGCTCACATCCTCCCGCTCGGAGATGGACGGACACACAGCCAAAATCAGCAACCAACAGCAACATTGGATGTTTTTTGATGACATTCTGAAATTTGATAAAAAAATAATTGGTAAAATACATACATTTATAGCTTTATTTTTAAATTTAAAGTGGCTAGCTGTAGAAGCCGTCATTTAAATTCTTGGTAAAATTTTGCAACAAGAAACCACAAACTACTACTTTGGTTGCAAGAGACGGAAATATTGCAATTTTTTATTTTCCCAAGTTCCTTTCCCCACTCACTCCCCTTTCAACTCTCCCCTCCACTATTCAGTAAACCCCCTCCTTCGTTTCCCTTCCCCCACCCAAATTTCCCCTCCCCCAATTTTCATTTTCATATATTAAGATTAAAAAATTGACTGTCGAGTACCTATTATCCACTGATTTTTAAAAATGTTTTTAATTGAAAAAAAACAGCCAAAAATCCAACAGAATAAGTTTTCTTGATGAGGCACGCCTCCGCATATTTACTGGACAGGATATGCTGTACAAATTTCATAACTTCCTTACTCGCCATTTGAGTTTTATTAAATGAAACCAGGGCCGTAGCTAGGGGGGGGCATTAGGGGGCAATGCCCTACCTTAAAATACCTGTGCCCTACCTTAAGAAATACCATCGACTATGATAATATACTAGTAAACTGTTTTTTCATTGTTTGACATGATTGAAAAAAAATACTTCCTATTAGGGTAGCGTAGCGACATCTAACTAAACAGCTTCGAATTAACCAAAGAATCATATTATATCAATTCTTTATTCTGCCCATAGATGGAATTGAAGTAAGTGGTGAGAGGCTGTGCGCGTATTGCAATCACTGCTTAGAGGGAATTCCCAAACAGTTTGGGGATGTTATTCAACGGCTGAGTCATAAATAAACCAATCCCTTGACCGATATCTTCGGGCCTTCTCCATACTAAACGGTTTGTCATCAGATCAAGCACTTGCATACTGCTCGCTAACAACGTATGCAGGGATAATAGGGGTCTAGTTTTAGTTAATTATAATTTTAGGGTCGTTCTATAAAAAAATAAGAGTCCTTGTTTAATAGTAACCTTCTCTTACTTACACCGGGATGGTATGTGGTGGATAACCTCCAATTCACTTCGAGTAAGAGAACGTTTTCCTTCAAAATATGTCAGCAGATGAATCCAAAACTGGAAATTTACAGTTTGATCACAAAACTGGTTTTAAATTAAGGGTGAATATGCTTGCGTATCCACAGATTTAATTAGTATTACTCTCATATAATGCGTAGTATGGTTTTCCTACGAATTACGAATTTTGTGGAATGGTTTGAAATAAAAATTTTAACTCCACTCGAAATATTAGAACGGTTTTCTTCGAAATGTGTCAGCAGATTAATCCGCTACTGGAATTTTGACAGATCATTCGGAACATGAAACTGGTTTTAACCCAGGATTTAATCTGCTAAGTCCTCAGCTTAAGCTCAGATACTACACCCATAACAAGAATATGGTTTTTTTCTTACTTTTGTACTTGGAACACATGGATGGTTTGATGATCCATTGGATGTGACGATGAAACTTTCTTAGAATTGTCACGCATCGCCCACGGACCTCTCTCAATCATTCTCACCATAAATAAACCAGTCATTAGATTGATAACTTCGTGGTTTTACTATGGACCAAGTGTCAACGCTATTTGACCATATACATACCTATATTTGACGACTTTTTATTCGATATGCGCAACGATGTCGTCACACATACCATAGACAAGGGGATAGAGGAAACAAAATAAAAGGCTCGACCATAGACAACATAATTATCTTTCAGTACCTACCCAATTTATTAGCCTAAAATATTATTTTAAAAATAAAATTAAATGTCAAAATATTCCCCAGGGAACAGAGCTGGATCTGACAATCGCTGCCTTGAGAAAATGAGCTTACTTTTCTTTACTGCTCATTTTCTCCGGACAGAGCTCTGTCAGATTGAAACCCGTTGCCCTATGAAGAAACCAACTGTCGTAAAAATAACCTAAAATTACTTGAAATTTCAATCCCTTCAAAAGGGGAAGAACAATTTCAAATAAGATTTAGCTTTCCTACGATAGTATCGACTTTGACATTTCTCTGGTTTCAACAGAAAAATGAAAAACTCAATTAAACGTTTTAGTATTTTATTAAAAACAGGAAATACAAGAAAAACTAACTAAAAATCACGCCGTTTCCCCGCAGGGGTAGGCCGATAGGACGGACCGTCAAAACAACTGGGTCTTGGCACACACTCTTTGCCTCATTCACACTCACACATCGACTCATACATACTATTTCTGACTCTTGACGTGGCCCGATGCAAGTATCGGATTCCCTTGATCGTGTCAGGTTTTCCTCTGGCGTCCCTGACTTCATCTACCACTCACATCTGCGTCATATATTCTACTTACACCCCACGCTTCGTTCATTCGCTCTACATGCCCAAACCATCTGAGGGTCCCTTTCAATCTTACTCATTATGATCAGCCTTGCATTGCATTGCTTGATCATAAATAATAATATTTGGATGATTTGTATAGCGCCATTTTTTGTAAAAAAATACCTCAAAGGTACTCTGCACAAACTTATATTTCTGCAATCTAATTCCAACTACAAAGTAGACAATCCATTATAACAACTTATGGATAAAACTTGCATCCACCGGTTCATCGATCATTGATATGAAACTACCTATACGTACAACAATTTGACCGATGAACGCTTTGCTGCATATAAAATGTACATATTATATTTTTTGTACTCTGTACAGGCAGAAAATATACAGTATCATACGTAGTTTTACCACACATCTTCAGGGGTGTCATTTCTACAGCATTCAGTCCACTTTCCTCTGCCAGTTCCATGCCTCACTGCCATACATAAGGGTAGGTACCAGCATTCCGTTGTGGACTGCTAGTTTCACTTCTTTACACAGTTTTTTGTTAGCGCCAACAGCATTCAGGGGTGAAATGCAGATCCGGGCACAGTTTGGAAATTTAATAAAAAGGCACTTTCTAGATGAGAAAAGTATGGAGATGATGAATAAAAAATAAATTAAGGCACGCTCGGCAAAATTGAGGGAGATACAACCGTTCAAAGTATTTAAAAAATCACTTGGCGAACTGATATTGACAGTTCGTTGTTCGTTCGCCATGTTTTCACCGCTTAGGTATGTTGGATCCCAGACCTAATACAGAATTGATAGTACGCCAGAATCACAAACCATGTTACACAAACCTAGCGTAGCCGCTAAACCACTTGAAAACTGGGATGTTTTTCTTGCCTTGACGTGAGCAGGCGCTATAAAGGGGCACTTTTTTTTATCACAAACCATGTTTAGCGTATTAGGTTATAAAAAAAATGGCGGGCGGACGCGGGCGAACTGTCAATATCAGTTTGTAAAGTGAAATTTTAAATACTTTGAACGGTTGTATCTCCCTCAATTTTGCCGAGCGCGCCTTAATTTTTGTTTTATTCAGCTTTTCCACACTTTTCTCATCTAGAAAGTGCCTTTTTATTAAATTTCCAAACTGTGCCCGGATCTGCATTCCTCCCGCATTCAGTCCTCCATTAATAGAATTACCTACATTTACCCTTCTTTCAATATCTCTATCAGCCTTCCCGTCTCTCATACACATACTTCCCACGATATACAAACTCATCCACCTGCTCCAAGTTCACAACTATATTGCACAATGTGTTCGTACTCTCTTTAACAATAAAAATAGAACAAATTTAGAAAAGCTAAGCGTACTGAGAATATATTGGTCCTGCTGCATCCTGGTCCAGGCCATGGAGTACTCTTCCTCCTTCTTATGTTCGCTCAAGAACAGCGGTGAAAGAGAGTGGTGGCACACGTCAGCCCCATCTCCTGACATGACACCACAACGTTACTGTCCCACATACCTACAACAATCATATGTCATTATTAAGGTGCTAAATTAATGCTTTTATATGTATTATTATAATAAGGTAAAATGCAAACAAACCCAGAGATCAGTAGGCGCAGGCCGTCGTTCGTGGAACGTGCTCTCTTCTCTAGGGGAATGACACCAGTAATCTCCACCGGCCTGTCAGCTGTAAGGATAGGATTTATTTTATTTTCGAGCTGAAAATATTAAAGAAAACATCTCATGAGATACATCAAGACAGACCGACAGATAAAAACAAAACAAGATAAATGCAGAAATGTTTCATATAAATGTTTGTACCTTTTTGTTTGCAGGTTATAATGGTTTTCACGAGCATAATCATATCGCGAAATGAGACGTTTTGCGATACTAGTAGCCACAAACATATGCACGAGTTCTCAAAATTGGAAAATCAACGTATCCAATTCTATTTCACTTGTTTAGGAAGCAAATTTTGAATTCGCGTCGCATTGAAATAAACCGTTGAGAGCAATCCGCATTAGAAGTGAGTCGTTCGCGAACGAGTCGGCTCAGTGAACCGGATTTTCATAGTGATCCGTAAGATCCGGTTCCCAAAGAACGATCTTCACGGTTCGCGGATCTTCGCGAACGAGTGAGCCGGTGAGCCAACTGACCCGCCAGATCCGGTGAGCCGACTGACCCGTGAGATCCGAAGACCCGACTGACCCGTGGGAGCCGAGAGCAGTGTATCGTTCAACGGATCTCGCGGCTCGCGGGTCACTAGATGTACTGATGCGGATTGCTCGTTCGTTCGTTCGTTCATAGCCACTCTAGTCAGCGACGCAGAAAGGTAAAATATGAAAGTAAGGTAACGGTTTACAGTTCAGTTCACTATGACACTTTTCTACGCGGTGGCGTACCTTTGCTGGTCAGTGTGCGTGCGCCGTGCATGTATTACTGAAATACAATGAATATAATAATAATATCGGAATTCAAGCGTGTTTGCGTGCATAAAACGTCAGTCGTGACGTCAGCGCTCCGGCCACATTATCCTTTGCTGGTGCGCCGTGCATGTTATTACCGAAATACAATGAATATAATAATAATATCGGAATTCAAGCGGGTATGCGTGCATAATACGTCAGTCGTGACGTCGACGCTCCGGCCACATTATTTTATTTATTATAACAGGATAAGTTATATTATTATTATGCTCATTGTTTATTTTCAGTAAATCATTCATTGTTTATTTTCAATAATTCATGCTTTCTAAAAATCGTTAAAAAAGTAAAGTTGGTGTTGGTTTCACACCAAAGATCAAAACTCAACTAAATACAAAGGATTTCATTTTTTCATTCAGGGATACAAGAATCCGATTAAAAAGGGAACCCCAAAATATTGGGGTTCCCTTTTTAATAAAGTGTGGAGGGCCGAGGGAGGGGACGGGGGAGATGGACCAATTCAGTCGTTCATTCGAGCCGGTTCACTGACCCGGATCTTTTCATTGAACGAGACCCAGTGAACCGGCTCGCTCAACTGAGACGCTTTGCCCGCCTCTAATCCTGCCACCCACGCAATCCGGATACATTATTTCACCCAGCTAGAGATGCATGAAAAGTAATCATTCGGTACTGAAGTAATCGGTACTCACCAAGTAATCAAAGTACCGACTACTAAAAACGAAGAGTATCCGTTACTTTTGATATGATTACTTTCATTGATACTTTGAAATGATTACTTTCGATGCGGATACTTCAGTACCGATTACTTGGTTGTTATTTGTGCCCATAAATAAACCAGTCATTAGATTGATAACTTCGTGGTTTTACTATGGACCAAGTGTCAACGCTATTTGACCATATACATACCTATATTTGACGACTTTTTATTCGATATGCGCAACGATGTCGTCACACATACCATAGACAAGGGGATAGAGGAAACAAAATAAAAGGCTCGACCATAGACAATATAATTATCTTTCAGTACCTACCCAATTTATTAGCCTAAAATATTATTTTAAAAATATAATTAAATGTCAAAATATTCCCCAGGGAACAGAGCTGCATCTGACAATCGCTGCCTTGAGAAAATGAGCTTACTTTTCTTTACTGCTCATTTTCTCCGGACAGAGCTTTGTCAGATTGAAACCCGTTGCCCTATGAAGAAACCAACTGTCGTAAAAATAACCTAAAATTACTTGAAATTTCAATCCCTTCAAAAGGGGAAGAACAATTTCAAATAAGATTTAGCTTTCCTACGATAGTATCGACTTTGACATTTCTCTGGTTTCAACAGAAAAATGAAAAACTCAATTAAACGTTTTAGTATTTTATTAAAAACAGGAAATACAAGAAAAACTAACTAAAAATCACGCCGTTTCCCCGCAGGGGTAGGCCGATAGGACGGACCGTCAAACAACTGGGTCTTGGCACACACTCTTTGCCTCATTCACACTCACACATCGACTCATACATACTATTTCTGACTCTTGACGTGGCCCGATGCAAGTATCGGATTCCCTTGATCGTGTCAGGTTTTCCTCTGGCGTCCCTGACTTCATCTACCACTCACATCTGCGTCATATATTCTACTTACACCCCACGCTTCGTTCATTCGCTCTACATGCCCAAACCATCTGAGGGTCCCTTTCAATCTTACTCATTATGATCAGCCTTGCATTGCATTGCTTGATCATAAATAATAATATTTGGATGATTTGTATAGCGCCATTTTTTGTAAAAAAATACCTCAAAGGTACTCTGCACAAACTTATATTTCTGCAATCTAATTCCAACTACAAAGTAGACAATCCATTATAACAACTTATGGATAAAACTTGCATCCACCGGTTCATCGATCATAGATATGAAACTACCTATACGTACAACGATTTGACCGATGAACGCTTTGCTGCATATAAAATGTACATATTATATTTTTTGTACTCTGTACAGGCAGAAAATATACAGTATCATACGTAGTTTTACCACACATCCTCAGGGGTGTCATTTCTACAGCATTCAGTCCACTTTCCTCTGCCAGTTCCATGCCTCACTGCCATACATAAGGGAAGGTACCAGCATTCCGTTGTGGACTGCTAGTTTCACTTCTTTACACAGTTTTTTGTTAGCGCCAACAGCATTCAGGGGTGAAATGCAGATCCGGGCACAGTTTGGAAATTTAATAAAAAGGCACTTTCTAGATGAGAAAAGTATGGAGATGATGAATAAAAAATAAATTAAGGCGCGCTCGGCAAAATTGAGGGAGATACAACCGTTCAAAGTATTTAAAAAATCACTTGGCGAACTGATATTGACAGTTCGTTGTTCGTTCGCCATGTTTTCACCGCTTAGGTATGTTGGATCCCAGACCTAATACAGAATTGATAGTACGCCAGAATCACAAACCATGTTACACAAACCTAGCGTAGCCGCTAAACCACTTGAAAACTGGGATGTTTTTCTTGCCTTGACGTGAGCAGGCGCTATAAAGGGGCACTTTTTTTGTATCACAAACCATGATTAGCGTATTAGGTTATAAAAAAAATATCAATATCAGTTTGTAAAGTGAAATTTTAAATACTTTGAACGGTTGTATCTCCCTCAATTTTGCCGAGCGCGCCTTAATTTTTGTTTTATTCAGCTTTTCCACACTTTTCTCATCTAGAAAGTGCCTTTTTATTAAATTTCCAAACTGTGCCCGGATCTGCATTCCTCCCGCATTCAGTCCTCCATTAATAGAATTACCTACATTTACCCTTCTTTCAATATCTCTATCAGCCTTCCCGTCTCTCATACACATACTTCCCACGATATTCAAACTCATTAACCTGCTCCAAGTTCACAACTATATTGCACAATGTGTGCGTACTCTCCTGTTAAAAATAGAACAAATTAATTTAGAAAAGCTAAGCGTACTGAGAATATATTGGTCCTGCTGCATCCTGGTCCAGGCCATGGAGTACTCTTCCTCCTTCTTATGTTCGCTCAAGAACAGCGGTGAAAGAGAGTGGTGGCACACGTCAGCCCCATCTCCTGACATGACACCACAACGTTACTGTCCCACATACCTACAACAATCATATGTCATTATTAAGGTGCTAAATTAATGCTTTTATATGTATTATTATAATAAGGTAAAATGCAAACAAACCCAGAGATCAGTAGGCGCAGGCCGTCGTTCGTGGAACGTGCTCTCTTCTCTAGGGGAATGACACCAGTAATCTCCATCGGCCTGTCAGCTGTAAGGATAGGATTTAGTGTTTCGAGCTGAAAATATTAAAGAAAACATCTCATGAGATACATCAAGACAGACCGACAGATAAAAACAAAACAAGATAAATGCAGAAATGTTTCATATAAATGTTTGTACCTTTTTGTTTGCAGGTTATAATGGTTTTCACGAGCATAATCATATCGCGAAATGAGACGTTTTGCGATACTAGTAGCCACAAACATATGGACGAGTTCTCAAAATTGGATAATAAACGTATTCAATTCTATTTCACTTGTTTAGGAAGCAAATTTTGAATTCGCGTCGCATTGAAATAAACCGTTGAGAGCAATCCGGATACATTATTTCACCCAGCTGTCAAAAGCTTAAATTCAAAGTTTTCCTATTGGCATCCAATTTCCCATTGGTGGAGAGAGATTGCGCAAAGATGACGTCACACAGTCATAGATATTATCTATCTTCGGTCTTGGTTGAAAATTTGGATCGGAGTTATACCCCCCTGTTTGTGCCGCAAGAGGCGCTCCACGCTATACCAGCTGTTCATAAATAAACCACACTTTGTACCGATTATTTGGTCGTTTCTATTTGTGCCGCTGGGGCGCTTCACACCAGCGACGTTTAAGTACGGTATTGCCAGAGACGAAAAATACTGTTTACATCGGGAAAAAAACGCTTTCAGTTGATATTTATGTTTGTGTACCTTGCTATCTGATATATCTATATTGCTACCAATTTGTACTAAGTATGCAAGTTTTTTGACGGTAGGTATCTACTACAATTTTCGAACGGTGTAAAAAATATGATTATTAGATGTTATTACGACTATAAAAAGTTTTAAAAGTAATAATTTTAACACCTCTTTTATTCTATCACACATTATAAGATGTAAATTTCTGTGGAGTTTACAAAAAAAAAAATAATAATACAATATGCGCTTCATTTTTATTTTTATGATTACAAATATGAATTTGGTTTGTAGAAATTTCCGCCAAGTAATAAGCCCGCCTATAACATCTATCATCATAGGTAAAATATGACATTATGTGAGATTAAATAAATAATAAATAAAATGTATAAAAAATTACCACCAGCCTATAATAGTGTTTTATTAACTTATCTCAAAGCTAGAAAAACAAAAATCAAAACACGCATGTAAAATTACGTTTCGAATTTCAAAGGAAAATGACACGTCAATCCAGTGTGTTAATATTATGTAATTTACGATTAAAGATAATGTAAAAAAATCTAAACACACAAACTCTTCAAAATATTCGAAGTACCTATAAATAACTAACGTAGAATCCTAATAATTCATAACCAAAGTACACGCTATCCGCGCTAACGAAATACACAAACGTCAAAATGTAACCAGTAACGATTTGTATCTATCCGGCGGTATCCGGAACCGAAAGTAGTCAAATGTAATCAAAGCATTCAGTAACGAATTGATACTAGTAGTCGGTACTACCCGAAAGTAATCAAAGCATTCAGTAACGATTTGATACTTGCAGTAGTTACTACCCGAAAGTAATCAAAGTAATCAGTAACGATTACATAGTAACGATTACTTTTTGTGAAAGTAACGGATACCGACGGGTAGTAAAAGTACCGATATTGAACACTACTACACCCAGCTGTCAAAAGCTTAAATTCAAAGTTTTCCTATTGGCATCCAATTTCCCATTGGTGGAGAGAGATTGCGCAAAGATGACGTCACACAGTCATAGATATTATCTATCTTCGGTCTTGGTTGAAAATTTGGATCGGAGTTATACCCCCCTGATTCTCACCGAAAATAAGGTGGCCGGTGGTGACGGTGTTGCCAGTCGCTGCAGTTATCAAGATGACATTATTATACATTCATTTGAAGAAAGGGGATTCCCCAGGTTTGTCACAGAATAAGTAATGAAAAATTCCGTGCCCATTTCAATCGGTCTGAATCATATATGCAACAAAAATATGAAAGAAATGATTAAAATTTATATTTTTAATGCACCAGATTTAAATGTCCGGGTTAAATTTTCCCCAAAAAAAAAAAAAAAAGGAAAAAAAGAAGGAAAAACTAAACCCTTTCACACTTCCCCAAATGATCATCTAGTCAACCCACGCTATGCAATTGCACTATATAAGTATTATAAATACAAAACAATACAAGAACAACATGTCAACCTACTAGAGACCAAATGGGAATATAATTCACCGACTCCAGATATTTTCATATCAGAGGGTTCGGCTCTGTGGCAAGATATTATTATTATTTATTGTGAAATTTTGACGCCCCTTAAAAGTGCCGCCCGGAGCCCCCCCCCCCTACCCCCGCCCCCCTACCCATATCAGATCATTTTACTTGCGCCCTACCTGTAATTACCGCTGCCCTATCTTAAATTCAACTCTAGCTACGGCCCTGAATGAAACTAAAATAAAAATACGATTTCATTGTATTCCACTGTATCCAATTTGTATATCCCTAAAGACCTTCAATGGACTAAGACAAGGAGATGCACTTGCCTGCATTTTATTCAATTTAGCGCTGGAAAAGGCCATCCGAAATGCAGGTATACAAACCATAGGCCATATTTTTAACAAGTCTGTTCAGCTCCTTGCTTATGCTGACGATATAGATATCATAGGGATGTCGAAAGTGAAAAAAAATATCGATATTTCGATATATCGATATTTATTAAAATATCAATATCGACGTCGATATATCGAGGAAAAAATATCGATATATCGAGGAAAAAATATCGATATATCGGTCAAATTTTTAAAGATTTTGCGTTTTTAAAATAATACTGTATTCTGCTCAATATTATCAATGGTAATTTTTATACACAATGTGTATTATTTAAATGTACAAAGATCTCAATAAAAATGATGGTATTTTTAACAGTATTTATTTTTATTAGACAATAATTACAAAAATATAAAAAACTAAAAAGCTTTCTTCTAACTAATATTTTTAAACCTTTTTATTGTATCAGGCAAACCAGTATTTATCCTTAATCTTAAGTATTCCAGAAATCTTCGTATTTTTTTTTTAAATTCACGAGAAGTTTTTTTTTTAAATATCCCAAATTTGTCGCATTAGTAAATGAAAAAATAAACTTAAAATCTTTAATACACACCTAATGGTATTGGATCCACGTTGAAAAAAGTTTGCCAGCAAGCGGTGTAAAAAGTTATCAGTCCCTAAATGTTATATAAAAAACGTTGTACTTTCACACGAACGTCCTGACTGCTCGGGAAGTCAATCTTTGCTGACGTGTTACGCAGCGACGAAACGTTTTGCTGAGTTCGGTAATAGGGGGAAAGATGCGCTGGTATGTGATGTCAAGTTATAGAAACAAAATTTAATGGTCCCTGCAATTTGAAATTTTGATTTGTTTTCGACGCTCTCATATTAGTAAAACCATTGTGCGGCGGCCTGAAGTGACGCGGGACTCGGTCGCTCCAAAGTGTGCGTGTGGAAGGCGCTATGGGAGTGACTTTGTCGAAATGGCCGAAAATATCATACATTTCTATGCACTTACCTACACATATGATACAGTATTGTAAGCTATTAATAGTTAAAATTTCAACTGCTAGATGTCACGAACCCGATACAGTTACTTTTTCCGTTCGTTCCTATACGGTTTTGGATTCTAGTGACTTTCGTTACATAAATATACAAAAATATCGTTTTTGATACAATTTTCGATAGTGGATATTTAATATCGATATATCGGATCAAAATATATCGGCTAAAAATATTGATATTTTGAATTAAAAATATCGATATATCGATATTTTTTCAACAAGCCTAAGATATCATCGCACGCTCAGAATATGAACTAAAATCGGCGTTTAAAAGCTTAGCTACGTCGGCGAGGAACATGGGATTGGTCATCAACGAGGGGAAGACAAAATATATGCCCGTACATGGACGCCAGAAACCACCAAGTATACAGATAGATAATTATACATTTGAAACTGTCAACGAGTTTGTATATCTCGGTACTATGGTGACAAATAATGACAACAATGTATCCAGCGAAATCAAAAGAAGAATAGTAGCTGCAAATCGATACTACTTTGGGCTACAGAAGCATATGAAATCTCGCCACCTTACCAGAAGAACTAAAGTCCTGCTTTACAAGACCCTTATACGACCTGTTCGTATGTATGGTTCGGAATGCTGGACAATCAGTAAGGGTGATGAAGGAGCCCTAGAAAGTTTTGAAAGGAAGGTGCTGCGAAGGATTTACGGCCCAGTCTGTGATAATGGAGAATGGCGTATCAGATACAACCAGGAGCTATACGATCTTTACGAGGACCCTAATATCTCCAAGGAAATCAAAACTGGAAGACTCAGGTGGGCTGGACATATCCAGAGAATGAGCGAAGGAGATATTCCAAAGCGAATTATGGATGGTGCACCTGGGGGTCGGAGAAGAGTTGGAAGACCAAAGCTTCGATGGCTGGATGGAGTGGTGAAGGATGCAAGCACCATCGGCATCCGAAACTGGCGCAACGCAGCACAACACCGACAGTCATGGAGGCAGGCTCTGCTGGAGGCCAAGACCCGACCTGGGTTGTAGAGCCACAGATGATGATGATGATGTATCCAATTTGCCAGTGAAAAATTTGATAGCCTCATTCCACAAAAATTTGTTTTTTTTCACCTTTTCATTTGGACTACATTTCAGAACATAAATGCACAGAATACAATCAGTTTTTTTTTCTCTCACATGAAATAGTAATGGATTCTCGTATTACCTACTAATAATTGAATAGATCCGGTATTTTACTATCCACGTTCTTGGCTTGCAAAACAGCTATTTTTGTACAGTAGTAGTGCTATTTGAGTTAACTAGCAATATTGTATTTGAATTAACATTTTAAAACGTATTTTTGAAGGGAAACTTCTATTTTCGATTTCCTATGAAACGGAAATGATGATTAGGTACTGCACCTGTGATGCATCAACTGCGCTCATCGGCCTGTGATGTCATTTTAAAGGCTTCTATTGGTTGAGATATGAAACGGAAATGACGCCAGGTCTGCGCTAATTGGTAGCTTTGATTATGACCTCACTTTTCAAGTATTGGTTGAGATTGTTTTGGTAAAGTTTCGCTTCTACCGCGTGTTAACTGTAAACTGCAGTCGAATTTTTTTTAATTAACTCCACATAGGAGACCCTGAGGAAAACGATTTCCCTCGGGGCCTAAGTCATCTTTTAGGATGTTAAGGACCTTTTTAGGGAAAGGAAGGAGAGGAAATTCTGGGAAGGAAAAGGGTATGAGGGTGGGTAGAAATCTAGGGGTCAGTGTGTCCAGGAGTGACGGACGTATGAATCCATTCCTTCCACTGCGGTGCAAGGTGATGGGTCGAGAGTCCGGCTGGAGAGGTAAAATGAACTCTCTCAAACAGTCTGTCCCGATCCGGCCCGCCATGCATTAAGCGGGCAAACGCATCCGCCGCCAAGACCTAGGCAAACCTCACCCCCATGAACTTGCTAAGTCACCAAACGTAGCGATCCAATTGGGATTGGGAGGTCCTGTGGCAGGGGTGTTGGTTATCCAATAAACGGTTACCGTTGAGGCGGTACCCATACCCGCCTCCCAAATTGAAAAATTGTCATACAAGAAGGCTGCCAGACAGTTCCAGGGCTTCTAAGGTTCATGGTCGAAATTCGAACGCCGACTTAGGCTAGGCGCATACATCAGATTTTTCCATCCAATTGTCTGATCAGACAACTGGAAGGCCTTCGCGCCATACATTTCTTACGAAAGCCCGCACACATGCGATTTGAAAACCGGATCGGTAATTAAAATAGGCCACGCCCTTCCGCGCCGCCTTCCAATCCGGTCTGAAAAGGGGCGTAGCCCCGGTGTTATACCTATCCGATTTTCAAATCGGATGTGTGCGGTGTTTATTCGATCCGATTGATCGGAAAGCAAAATCTGATGTATACCCATCAGCCATAGTGTCGCCAGATACAAATTTGTATTTTTAAAACCCCGATTCTTTTTGTTTTGTTATTAACTAGCTTTTCCCTAACTGAAAATCAGGGCATATATTTTTTTCTATGTCTATGAAAATAATTAATTTATTATTTTTTTGTATTTTTTGGGAATTGACCGTGTAACAATTTATAGACATTTCGTTTTGAAGAGTTTAATTAAAAATTTACATTTGTTACTTAAGGTGATCCACTAGTCCTTGAAAAATTCGAAATCAGAATCCCCGCCTCTTTTTGGGAGGGAGTTAAAAATACTTGAAACGACTTTTTTGGAAAGGTTAGAGAAGGTATTTGAGAGTTGTATTTTAAAGGTTGATTTCATAAAGGCCTGTAAAAAACATTAACTCACGCATTGTTTACTATAATAAGAAGGAAATTTAAACTCAATTTCACGGAACCAGCGACGTAGAGTCTGGGAATGTCCGTTCGCCACCGCAATGAGGCCGGCGCGTTAATACACTCCGAATTTCTACCGATTTCTTGCAAACCTCCCTTAAACATTTGCAGTTTTTAAGCTCTTAAAAAAATATATTTTATTTTTGAAGATAATATCTAGATATTCGTCGCGCCGAAACGCAAATTATATAAAATTCCCTCGATCGAAAAAAATCGCAAAGTATGCTCCAAAAATTATTATAAACACGTTTGTTTCAGTTATTTTACAAGTTTTATATGTATAAAAAAATCACAGTGTTTCCTTAAATGCTGTTTAAGACAACCCTCGCGAGATTTTTGCTCTATTTTAAACGAGTCGTTTTTTATTAAACATTTTCACAATTTTCGCATTGATTTTGTCACTTTAAATTTTAGCGCTCTCCTCTAACATTCGTAATTTCATATCTCTCCATCTGATGCACATACCTAGTCTTTAAGCTGGACCACATAAGGTTTCTCAATTCGAAAATCGTTGAACGCGGCCCATTTTGATTAACACTGAAAATAACAACGCGAAATTGAAATGCTTTGTTTTATCTTGTGAAATTCTGGCACAAATATTGAAATGCTTCCCGATTATTTTCTAAAGAACTTAATTTGGAACATTATATTATATTAAAACTTTATTCGAAAAGGGGTTCATTAGTAGGAGATTTTGCACTTGAAAGTATTTTTTATAGGCCTGGTGTTTTATTTTGTCCAGACTGCGTGATTTTGCATTATTTCATGGCTTCATCTTAATTTTATTTATTTGCTTCCGGTTTCGAATCATCCGTGTCATTCATTCATTCAAATCGTAGTAATAGCAATTAATTAAATTTAGTAACAAATGTACATTGTGCTTAAAATTTAAAAATATATACTCGTATATTTATTTCTTGATCCGGTATCTCTTGTGGGATAGTGGGTAGACCCGCATGGGCGTCAAACTTTGACAGCTATTAATCGAGATTTAAACACGTATGATTATTTGTATTTACATACCTACTACGTCACATAATTTCCAGGAGACGCTTTCACCTGCCGGCATCACACATCACGCGGTGACATCAACGCCATACACACACACAGTGCTACGTAGTACGTAGGTATATGTTATTATGATCTATGTGGCTTCATTACACATTACGACATATCGGTAACACATGCGGGAATCCCCGATGTTTGCATTGCTTCATAATTTCAGAGAAACATTTAATAAAACACGCTTCTTCTAACAGCTTCAATTTGGGAGGTGGGTATAATCAACATCTCTGTCGTAGGTTGTCCAAGTGGTCGATACGTGTGGTAGCAGGGGTGCCCGGGTTCATGGGGGGAGGTTTGTCCGGATCTTGGCGGCAGATGCCACCCATTGCGTGGCAAGCCGGATCGGGAGACCTTGAGGGAGACCTTTTGACCTCTCCAGCAGAACTCTTTCGGAATATCGCCCTGCACCGCCATGGGAAGAACAGATTTATTCATCCTTCACTCCTGGACACACTGACCCCAGATTCCTACCCAGCCCTCATACATTTTTCCTTCCTAGAACTTCCTTTCCTAAAAATACCTTCCACACAGCATCCCCAAAGAAGACGGGAAGAAGGGGAATTATTTTCCTCAGGGCCTCTTGTGTGAAACTAATTTTAAAAAAGCACATTTTTTGCGATGTGGTCTTTTCAATAATGACTTCTAGATTTTGGGGATCTTGTCAGGTTGATGGAGGTTTGGGAGATTCAGATGGTAAGAAAAAAGTTAGTGGAGCCGTCCTTCTGCAGTGTTAAAAAATGATACAAACACGTGAGTTTCAAATGCGAGTAGGAGGTGTTAGATGTTGTGAAGATAGTACTCGTATTTTGGGAGATGTTGTGAAGAAAGAAGTGGGGACGGGAAGGAGGTGAGGAAGAGGAAGGTGGCAATAGTCATTTCAAATGACAAATAAACTTTACCCACATTTTACAAGCGTACTAGCCAGGGCCGGATTAACCATGTCGGGGCCCCTAGGCAATGCACGTCTCGGGGCCCCTTTAACAATGACGGACTAACGGGGGGGGGGGAGTTGAAGGGGCTTCCAAACGCCTCCTCGTTCCCTTGATCAAATCCTTAAGGCTTTAATGGGGGGGGGAGGGGTTAAGGTTTTAAAACTTTTCTTTTTTTTCTGAATGTACAACATGTCAGTATATTGAGTACTGCAAATCGGAGCAAAACTAACGATGGTACAGCGTTTCAAGCTACCGGCCCTCACTTTTATTTTCCCAAGCAGATAGGTAGTGCATACTGAAGTTTGTACATTTATATTTTAAACATATATGTATAATTAAAAATAAAATGAAACAAATGCCAATATAAACCACACACGGCACCTTCAATCACTTCAGATACTAAGTAATGTTGCAACAAATAGAAGGAAAGAAAAGTAAAATACAACTATGTTTACATATTTGTTTTAATTATAGACTTTTTATTTATTATTTGTGCATGATGTGAACATTAGTTATTTATTGGGTTATAACCTAATTTGTTGTTTTCTTTAATGCGTGTATCTAATGTTATTAACCAGTAAATTTTCCTAATAAAAATAAAAAAAAACATCTTGAAAGCTGACTTTTTCCGAAATTTCGTTGCTCACTAATTGAAGCAAGTAATTTTTCCCGGGACGCGGGGCCCCTAGCCGATTCGGGGCCCCTAGGCAGTTGCCTACTCTGCCTTAGGGATAATCCGGTACTGGTACTAGCAGACCCGGCCACACGTTCCTGTGGCTAACGAAACACAACGCCACGCCATTACCCAACATTTATAACCAAGGCGTCTCTTAAATCTAACCCATACCGCCCGCCTGCCAGCTCGCTGCCCGCTGCCCCCTGCCCGCTTGCCAGCCCACTACCTTTATTTATATATTTCTACCAATTTATATAAAAACCTTGACAAATTATATAGACCTTCCTCGTGAATCACTCTACCTATTGGTGAAAACCACATGAAAATCCGTTGCGTAGTTTAAAAGATCTAAGCGCACAGACAGCGGGAGTGACTTCATTTTATACTAGGTATGTAAAGATTTTCTGCACTCTCACAAACAAATAAATAAATTCTAAAAGCCCGCCAACCATTTATGCCACAACTATGACTTTCCCGTTTTGAGGATTCTGAGAGGTTGAACAAGTGGGGAGGGGAAGGAGATTGAAAAGACGAATGTTGCTAGACCCATTTCAAGCAAGGTTTTCGGATGCAGGTTGCAGGTGTTCATAAAGTGAAACCACCCGGATGCGCGAGTATCTTATTGCGAAAGGTTTAGCAAACAAGATTAGGAAATATATCTAACAGGATATTATGTGATTTTATCATTTTGACAGTGTTTAGTGACAAATCTGAATAGCCAGGAACTTCCTAACCTTTCTATTTCCCATTTTCGTCCCCTCCCCACTCCATTCCACCTCACAACATACCCCAATTGGTTCTGTCACATTCTGGGCAATTGGGATTATTGTGGTATTCACCGCCATAAACATGCTGTTATATGAATAACGGAATGCCTAATGTCCTTATGTGTATAAAATAAACACACTCATGTATGGCGAAAATACCATTAAGATTCTAGTTAGAAACTGACTAGATTCAAACAAGAAATAGGTATGGCCGTTGGTATTTTTAGGAAATCACGGTCATGATAATAAATCGCTTTCCTTTCGCAAATTTTTATAAGTAATGTCTTTTGTATAATATAACCTGCGTTATGCGATGTTTCGTTTCCACTAAATTCTTAATTTGCTTAAGTACATGTTATCAATATTAAAACATCCATATGTAAATACATAGCATTAATTGCGCTCGGCAACTTAATCCTTATAACATGCATAAAAATATTTATAGGTACTTTGTCATAATTACAATATAATTACATGATATTTTTAAACAATTTAATTTTAACATTGTACTGAATTGTAGGTACCAAGGGCGTAGCAAAAGCATTATAGCACATAGGGATGGGGGGGGGGGGGGGTGGGGTCGATCCTAGTGCCCGTTCTAAACCACATCTTTTTTCAGCTCGATTACAATTAGAGACCTAAGTTCATATTTTTCGCTTTACGCGATCGCTGTTTTCATCTCTATTTTCAAATATATGATTTCAGTTGGCATCACAGCAAACAATATGGTTCATGTTAAGGGTCGACCAAGAGCTTGGTCTCGGTCTCGGTCTCGGCATTCTCGGCTACAAATTCTACCAAGAACTCTGTCTCGATTCTCGGTGAAAAATCGCTGAGATTCTCGGCCATAACCGAGACCGTTGTAAGTAGGTACGGTATAGGATAATGGGATTTAAATAATACCGCGCGCATCCACATTCGTTACTACTTGGTGTCAGTGCGTGAGAGAACTGTCGATTGTGATTGGTCGGCTGGCAGCGAGGCGGGTTTTACTTATCGCTGCTGCCACCGCTGCGCCGCGCCGTTCGTTCATTTCTTAATAAATTGGTGAAAACGCAGAAAAATTGCTTTTTATGTGCTACAACATCGTGTTGTTCAATTTTGATTATTAAAACTATTCAAGCCGCCGCTACCCGAATTTCTACCGATTTCTCACATATCTCCCTTAAACCTTCAAAGTTTTTAAGCTCTTCCTGTCTAATAACCTATTTTGCATAGTAGGTGTGACATTGCAAACTGTCAAAAAATTAAAATTTTGGTATTATTCACGATGTTTACTAAAAGCGTCATAAATCACGTTTTGGGAAACGTAGCCTAATTCTAAAAACTGTTTTGGAAAGATTATGATATGCACTATCACATTATATTATTATAAATAAATATTTGCCCTTCTAAATAAAATGAACTAGTGATGCAAATAAATCAATTTTTGCAAAAACTCGCGCGTTTACGTCAAAACACGCTCTAATGTCTCGACGGCTATTGTTATATTTTCGTCTTTTGACGCTCTAATGCCTTTACCGGTTAAAATATATGTTATTTTTGAAAATAATATATATACGCGTTCCACGCCGAAGCGCAAATTATTTACATTTTGGAAAAAAAATTGCAAACTATGCTCCGCCAATTATTTTAAACACGTTTGTTTCAGTTATTTTACAAGTTATAGTTGTGAAAATTTCACAATGTTTTTTTAAATGATACTTAAGATACCTTCCACGAGATTTTTGCTCTATTTTAAACGAGTCGTGTTTTATTAAATATTTTTGCAATTTTCGCATCGATTTTATCGCCTTAAATATTACCTAGCGCTCTCCTCTAACATTCGTAATTACTAAATACATATCTCTCCATCTTCTTCTTTTTAGCGCAGATGCGGCGCCTTAAAACCAATTATTATTACATTCTTAAATATACTATAATATGCAAAAATAGCGCATTTTAATTTTTTTTTCTCAATTTATCTAATTCTCGGTCTCGGCTCTCGGTCTCGGCAGAGATTTTAATTTATTCACAGTCTCGGCCGAGAACGAAAAACCTGTCTCGGGGTCGACCCTTAGTTCATGTGTTGTTTGCAGTGATGACAATTGAAATCGTATATATGAAAATAGCGATCGCGTAAAGCGAAAAATGTTGACTTTGATCTCTAATTGGAATCGGGCTGAAAAAAGATGATGTGTATTGTAGGCATTCCAGGGTGATTCGATCCTTGGGGGGGCAAAATTTATCTGAAATTTTTTGGGACCTCTACTTACCACAATTTATTATTTACGTCACATTGATAAAAGAGATAATACTTGGCTAATTTATTTATGTTATGTATCAAGGGCGCTTATGTGCAAATAATATTATACATTTCAGCTTGATAATATTTTAACGGGTTCTTTGACAACTCAGAATCAAGTCAACTCAACACCTCTTTGAAAAGTCGTTAAAAGCTATGCAAAAAAATATTTGAAAATAGCCCAAAACCCTAATCTAACGTAACCTTTTTAACGATTTTTTTTAAATATTTTTTTTCATCACTTATACCTAATGACTTTTCAAATGAGGTTCTGAGTTGTTTTTATTCTGAGTTGTCCGGTCACCGTTTTAATGTTGACCGTAAGAACTTATCTACAATAATAGATATAGGTATATACCTACGTATTTCATTCACATTCATACAACCTATCCAAGGGCGGATCCAGCTTTGGCGCCAGGGGGGGGGGGTCACATAGCGCCAGGGAGGGGGGGTCACATAGGCGTGGTCAAGTCACAAGAAGTTGTAATTTAATTTTGATAATAATAGATACAAGTAAAAAGTAGGTCCACCTAGGTCCTGAACCCAGCCCAGGGGGAGTCATGACCCCCATGACCCCCCCCCCCTGGATCCGCTCTTGAACCTATCCAAAAAACTTGATTACTCAACCGTTTTTGAGTGGCTGAATTATCGCGCAATTTCTCCCCGGGTAGGCAGAGATGATATACCGCCACACGATTCTGTCTTGACACACACTCCTAGCTTCATTCACCTTTTTTTTAAATATGAATACCTCTCAAGCGTCTCATCTGCACCCGTCTGGAGCCAGCGAGACTATGACATCCCCAATTGGGGAATGTTGTGATGCTGAAGATAAGTGGGGAAGGCAAGGAGTTGGGGAAGAGAAAGGTGGGGAAGTACCTGGCTATTCAGATATAGTCACCAAACACGGCTAAAGCCATTTCAAGCGACATTTCAATTCTGAATGGTGGCCTGAAAGTGCGATACTGAGAGTATCTTCCGCTCTAGAACGTGTCGCACATACACTAAGTATATATTATTTTTAATTAATTGTGAAATAACACAAATTAATCAAATAAAATTTATCTACCCACGCCGGGAATCGATCCCGCGAGTGTTGAGCCTTACCCTCGACCATGCAACACCTCAAAGATACTTTTATTATTTCGGCTTTTTAAATTTCTTACCTTTAGAAAATAGATGACCTTTACAGACACCTTGTTAAAACTTTTAATAAACTAAAACACACGACACCATTATTTTATTAAAGTTTTCACTTTTTCTTCCAAATGCAAATTTCTTTGATTATAAATATCATAAAATTAAGTTTGATTTTAAAATTATAGAAACTTAAGTTTGTTTATAGAATATTATTAGTAAACTTCGACACGACAAACACGTTCACACTTTCACCGCTCTCAAACAACTAATGGAATATGGAATGAATAAATTTCTTTTACAATGTTCAGTGTGCGTAATTCACCGTCCCACGAGGCTAGGCCGGAAAACACTTTGACTTATTTGAATTCCGTTTTGAAATTGTTGTCAGTCTTCCTGAGATAGAGTTTATTTAATTTTGGATGATTCTTGAAGGTTTTTTTTACTCATCAAATAATACAAAAGTACCGTTATGGTTCCGTAGCAAGCGTTCAATAAAAAGAAGAATATATATAAGAACGTACACTTACATCTAATACTAGCAGACCCGGCCACACGTTGCTGTGGCTAACTAAACCAACGCCATCTGTTAATTTGCATAATATCAAATCCGCACCGCCCGCTTGCCAGCCCAGTTAATAACACCCTAAAAATAAAAAAAATAACAAAAAATAAATATTGTGATTTTAAACGAAATTAAAATTTAAATTCTCAATTAATGGGTTCTTCCTTTATAATGTAAATGTTGATTATTTACTAATTTTGGTTCCAAGAAATAGTTAAAATATTTTGTTAATTTTTGTTTGTTTTTTTATAACTGTTTCATAACGCTGATGGATTTCATACGTAGGTATTTGTGTTCCAATTTACCATGCAGATCGGAGGAATCCAGAAGTTGGACTTCCGCACATTAAGTGACCTATACGGTGGACAAGTCAAGTACCGCTATATCGCCAGTCTATCAACAACCATCGAAACAAACCGTAACGTGACATTTGGCTCTACGTTGAAATATTATTTTCTATCAATCGGAAGCGTGTAATGTGAAGTATTATCTCGCCGTCTTTATCGAATACTTCGTGTGAACCGCTTCATCGTATCGTGACTCAAACTCGTGATTCTAGTAACCGAACAATCTTACCGTACGCCTTGGATACACCTATGACCGCCGCCGAATGAAGATCAAGCTACGAGACACAACAGTGAGAATTGCTTAATTGTGTATACCGGATCTTGTTTGGTGATTGGGCATAACTTATATCGAAGTCCATAAGCGTCTTAGCAAAGAGTAGCCGCAAGGTTATTTCTCATCCCCGTGCCATCGTGCACGATTCAATAACAGTAATATATATATATATATATATATATATATATATATATATTTTTTTTTTTACAATTTTCAATTATTGTTCTTTATTTCTGAAATTTATGAAATTATTTATTATTATGAAATTATTTATGAAATAAAGATCACGTGTTAACGTGTTAAAGATCACGTGTTCACGTGTTAACTGTCTGTTAAGTGTAAAAATTAATCAAAATTTCAGAAAACCATAGATTTTCAACATGTCTAAAAAAGTTTCGGTTTCGGCCGAAACTGAGATTCGGTTTATACCGAAGATTCGGTTTCGGTTTCGGTAGAAAGTCCTGTTTCGGTCGGACACAAATTATCAATAATATTTAGGTATTGTTCAAAAAGATTTTTTTTTTGAAAAATTAGTGTTGAAGTGCCGGGTCACGCCGCGCCGATGGTAACTACTAAAGTGACAATTAACACTGAACAAATAATACATAGAAGTGAAATCAATACTGATTTGAAAGAAAACGGCTGCGCCAATGTACTTCAGACAGGAGAACGAAATTGATTATCCGTTCAATAAAGTCTCTCAGAAGCTGGGCGTATTGTATAGGGCACGCAGATACTTTTTTTTCGTTTACTAGATTCTTATATTTGTTTATTTTATATATTTATTAATTTTAACGCACTGACGGGCTTTTAAATGATAATGAAATAAATAAGAAAATAAGTGTATAATACAGAGACACAGTTTCTAAATAAAAACGATCACTTGAAGAAATAAACATCATATGAATGGTAGGTTATAGGTAAATATAAATTTAAGTAAAAATAATGTATTACAAGCAAGAGAAGAGAACGTTTTTAAATTGTAGGGGGCATAGAAATAATAATTACTAATAGGTTGGTAATACAATATTTACCTACAGGTGACATAATTAATAATTACTAAAAGGTTATTTATACAACATTTACAGGTGACATAATTAATAATTACTAAAAGGTTAGTAATGCAACATTTACAGGTGACATAATTAATAATTACTAAAAGGTTAGTAATACAACATTTACAGGTTGACATAATTAATAATTACTAAAAGGTTAGTAATACAACATTTACAGGTGACATAATTAATAATTACTAAAAGGTTAGTAATTCAACATTTACAGGTGATATAATTAATAATTACTAAAAGATTAGTAATACAACATTTACAGGTGACATAATTAATAATTAATAAAAGGATAGTAATACAACATTTACAGGTGACATAATTAATAATTACTAAAAGGTTAGTAATTCAACATTTACAGGTGATATAATTAATAATTACTAAAAGATTAGTAATACAACATTTACAGGTGACATAATTAATAATTACTAATAGGTTAGTAATACAACATTTACAGGTGACATAATTATTAATAATTACTAAAAGGTTTGTAATACAACATTTACAGGTGACATAATTAATAATTACTAAAAGGTTTGTAATTCAACATTTACAGGTGATATAATTAATAATTACTAAAAGGTTAGTAATACAACATTTACAGGTGACATAATTAATAATTACTAATAGGTTAGTAATACAACATTTACAGGTGACATAATTATTAATAATTACTAAAAGGTTAGTAATACAACATTTACAGGTGACTGACTGATTGTGACGAATGTGACAAAGTGCATGGTATAGAAAAAGAAAGAAAAGAGGGACATGTTTTTACATTGTAGATAAATATAAAGACACAAATATGCAATAGCTCCTTTGCGATGCTCCTTAAATATGAAAATATGCTACATAAAAATATGAGATTTACAATAAAATTGACATAAGCGTGAGGGAAATTATTTTCCTCGGGGTCTCCTGTGAAGAGTTAATCTTAAAAAAAAGTTATGTGCAGTTCACACGCGGAAGAAGTGAAACCTTCAGAAAATTAATGTAGCCAAGAGTGGGGAAGCTACGAAGCACCGCACAAAGAGGAGACTGATTATTCTAATTCATTCTCTCGCAGACTAAATCCTTTAGATGAATTATGTGTTTGTTTCTTTTTAGTGTCGCTTTTCGAGTTTCATTAAGTTTCAAATCACAGCGGTGCCGATGCAGTTTCACTTTTAAAAAATTTCCATACGCATAATTGAAAATGTTTTACTAATTTCAGCAACAGTAAGAAAAAATTCAGCTTAATTCAGACACGCGGACACGCCCTCAATACACTCTAATAGATTTATTTCATCGGTGTTCACTTAATACAAGTTTTGATCTTCTTTGTCTGCGAAAGAGTGGAGAGCAGAGAGCAGCAGGATTTGTTTGGTGGAGAAGTGTTGAGAAAGTATGACCTCATTGACTCACGGCTGGGTTTTGCCGTTCCCTGCACTGGACCGGACTGGACTGGGTGTGACAAGTGCCCAACTGGAATAATTCCGCAGTACTAAAAATACAGGTCCGAACTTACAAAATTTGCACCACTTCGTGTCCGGTTCAGAAAAAAAAATTCAGTTAAAAATTTCATAATTTGAAATTTTTCTTCACTTACATTAATTTTTTAATTACTTTTCGGCAGTCAATGAGAAAATTATTTTCTACCGAGAATACGTCATAAAAAAACACACTCATAAAAAAACGAGTTTGCTTTAGAACACACGACTGAAGTAAAACTTCTTTAGCTCCATCTATATATTCTATATGATAGGAAGAGAGAAAGAAAATGTGCGCGCGCACTGCTCTCTCTTGCTCCTACAGTGTGATACAGACAATAGGCCTGCACTGTGTCAGATATACGAAACGTAACTGGCTGTAAGAGAAAGAGAGAAATCGCACCTCTCTCTCTTGCCCCTACAGTAATATACGAAACGTAACTTTCTCTCTTTCTATCTTCACTAAATTTATACCTCCCTCTCAACTACCGTCCACCTCTCTTTTCGTAACGCTCTCGTCACGCATTCACCAGCTTACTCCCCAAGTCAAGCGTGCGTAAAGAAGTTTTACTTCAAAAACAAATCATATTTATATTTTGTGTGAATATATTATTGAAATCCTAACCGGTTGTGTTATGATCTTAATTATTCCGATGGTTCCATGACAGTTGATCCGCCGACAGTTGGCCCCCCGGCGTACAATGTGTAGTCGGTTTAGGGAAAATACGGTAAATCGGAGCAGCACTTCGGAGCGACCGTGGCACGCGTCACTTCAGGCCGCCGCGCAGGAATATCTCAACTGCGCTGTGAAACTGTACTTCGGTCTTTACTTTTCTGCGCGGCGCGGCGGCCTGAATGGCGCGTGGCACGGTCGCTCCGAAATGTCCGTGAGACTGGTGAATGAAATAAATATTTAGAATAGGTAGGTACGTAGTCAGACATCAATGGTACAAACCTATCTACTCATTATAAATAGTTGGTTATTATTACGCACTAAGTAGATACAGTAAAATGAAAAGCGCCCACGGTTCATCACGGCGATTACCTACATATCATATGCCAATGCCAAAGCGATATGCCAATGTAATTATTTACTACTAGCTGAAGTACCTGGCGATGCCCAGGCTTTATTACACAGAGTTTTCGAAATCATTATTATTATTCAGTGCCGGCAACCCGGGCGTTTATTTATTATTAGTTATGTACAACATGATTTTTATTCCTTACCCTCCTCACTAGACTAAAGTCTGTTCTGAGGCTGGTAACTAACAATTTCTAATTACATAAAAACAAATAAGTGGTAAAAAAAAGAAACATATATATTATAGTAAAAATAATAATAATAAAATAAGAGGAAAATCAGAATTTAAAAACAGAGTAGAAAATAGAAAATATATAATATTAGATATTAAGAATATTACTTATCTCTCTTCTTTCCTTGACATTCAACCAGTTTAAAAATCTTTTGAAAACCCAGTTCAAATTATTAGATGCGACGTAGGTCTTTGTTTGGGCTACAAACTTATTGAATATATATGGTGCCAAGTAAGATTCATGTTTTTTTGCAAAATTTGATTTGATATATGGTACTTGTAATTGATTGTGTGTGTTTGCTCTTGTGTATTGCGAGTGAGTTATGAAGTGTGGTGATATCAAATGTAGACAATAACCTTCCTCTTGTTTTGAAGGTCACATGTGCAAAATTTCATCAACGTCGGCATAAAACCGTATATTTGCATAAAAATCAAACCCCCACCGCCTGCTTGCCAGCTCGCTTTTCCACCACATACCTACAGTCATTCTCCTTTATATATTAGATATTTCAACCAATTTACACAAAACCTTAACAAATTATATACCTAAATCTTCCCCATGAATCACTCTATCTATTGGCGAAAATCGCGAACAGACAGACGCGGCGGAGAACTTTGTTTTATAACTAGCTGACCCGGCCACGCGTTGCTATGGCGAACGAAACACAACGCCATCTACTGGATGGTGACCCAATCTTTAAAACCACGTTAAATTAACTCACACCGCCATATATTAATTTTAATTCAAAACAAATCCGCACCGCTCGCTTGTCAGCCCGCTCGTCCACCACATGCAGATATTCTCCTTTATATATTACATATTTCAACCAATTTACGCAAAACCTTGACAAATTATATACATAAACCTTCCCCATGAATCACTCTATCTACTGGTAAAAACCGCATGATAATCCGTTTAGTAGTTTTTGAGTTTATCGCGAATATACAGACAGACGCGGCGGAGGACTTTAATTTATAATTATGTAGAGATATTAATATTTTTGACGCTCCTTTTATAGATACCGCTGCCCATTGTCAGTAAGACGGCTTCGACACATTTGATAAAAATCTATAACAGGCATCTGTCAGTAGATCCGGCCCTGTACTATTGGAACAACGACCT
This sequence comes from Limnephilus marmoratus, assembly GCA_917880885.1. Taxonomy (NCBI): domain Eukaryota; kingdom Metazoa; phylum Arthropoda; class Insecta; order Trichoptera; family Limnephilidae; genus Limnephilus; species Limnephilus marmoratus. The sequence continues at coordinate 33,867 of CAKJUN010000008.1, forward strand.
ACAGATTCTAGGTCACCTTGTCCAACCTTGCTTCTGTCAAGCCACGGAGAAAAAACAACCAAAAATACCTTTTAGGTATCAAATAAGTTTTTATTTAAATTGAAATTTATCGATTTACGGCCGTATATAATAACGCCAATTTACTTGGCTTACAATTTACAGTTCCCCCGAATAAACTTCATAAAGAAGAAAATTAATAGTTTTTACTTATTTTAGTAGGTGGCGTATTTTTTACGTAATGGAGGTAGGTAGGTACCTACTAGGAAGACAATTCACACATTTTTCGATAATATTTATTTAAGTATTTATTCAATGCAATATTTTTTTGATTACTGTATAACTCTGATATATAGACAGAGCGGATAGAGCGCCACACAATGGGGTGTTTCCATGTTTGTTTCATTGCTTAAAAAATTAAGCAAAAAATTACGATGATTACAGCATTTTTATTTTATTTTTATGTTGACGAATAAATTTTCTACAGCCAGTCAAAGTTTCCGGTTTTTGAATGACTACTAAAAGACATTTACTCACTGACATTTCCCTCATCTGGTCCACATGTCTCTTCCATGTCACATCAGTGTTTCCTATCTTAATAATATAAACTTTTTTACCTAGCTTTCTAGAGACTACACCCTTAGCCCAAACGACTTTATTATCATGACGATAATCTTTTGTTAAACATTTTTGTCCAACTTTAAAAACCCTGGTTTTTACCCCTCTGTAAAACCTAACTTGATCTGATTGAGCTTTAGAAATGTTAACGTTAGCTTCCTTGACTTTTTCCGAAAAGTCTTCTCCATTTTTCACTGGCAATAAACTGTCGAACGTAGAACGCAGCCTTCTTCCTACTAACAGAACCGCTGGTTCAATACCTGTCGAACAATGGAAAGAATTTCTATAGTCCATTAAAAAATTCAACAGCTTGACATTGAAATCTAGTGGGAATTTACCGTTTATTAACAGTTTCTTGAGGAACATTTTCGAAATTTTTACTGCATTTTCTGCCAATCCGTTTGACTGGGGGTGTTTCACCGGAGAAGTCATAAGCTTAATATTGTTCTCCTTTAAGAAAACTCTAAATTCCTCACTTGTAAAAACTGAGCCATTGTCAGATACAATTAACTCAGGGTTGCCAAAATTAGAAAAAATTTTCCTCAATTCCATAATCGTATGAGTTGAATCTGCCTTCTGCACCTCGATACAGTCTAACCACTTCGAGAAAGAGTCACAAACCACGAGAAACATCTTCCCCGCTAGGGGTCCACAATAATCTAGATGTACCCTACTCCAAGCTTTACCTGGATTTGGCCAAACCGTCAATTGACTTTTGGATGGTGACTGTTTTGACAACGAACAATCTGAACAAGATTGAACGACTTCCTCCAAATCTTTGTTCAGAGAAGTCCACCAAAAATATGTTCTAGAAATTCCCCTCATTTTCACAATACCTAGATGTGACCTGTGTAATAAATCTAAGACTTGCCTTTGGAGAGAAACAGGTATAACTATTCTATGTTGCCAAAACAAACAATCTTCTACGATAGAAAGTTCATTCCTTTTTAACCAATATTTCCATATACTGCTGTCACGATTTACTCGTTTGGGCCAGCCCTGCCGCAAATACCTAAACACTAGCTGTAATTCGCTATCTGCTGCGGTGGCTAACACAACTGCTTGAAAATCAACATGGTCACAATTCTCAATAAAACAAACAAAGTCAGTCCCGCAATCATCCTTAAAATCCTCAACTGTGTCCTTCAACGGTAAGCGAGAAAGAAAATCTGCTTGGTTATTACAAGATTTCACAAATTCCGTTTTGTACGAAAACCCTGCCAGAATGATGCCATATCTCTGCAAACGGTTTGCCGCGAGAACCGGAATATTTTTATGTTCCCCTAGAATTCTTAGTAACGGCATATTGTCAACGCATAACGTGAACTCCCTTCCAAAAAGGTACTGAAAAAATTTATTTAACCCGAACACAATTGCCAGAGCTTCGAGATCCAAAATACTATATTTCTTTTCGGCGGTTGTTAAACTACGAGAAGCGAACTCAATTGGACGCATTGTGCCGTCCTTAAACACATGCATTAACGCAGCTCCGAGTCCGCATGTACTTGCGTCCGTATACAGTTTTACCGGTAAGTCCGGAAAATAATTTGTAAGAATCGTGTTGTTGCCCATTAATTCTTTAATGGTATCGAGTGCTACTTTACAGTCTTCTGAGAAATTCCACTCTACCCCTTTTTTCAAAAGGTTATGTAAGAGTTCCAGTATCGATGACATCCTAGGAATGAAATTCCGATAAAAATTTAGAAAACCCAATAAACTTTTCAATTTATGAACGTCCGTAGGATACGGAGCGTTTTTTATAGCTTCAAGTTTGTTTGGCTGTGGTTGGATTCCGCTCCCTGAAATTACATACCCCAAAAATTCAACCGATTCTACAAAAAATTCGCATTTATCCGTGTTGACCCTCAACAATGAAAAATACATATTCACTTGGTCCAGATTTTCTTCCAGTATTCTTCCTTAAAGGTTGTGCCGAGTTTTTAAAAAAACCACTTAGTTTCTTATTTAATCTTTCCCTGGAAACCGGTGTATTTCCTGATTCCTGGAAAATTTCGAAGATTTGTCCGATTTATAAAAGCGGTACAAAGACCTCTGTAGAAAATTTTAGGCCAGTAGCAATACTATCTGCACCGGCCAAACTGTTCGAATCGATTATTCATAAATACACACTGCCACAAGTGGAGCCGTACTTAATTTCAGAACAGCACGGATTTAGAAAAGGTCGATCTACAGAAACCAACTTATTGGTGTTTACTGATTACGTATCAAAATCTTTAGATAAAGGCCATCAGGTAGATTGTTCGTATAACGACTTTTCAAAGGCCTTCGATACTGTTAATCACGACGTCTTACTCAATAAGCTGGCTGAAATAGGATTCTCAATGAGACTACTCACCTTTTTTGCTAGCTATCTTGCAGACAGGAAACAGTTTGTATCTCATGGACTATTCCAGTCTATTCTATTTTTTGTACGATCAGGAGTACCCCAAGGTTCTAATTTAGGCCCACTCCTTTTTTCCATATTTATTAATGATATTTCAGAAGTAATTCTGCACTCCAGGTTTCTTCTTTTTGCTGATGACCTGAAATTATTCTTAGAAATACTAACCCTAGAGGACTGCAATCGACTCCAGTCAGATATTGATAGAATTATTGACTGGAGTAAAAGAAATCGGATTGAGTTCAATATATCTAAATGTTTAATTTTGTCATTCACTAGGGCGTGTCATACCTGGTATTACCGGTATACGATGGACGCCCGAAGTCTAAAACGTGTCTCCACCATGAAGGACCTTGGAATCATGTTTGATAGTAGGCTGACATTTCATACTCACATTCAGATGGCTTGTAGCACTTCATTGAGAATGCTGGGCTTTGTTCTGCGTACTGCAAGGAATTTTAAAGACACCCGGGTTCTCATAATTCTATTCAATTCCTTAGTAAGGAGTAGACTTGAAAGTGGGTCGATAATTTGGAGTCCGCACCAAGCAAAATATTCCCTCATGTTGGAGAGAGTTCAGAAAAAATTTCTGAGATTTCTGTACATGAGGGAGTACGGCTATTACCCGTGGCTCTATCCTACCGACTTTCTTTTGGGTATGTTCGGAATGAACCATCTACGTGTCAGAAGGGATGTACACATTGCTACGTATTTCTTCAGATTGATTCGTGGATGGCTTGAGAACTCAGCTATCTTGGAGAATATTCATTTTTATATTCCCGATGGTTATCTTCGCCATCGACAGCATAGGCTGTTCTATCTTCCGGCCTGCAGGACTAACTTGCCAATGGTCATGCCGATCGGGAGAGCAATTTTGCTGTTGAACAGAATTAATTCGGATATCGACATATTTAGCGTCAGTGAAGCTGCCTTTAAAAGGCAAGCTCAATTGATGCTCATATAGTTTTTTTTTTGCTTACCATTTATATTTATGTTTAATGTAATACTGTTACAAATGTATTTTAAAAACGCATTGAAATTTTAAATTTTGTAATGTTTTTGAAAGAATAAAAATTGAATTGAAATTGAAATTGAAATTGAAAAAAAACCCGCACTCTCGTAAACGCGCGCACACTGCCTGTATATTATACACTAAATCCAGTTCGTTGACCCCCGAAATAATGATATCGTCTAAATAGAATGCCACCCCCTTCAACCCCTGAAGACAGCTTGCTATAGTCCTAGCGAAGATCGCTGGCGCTGACTTAAAACCAAAGACTAGTCTGTTATATTGAAATAACCCTAAATGCGTATTTATTGTAGTATACTTTTTGCAAAAGTCAGCTAATTCTAATTGTGAGTAAGCCTGTCTTAAATCTAGTTTAGCGAACACTTTACCCGAACTTACTATGTGAACAACTTCATTTATGGAGGGAAGTGGGTACCTTTCCAAGTCCGTCATGAGATTTAAAGATCTCTTGTAGTCCACGCAAATCCTAACATTCCCGTTCTTTTTAATTACCGGTACAATTGGAGACGCGTATTCACTGCTGGTTACCGGAGAAATGATACCATCAGCTACCATAGTTTCTAATTCTCTCTCAATTTTTTCCTTAATAGCGAACGGAACCGGCCTCGCATTAAAAAAAACAGGACGAGCTTCCTTGTTCACTTTGAAACTCACTTTATGTTTACTGAATTTACCCAGCCCCGGCGAAAACACTTCTGGAAACTCGTTGTAAATCATTTCAATTTTGTCTTTGATTGTTGAAACCGAATTATCCATCACTGGAACTATCTTCAGATTAAAAGCCTCCATGAAGTCCCGACCCACTATCAATTCCGAGCCATTAATCACAACAGTAAATAATAAATTATTTTTAATATTATTGTATTCTACGGTAAAACAAGCACTACCTACAAGATTAAGTGGTTTACCATCGTATCCAGATAAAGTACGCTTATCTTTACTTTTGGGGCGGGGATATTGTATGACGTCATGAGCGTGGACGCTCACTGACAGTGTTAATTTATGCTGGCCCAGATGAGCGACGCTTGTGACGTCACATTCTGATTTTCAAACCGTGGACCGTTTTGATTTTGTCAGTTTTAGATCGTTTATAAAATCAATAATATTGAATGAAAACATTTAAAACAAACATTTTTAGTAGGATGATTAAAATCATGAAAATGATCTTTAAATATTCCGTACATTTTCAACAGAATCAGAACATTCTGTCTTGGCACACATTTTTTGCTTCATTCACATTCATTTAGCGTCTCATCAATTCTGTTATTTTGACTCTTGATTCTCGATTCAATATTTGATTCACTCAATCACGACATGTTTTCCTCGGGTGTCCCCGACTTTTTTTTTTGAAATAGGCAACTCAACCTAAAGAGAGTGCTTTGTGATTCTTCTACCGTTCATTTCACGTCATGTATTGTTCTCATTATTACACTCATTTCTTTGTGCTTCCATTCTAGATGTCCAAACCATCAAATCAATTATACTTACCACTATTTTATTACTTACTTCAATTTGGGAGGTGGGTATGTGTACCACCGCCACGGGAACCATTTATTGTATAAACATAACCAATAACTCTGCCATAGATCACCCCAAGCGGTTCGCTACGTTTGGTGACTTATCAGGGATGCTCGGGTTCATGGGATGAGTTTTGTCCGGGTCTCTGGCGGCGGATGCGTCTGCCCACTAGCTGCATGGCAGATCGGATAGGGAGAGAGTGGTTGAAGGAGTCCTTTGATTTCTCCAGCCATACTCTCTCAGAACATCGCCTTGCGCCGCAATAGGAGGGATGGAATCATACGTCCGTCACTCCTGGACACACTGACCCCCAGATTCCGACCCACCCTTAATACTCTTTTCCTTCCCAAAACTTCCTCTCCTTACTTTCCTTTAAAAAATCCTCCACACAGCATCCCCCTAAGATGACACAGGCCCCAAGGGAAATTATTTTCCTCAGAGCCTCCTGTATGGAGCTAACATAAACAAAAACTTGTCCAAACTATCAAAGCGTCCAATAAAATTAGTGCTTATGAAATTAAAAACTTATACCAATACGTTTAAGGTTTTTTTAATAACATATTATCACTTTAAAAAAGCAAAGTATTAACATACATACGTAAGAGAAGGGCATTTCTTATTTTTATTTGGTAAATAGGTACTTAGCTTACGTAAGTGAGAAAAAAATCTTATTGCCAAAAGATATCACTGGAATTTCGAATGTTTTAGCAGTTTGCCTTGCATTCTTTCGGGAAAATATTACATTTACATTTGAAATAATATAAACTAATTTTAATACATTTTTTACCGTCTTTCTTTTTTTGTTTATTTACTCAGCCAAGCAAAAGTGGCTGATTTGAGTTCAAAAGTATAAAAAAACAAAGACATTCTTTTAAATATTTTAATATTGTATTTTTCTTTTACAAATACTTATAACTAAATATATTTAATATTTACAATAATAAATCTATCATAGTAACACTTAATTTTTATATAATTCGATGCCTTATCATTACATTTTTATTTATTACATATATTATGATGTATTATTACTATTACAGGTAACAAATTTACTAGCTTATAAATAGTCAATATGTGGTGTGTTTATCGATTTTCAGAAAAGCTATTCAAATCTCATTATAACTAGAAATCCGTGTTGTGAAAATTCCGCTGTTCGATTGTTTTTTGTTTCTTTGTACTAGCGGTTTACCAATAGCATGTGTTGCAATGCCACTAAAGAATGGAAGTATTTGTGTTTTAATTCTGTTGGAGTGCTGTTAGATACAAATATTTTTTGATTTTTCGTCTGGTGCCTTCGAATAAATCAGAAGGTTTTCCGATGCGTGAGCAGGCCACATAACCCCTACCGCTAAAATGTCTTCTTTGTAATCCCTCCCTCCCCCTCCATCACCCCTCCCCTTCGTGCCCTTTTCCAAACGTCCCCGTTCCCACCCTCCTGTCAAGGGAACCCCCCCCCCCACCTTCCGCGTTACCCTCCCTGACGGTTGACTTTATGAAATACACTCATATTTCAAACAACTCGCTCGCCACCTATTGTAATTTTTTTATACGAATTTCATTACGCCAGAGTTCACCATTATATTTCAAAACAAGCAATCCGAAGAATGGTATACAAATGCATATGGGACAAACAAAGAAACATTCATTTTTATATGTAAATATTATTATCTTAAATGCACAAAATTATACACTTAGTTAAATTTACTAATTTATTTTAATCACATCATTATAATTTTACTTGCGTTTAAAGAACTGGGCTAAATCTAGGTTGTTTTTCTGCATTTTTTCAAACGTTCAAACCAAATTTACAAACTAACTAATAGAAACGTATACTTACCAACTTAAAAAAAAAATATTATGCTAGATTATTTTTGTGCAGTTGTGTTTGGTATCGCAGGCTAGTTGAACTTATTTGTAATATTTAATTATTTAACTAGATATATTATACGATTACAAGTAAAGTAATATCTGATTTCATATGAATATCTATATAATACAACAATAAAACTAGAAATACACTGTCAGGTTGTGATGCTCCGAATTGGGGTTCCCGGTGTCAGTCAAGTCGGGTCCGCCATTCATACCCTAGAAATAAAACAGTATGTAAATAAACAAATTAAAGTTATTAGTTATTACACACGGATATTCTTGTTGATAGTCCCACTTTTTTTAATTCAGCGCATATATGCTACAGAAAGGAGGAAAATCATTGAATTGCCCCCTGAAATGTTGTGTTAAAATACGGCACCACTGCCATCTATGAATGAGTCAATAAACTTGTGAGTCTTCAAATGGTAAGAATCTCAGATGAAACTACCTACAGAAACACAAACTTTTTTGTATATTTGGAGGTATCTCCAGGCATGTCAATCCCAATTGGGGTATGTTTTGAGGATGAAAGTAGTGGGTAAGGGAAGGAGATGGGGAAGAGGAGGGTGGGGGAGTACCTTGCTATTTAGATCTGGTCGCCAAACACGGCCAAAGCAATTTCAAGCAACATTTCAATTCTGAATGGTGATGTTACACCAGGGCGATACTGAGAGTGTCTACCACTCTGGAACATGCCACAAATATACTATATATTATTATTATGAATGAGTAAATTGTGAAATAACACAAATTAATCAAATAAAATTTACTTGCACACACCGGGATTTGAACCCACGACTTCTGGCGTGCTAGTCGAGAGCCTTACCCCTAGATCACGGAGGCCTAAGGGTAAGGCTCTTGGCAGAGTTTAAGCAAATGCAGGACATTGCTTTAGATGCAATTTGCAGTAGTGTTATGTGTAAACTATGTTGGTGACACTTTTGTGCATGTGGTTTCATACTAATAATTGGTCATGGCCCATCTCATTTCTTTATATTGGTAACTGAAAAAACAATATCATGATAAAATAACAGTATAAGTTAGGTTATATTTGTTATATTTGTTTGTCTTTCCGTTTTTTTTTGTATTTTTGTTCAATTTTCTGTTTATTGAACTATTAGAACTGTTTCCATTATTTATGGGAGTGCTATTTGTCATTGTTAGAGCTACGAGACATAGATGGCTCTAGTCTAGATAGATCATAGAGTTAATAGAGTTATGAGGCAGATGTCGGTAGTACATAGGTGACCCCTCCTTGTTGGGTACCAAAGTATGTGAAACTATGAGATTTCGAGATGCAAGGAGATTTTGAGAGCTTAAAGGGAAGGACACCGAGCCCACCCAACAAGGCAACGCATTAAGATATTTGGGCAACTTACAATTCATACATTTTCTATGAAAATAACACTTGTCACACGCAACTCAATCTACAAAGCTCCTCATGCAAAGCCGTGGGACTTGTGAATAGAAAGATGGGAGTGGTGAAAGACCTTCTAAAGAGTTGATTTGATGTTTGAGGTTATGTTTGTTTTGACATTTATTACTTGTTTTGTTGAATGGGTGATGAACAACTAAAGTTACGTTCAGATATCGAATATAACCGCGAGCAGGTATCTGCTGAACCGCGAGCGCTTATATTTCGTGCCGTACTTATTTCTTCCTATGGTAGGAGAGGGGGTCAGATGAATTAGCGAGCGGCCACGGAGTGCGCATTTGTTGTACTGAATCTATCAACTTGACATCTGTCATCCACCGGTCTAGGCAGCTCCGTAATTAAAATGACCCCCTCTCCTGTTTTTGTTGGAGTGGGGGGCGCTTAACTGTTGGCATATCGCCTCACGAGCGGTTACGGCGTAAGATATGCATTGTCTATGGTTGATGTGCGCATAAAGCGCTCAGGTGTGAACGGTCTGAAGGGATTGTATGGAGAGCGATATTTGGCGTGCTATGATCTTTTATATTTATATGCTCAATCTGAACGGGCTCTAATAGATTTAGTAAGACCTTACAAAGTGTAGTGTATGAGAATATGCGTAATATACATATGTATATTATAATTTCAATGTCTCACAACCAATGTTGTTAGTATAGGAAATTTTATGTTGTTTTAACGTTTCTCAACAGAGGTCTGAAAGTTGTACTAAATAAGAGAGAGAGACTACTACTCTCACCCGTTTGGGTCTAACACCCGAATGGTTATAATGATAACAATGATATCTGATCGAAAGGTGGGCACCTTCAGTGACTATTTCCCTGCTTCAGATTAACAAAGAGCATCATTTAGAACAGACTTCAAGTCCAGTTAAATATTCATTGTTCAATTCATTGTAAATTAGATGATAATAAACACAACTCAAAATCTAGACGAAATGAAGTATTATTGGCACTCCAGATCATCAAAGTTGTATTGTTTACCAGAAAACAACAGTAAAAACAACAGAGAAAACAGCATTACACAACACAAAGTGATTTATAAACAGTACACAACACAAAGTGTATTGCATACCTTGACAGATAAGGCGTTAGCCTCCAGGCCGTCTTATACATTAGTTCTGAACTATAAGAGTTTTTAGTTTAAATAAAGGTGCAATGTTGTGTTGTGAAGGAGTTATTGTTACAATATTATGTAGTGTGTGAGTTTGTTACCTTGGGGTCCCCATCGTCCCAGCTGAGCTTCTTGACGGTGGCGGGCATAGTGGCGGCCGGCCACGCCACGCCCGAGCGACCGCCCCCCGGGCTGTGCCCCAGGTGGCAGCTCATTGTGGCGGGCGTACCCGGGGGGGCCGGAGCGCCCGATGGGGGGAGGCCCAGGGCCCCGCCCGCGAACCGGTGCGACGCGCGGGACATTATACCTGAAACACAAGCCTGGCCAATGTAGGAGATTAAACGGAGCAAAATTTTGCAGTATTCATCAAACAAGAAAATAATTATTTATTATATTTCTTTACAGAGTATCCAATGATAAAAAAGTACAAAACATATGGCATGAACTGACAGTACAAATGAATAAAGATAATGAGATTCAATGTTGTGTTTGTCTTTAATTAGTGATAGTATCAACCATGCTCAATGTAATTGTATTTGTGAGCGCTTTGATATGAATCACTGTTGACAAACCTAATAAAAAATAAAAAAAATAATGGTAGATATCTATCTCGCTACAGATTAACCGCTAGAATGCCGTTCGTGCACCGGTGTGTTTGAGATTTTACACGCGATTTTGACCCTTATGTATAAAGAAAGTGTATGTAGAACACGGTCAGAATCGCTTGCTTTATTATCGCCCTTTACCATAGAAAAAACCGCAATGCGCCAGGTCACTCCAAATAATTTATATTAATAATTTACCGGAGCGCGGGAATGTGCGCAGTTCTTGCGCATGCGCGGGAAAAATTCCTTTAATTACGATTTTGACCTTTCTATTGTTCAAAATTTCTCAAGGACACTGTCAGAATCGCTGGACACGAAATGTCATTGGGTGTCATGGCTGCCGTTTTTTGCGAACGCTAATTGGTGGACAACCAATCCCAATTACCCCGGCAAACAAGGGGTTAAATTAGTTACACCTGAATAAAATAATAACAAATTGTACAAAAGTAATGTGCTTTTATTGTAATTAAATCTATACAAGTGTTATTATGTCTTCTCAGGTCGATATTAATTCCTAGATAAGCAGGTTGCCTGTTCTAAGGAACCAATTGCTCGTGAAAATGATAAATGAACTATACTGTAAAAAAATTATTGTTTTTATTAAAACTATCTACTACGTATGTTTTTATTAAGTGTGTCATTAATAGGTAAGTATGTGTAATTTTAAGTGACATTGATTAATAGTTTTTTAGTTCCCTTACCAAGCCAATATATACCTCACCTTCTTTGAAAAAATGTATTTAACAAATTTATGGAAGGAACCAGAGTTGTAACCACCGTCGCGACTTGTGTTCCCAAGCGATGGACGAAGGTGTACAAAAGTTTTTATGACGTGCATTTCGTCTCAAACATTATTATTTTTGCTGTTCCTATATCATACTTGCCTGGAATCAACTTCACATCAACTCCCACTTTAGTCACTTCTGGTATTTTCCAAGGACCTGATCTTGGCCCACTCTTGTTTCTGATATTTATTAATGACCTTCCCTAGAAAATTTAGTATGCATATGATTTAAAAGTATTTTGTCCCATTAACAAATGTTTGGAGTGCAAACATGAACTCTCTGTGATACAAAGAACCATGATCTTTGTGAGATGAGAAAACAAATAAATATGAATTTCGAGTAAGTCAGAGGTTGCCAATCTCACAATATCCAACCTCAAGAAGGACTATGTTGGTCACACAGCAGTCGTGCTACACAGCAGTCTGGAGATTTGATATTTTAGTTTTGATCTTCAGCGAAAGACATTTTGTCAGTTAATCAGTTGTCAATTAAGGCAGGTACCTCTCGGGAGCGTGCCCAGCTGGCTGTCTCCGTGCTCCTCGGGCCCCATTTGGCCTCCGTGTCCCCCGAGGCCCCCGTGCAGGTTCAGGCTGCTGCTGGAGTTGGCCAGGATGGTGCTGGCCCCCGCGCTGACGCTCAGCAGGGACCCGCTTGCTGCGCCTGAGAACATATACATGATCTGTCTAAGATAATAGGAGATAAAAGATATAAAGATAAAAGGAGAGACGGACTGCCAACTGCCTTTGGCTTCATTGGCATTTCAAAGTTTTATCTTCACTTTTATGTTATGGTATCAGAATTATCAAAAGCGAGATGAGACAACACACTGAAGAGATATATTATATCCTATAACCACTTTAATTATTGAAGTACGCGTTTAGTGTCAGAGCTTCCGATTTGGAAATTTCTTCCCTCATTAAAAAAAATCAAACCTCTTAATACGGAGACATATAACTGCTTATAGTGTTAGAGAACCATTGAATGCACCTTCATTTAGCCATTTAAGTCTTGTTTTTAGAATTCATAATAAAATTATTAATAGGGTACTCTTAAATTTATTTCAAGAGTGATCGCCAACGTCGGGGGGACCTGATACGGCACACAAAGAAGAAGAAATTTGTAATTGCGTGAATTGCGCATATACATACATAATTTATTTTAAAATTTGCGTCGTATTTAACTATTTGGAGAATATTAAATATGTTGTCTAAAGCCTAGTTGATAATAATAGATGTAAATTTAAATTCGAACATTCGTTTTTTAATAAATGATATTTTACATAATTGTAAGAAAAAATATTTCAGTAATTTAGGTTGGCGAAAAAGGTTAATTACAAATAATTCGGAAGAGACGCTAGACTTCCCTGATTAAAAAGTGAAACTACTAAGTTATCTTTGTGATTAATCGAAGTATACAACGCACGGGAACTTTTGGAAGAATTTCTATAAATGTTTTAAAACATCTCTTCAAATTGGCCAGCAAACGCTCGAAGGTGTTTATAAATTGGCCAAAATGTTGCAAAAAAGCTCCAGGGATTAATCAAATAATTGTGTTGGGTAATAAAGTAAAGAGTGTGGATGAGATAATGTATGGATGTGTATGCAGCGAGAAGTGTGCTCCAGGACAGAGTTGTGCAGCAGAATGGCGTGATTAGTTTGTAATAGTAAGTGACGAGTAATAGTTTACCAAGAGCTCCCGTGATAGCCGTCAAGTTCCCGGCACTGCCCCTGCCTCCCAAAGCCTCCGGGTGCCCCATGCCTCCTCCGCCATTCACCCCGTTGGAGCCGGCCATCTTCTCATGCTGCACCAACACACCCACCCCCACTTTGTTGCCTAATGTTGACTTGGGACGCTTGCTGGAAAAAGAAAGAATAACCAAAAGCCGTATCAGATTTGGTAATAAAAGACAAAAAATGATTAGAAAATTTCAATTTCAGGCTGCACGATCAAGTTTACAACCCGCTCTAGGGGTTTGTACTTGGGATAAAAACGAGATGGGCTGGTAGCTGGGCCGGTAGTGTTCGGATCGTCTGGTTGCTTATTGGGTTTGAGGATCGCAATAACTTTAGACTTTTTACAGATATGCTATTTCTACAGTTTTATTTACTTACTTGCTAGTTGTGAGTGGCTCAATGCATTGTGTGTGCATCGTGTGAATGTAACAATTGATTTATCAATCAGAAAATATAAATTCGGGAGGTTGTTTTTAAAGATTTTTTTTTGTATTATTTTTTCCTGAACATTTAGGATGTTGTTATATTCAAGGTTTTAAATTTGTTCAAGGTAGAGGTGGAAGCACAAAAAAGCAACAAACAACAAGCTAAAGCTGTGAAAATCAATCACAAAGTGCCAAGGGAATAGGGATATAAATAGATA
>CAKJUN010000009.1:0-16444 GCA_917880885.1 Limnephilus marmoratus
GAGACATTATTTAAAATAACTTCAATTGTATTTCACAAAATAAAAATATATATATACATATATACAATAAAAAAAAGAGAATAGGAAATATAACAATATCTACACATATAAATAATAATTTTCGTATTTATTCATTTGTAACAGTATTATGTCTTTGCCTAACCGCCATAACAATAATTCATCGTTCATCCACCCGACGGTCAAGAACCAGGCCAAATATAGTATCTACTCGAATGTAGCTCGTCCCCTCAATCTAATTCGCTTCAAGTTTGATCAAGAAGCGACCTCCAAAGTCACGCAAAAACCTAATCCTAATCGCAACAAACCAAAAACTCAACACCTTAAAACTGATGGAGATCTGCAATTCAGAAGAAGGCGAAGTAACTTCGAATCTGAGAAAGATTACGGGGCAGATAATGTGGCGAAAGGAAGTATAAATAGAGTTTAACAAGAAGAAGAATAGTTATTATAATAGTCGCATTTCGCCAGCAAAAACAGCCACGTCCTATTACGAAGTTCAACAAAGCATAGTTCCCAGTAGAAGCACTCCTCTAAACAACTCAAGGAGAAAAATATAGTATTCACCAGAGAGTCAGAAGGAAGAGGTGGTCTTGTGGATAACTTCAAGACAGAATACGGAAGCAGTATTCGAAACATCAAACAGCATCTGCACCAGCAAAACGGCGGACCACTCAATCCGTACATTATATCTCATCTTTCAATGAAGCAATCCAAAAAACATTCCCTCAAAGACGAGATAGGATTGAACCATAGTTTAGGACTGTATAACAATGAGAGCCACCATACCCGAAAAGGCTCAATGTTTAACAATAATAGTCTGGAGAAAGGAAGCAATAGAAATAATAAAAATCTAACCAATACGAACCAAAATCCGAAAAGACAGGACCATAGCCACAACAATTCCTATGGACACAGCTAATCTCCGTACAAGGGTGTCAGCAAAAACAAGCAAGACGGTCGAGGTAATATCTTTCTAGACCAACAAAAGCATAAAAGGATGAATCCAGGCGTAAAAAATGCGATGGGAAGAAGAGGCATACCAGTAAGCCACAGCCGCAGCCAAGAACGTTCCAAACAGAAGGGCATTCATATCAAGACCCAGGAAAGCATAGTCAGCATCGAAGAGGAGAAAACGAATATCCTGAACAAGCCTATGAGAAGCAAATAAGTCCTAACTTTTTATCTCTCCCATCTCAGTAAATTCGAGCAGACGGAAATTCTATAATATGAAACAATCTACTATTTAGGCAAGAAGGGGTATAAATAGAGAGGAGGAGAAGAGAATAGTGGATTCGATGACAAAAAAGGGCAATATCTGTACATTTTGGGCGATCACATTGCTTATAGGTATGAACTTATTCGGGAATTGGGAAAAGGATCATTTGGGCAAGTCATAAAGGCTTACGACCATAAGAATAAATAGTAGGTAGCTTTGAAGATTATCAGGAATAAGAAAACTCCAAACAGTCAAGCCAGAATTGAATATTCCCTCCTAAAATATTTGAAAGAGGTCGATGAGTATAGCTGTATCAATATTGTGAGAGTCAAATAATGTTTTAATTTCCGCAACCACTATGTACATAAACGATATATTTTCTATATATTTAATCAATTTATTGATAATTTAGTGTATGACATTCTAAATGTTGAGCCATAACCTCTACTAACTAATCAAACTCAATAAGTTTTTACCTCTGTCAGGAGAACTGGTGCGAAGAATATCCATTCAAATCCTATCCACACTGCTTTTCCTCTGTAAGCATAACATCATTCATTGCGACATCAAACCGTAGAATATATTGCTCAAGAATAGCGAGAAGTCAGGGATCAAGCTGATTGACTTCGGGTCGAGCTGTTTTGCTGACCAGAAGTTGTATACTTATATTCAGTCCCGATACTATAGAGCCCCGGAAGTGATTCTGGGTTACGATTACAGCACTCAAATCGACATGTGGAGCTTCGGATGCGTAGCCTCAGAGCTTAAACTCAGCTATCCCATCTTCAGTGGTGAAGACTAAGACGAACAGATTGCACTGATTACTGAAGTGATAGGCAGACCAGAGAAAGAGTTTATCGAAAAGACATAAAGAGGCGATCAGTACTTTGGATAGTTTGCAGAACCTTTAAAAGATCGAGATGGGATCGCCATCTAAGACGAGTCTCGAAAGCTATCAAATTTATTCAGCGATCGGGACTTCGCTGATTTCCTGTCAAAAGTCTTCGTCTGGGATCCGAAAGAGAGAATTACACCATTAGAAGCCCTGAGGCATAAATGGGTGCTCAAAGGGCTACCTGAATAGATTCGATAGCAACATTTATAGTTTTTGAAGGAGGAGGAGATCAGCTTGAAGGAGATTGCGAAGAAACGTGTTCAACATTCAAAGTTGTCCAAAGAGACTGCAGGCGGACATAGTATGAGCGAAGAACTCCTCGCCAAAGCAATGCAGTCATTAGGATGAATTAGCCAACGTGTCATATTTCTCCCTTCTATAATTTAGGATCAGTTTGTATATCTTCATTTTTTCTCTCTGTCTTACTAATATATATTTTTTTATTTAAAACATTGTGTATAAGCTCGAATTCATAAAGAATATATATATATATATGTATGTATGTATGTATCAAAGACCCTTGTCTTTAACTCTTCCTTCCGTTCTCTTTCCGTTCTCTTTCCTCTTCTTGACCCGGACGTCCACAATGAAGGGACACTGGCTGGTCGTTACTCTCTGGCTACCAGTCCCCAGAGAGGCCACATAAGAATGTTGATGAAAACAGTGTACACATCCTCATCTCACCCACCGTTAATACGGCATACAGTCGCAGGTCCCTGTATGGAGCGGGTGGCAGACATATGCTGTATTATGCGTGAGCTTGCCACATCCACGCATCGTCACCGGCCGTTGTTCGTCAGAGGGTCGCCAGTACCCCTCTGTCGGATATATATTTAATTTCTCGACGGTTAGGTTTTGAAATTAATTATATTATATATATATATAATATGTCAGTAATTATCTAAAAAATATTATCATACATTTAAATCAGAAATAATGACATCATAATGTTTAACAATACAAATTACAATAATCTTTATAAGTGGAAGCATTGTTCCAATATATTCAAACATTATATAATAGATATACAAACAAAAATATCCATAATTACGAATAGATACGAATAAACGATAAAGTTTGTTTAAAAATAATTGAAATGATATTTTTAATTGTTGGAGAAATGCTTGATTTTTGAGATTGTAAACAATAATTTTCAATTTTTCGAGGAAGCTGACTAAGGTTCAAAAGAATCTGAAACATAAGTACGAACCTTTATACTGTTTAATTATGTTTTTTTTTTTCTGAATACAAAGTTATATTTCTTTAATATATTTCTTTTTTTTTTAATCCGAAACTCTAAATTTCAAATTAACATTTTTTAAAAATCCATATAAAAAATATAATGATATCCAATATTTATTTATAATATAATGTTGAATCAGTCAGCATATGGTTTTTTTAAAATGTTTGTACATTTATAAGATCGTTAATAAAAAATTATCTATTCTGTTCAAAATCTAATTTTTTATACATTCCTCAACCCTGAAATCAGCTGGCAATTTAAAGATTATTGTTTAATGTGCCAATTGAACTACTTCCAGGACTGGAGAAATTAAGATCTGGCCACAATTGTAGAGAGAAACAACATTCATTAATATAATGGACTATTAGATGATAAATTGTATATATAAATATCTACACATTTACTCCCCATGACATGAGATGCTAAATTTAACTTATTTAATGCATTTATATCTCTATATCTTTTATTTTTTGTCATATTTTTATGATTTCCTTATTTTTCTTATTTTATTTTATTTATTTATATTTTATTTAAAATTAATAAAGATTGATAGCAATTATTTCATTACCTGAAAAACTACTTAAAAAAAATGACACTAACCATAATCATAAATGCAAAAAATACAAAAATATAAACACATAAGTATAAATTTTGTAGCTTTGATTATCCTTGATTTTTCTTTTATTCTCCATCTACTCTGATTTATGAAGCCTGATAATCGACAGAATCCCAATATTATATCCCATCCCATCAATTATGTCAACCAAAAACCTCTCACTCTCATTCCTATGCTCGGATCTTACCCAATGGTCACTATGCCCCCTTATAATAATCGGTATATCATGCCTTATTTTCAGCAACCTCAAATGCAGGGCATGTACACCTTTAACCCTGGTCAACAGTTTGGAATGGTAATGGATCAAGGAGGCTACAATCACCAAGTCCCTCGGACTAATGCTGAACCTGTGAACTTTACTTCACCTCAACGTTCGGAAGAAGAAAAAAACAAGTCAAAAAATAGAACCCCTGAACGCCTACCAAACCGGGGAACCAATGAGCTATCACCCAAGCCAGCCAATCACGGAATGCCTCTCACCAGATCGCCATCCTTTCGAAACTAGCCATAACCAATTATTTTTTCCCGGTCCGCCTCTTCACCTGCTTGCTTCAAAACATCTGCCGAATAACCTTTTCCAAACTTAGCTTCTCCAAAAAACACTACTGCCAACAATCCTACCAATAATATCGATCGGAATACCTCCAAAGCCAGCCAAAATGGAACTCCAACCCAAAAACCCATCCCAATGATTATCCTTGACGAATAAACTGAAGTGGAACCTGAACTTATTATCCCTGCAGAATTGATTTTAAGCGCTCAAAAAAAACCAGTCCCGTCCATTCCTATTTGTAAAAACTAAGGTTGCTTCAACTCTAATTAGGATATCAGAGATGCAGGTAATCGCGGAGCAGATGGAAATCCTGCGAATTTATGTGGGAATTGTGCTTCAACTAGTCAAACCCCAAAAAACTTACACGTTTTATCGAATAATACAGAAGCTTCGGAAGCTAAAGCAGCCAAAGAACTGGCAAAAAATAATGGGAATTGTCAAAAGACGAGAAAATGCCAAATTTGTGGAGAAATGGTAACAAAAAAATAATAATTCTTATGCTTTAATTAATACAATTGTTTTTGTCTAGGCTCTATATTAGTATTTATAATTTTATATAACGACTAAAACAAAATTAGAGTCTTTATATATTCGAATTCTATAAATATAAAATTAGAGAAGTTACCTAAGTATATCTATAGATTAATATATACTTATACTTATATATTAATAAATAAATAATAATATTTTTTATTTATAATTTCTATCTGAAACTTGTACAAACAAATCTTAACTATTTCATATATTCATATAGGATCGAGAACCCGTACAGAGTAGTTCAGGATATACTTGCTTGAAATGTGAAGAAAACGAAAGGCAAACAG
Source organism: Limnephilus marmoratus (assembly GCA_917880885.1). Lineage (NCBI taxonomy): Eukaryota > Metazoa > Arthropoda > Insecta > Trichoptera > Limnephilidae > Limnephilus > Limnephilus marmoratus. Next base: position 5,369 of record CAKJUN010000009.1, read on the forward strand.
CAGCCAAAAGCAGAATCCTTCAACAAACCACCCAACTACATCCACAAGAGATAGTAGCTGATACACCCACTTCCTCTGTCACAAAGTAACCAGAAATGAAGGTGCCTAAATAATAACGCACTCCTAGGCGGACGAGAGCAGACAAAAGCAGGATAACCTCTCCGAAGAAATGTGCCGTGGTTCCCCAAGCAAAACCCTCTAGTATAACTCGGAGAAAAGTGTTTACAAACCAAAGATAGTCATTCATACTTCTCGAAGCATTCTTGCAGAACCATAGTTACCGACTGAGTCTCAACGAAGACCGAATCTCCAAAGACATCGGACTCATGAGAGTGAACGCTGCGAATCTTGGAATAAGTCAAATACCCCAAGGGAATGGTCAGAGGTCGGCCCAAGATATGTATAAGAAAATTAAAAGATGATGCAAATGATTGAAAAAAGACATTTATTCCTAATGTATTCAATTCATCACTTTTTCATAGAGGATAACTGAATGATTCAATATATTTGTTTAAATGAATCGGATGAATACAGTAGATTAATTTGAGTATTATATATAATCTTCTTCCATTAGATCTACTGAATTATAGACTATGTTATTTTTTCTTTTTGTGCTTATGCTCAGAAATGTTCGAAGATGAAAGAAGCGAATCAGCAACAAATATATAATTTCTATTAACTTATGAAACATATCGGCTATATATATTTTTTAATGAATAGGTTTCGATAATTATCTAGATAGATATATAATTAAATTATACTTTAGAAGTCGAATAGAATAAACAAATCCAAACAAATCAAATGCAATAAAAAAATTATAAAAAAAAATATGTTGTTAAAAGGATAGGAAATGTGCTTTCCAATAAAATCGATCGTAAGAAGGTTTATGGAGGCTAATGGTATCATGCTTATCTTTAATCACTTCTTCTTGTTGGCAGCTCCCTTCTTTCCACCTGCCTTCTTCTGGGCTGGCTTCTTTGTGATAGTCTTGGTCTTCTTGACAGCGGCAGTTTTTCTTGGCTTGGTCACTTTGTTAGTCTTGCCTGCACGAGCCTTGGCGGCTTTCTTGGCCTTGGGAGCCTTGGCGACTGGGGCGGGGCTGGCAGCCACAGCGGGGGCAACTGGAGTGGTGACTACAGTGGTATCCTTAGCGGGAGTCTTCTTGGGAGTGGTCTTAGTCTTCTTGGCACCGGCTCTCTTAGCGGGGGACTATATATAACGTAGAAAAATGGTTGCGAATTATATTTTTAATCATTTTGGAGTTACTTTATTGGTTTTAGCGACTTTAGCCATTTTTTTTATCTTTCTGTTTTTTTGTTTAATATTTTTTTAATAATTAATTATCATAAGTTTTTAAAATATTTTTTCTTCCTGAATTAATAATCATGCCGATATTTAAAAAAACTAAAAAATTACTATTTTTTTACTAATATCTTTTGTTAGTAATAATTTTGAAGTAAATTTATTATGTTATAACCCCTATTTTAAATCTGATTGGCTCATTTTTTGGAATAATCGATTATTTCAAAAGAGTTTTAAATTATTTTTAATTAATTTTTATAAAAAGTCCAAAAATAAATTCAGTCGATTTTTTTATTCCTCCTCTCTTCGATTGTTTTCTTCGACTACGAATTCTGCCACCAACAAAATATTTCCCCATCATATTAACAACGAAACGGTGTCAGTATGAATTGATAATTTCCATTAGTGGTACAAACCAGCTACAAAGAAGGGAGGTTTTGATATTGGATATTTTTTTATCTGTGTAGGATCTTGGATTTATGACTGTAAGTATTTTTTTTAAATGTGTTATTATGTTATTCGGAATTGAATTAAAAAAAAAAAAAATTCATAAAAATCGTAAATTACATAGTACTTTGATACTTTTAACATAATAAAATAAATTTCATCATTATTTAAATGTGAAATGTTAATTATTAGTAATTTTCATAATTTTCCAAATTTAAAAAAGTAAAGGTTCTATAAAAATTAATTATTTGTTTCCTTCAAAATAACAAAATTTAATCACTAATGACTCATTAATTTTTCGAATCTACTTCATAAACTATATAAATATAAAATCTATACTTGAATATAACTTATATTCATTTGACTATATTTTTCAAAGGAAAGATAAAGTATTTTAATGTGGGGGGTATGTGCATATCTACGAAAAAATGATTAGACTTTTTAAATAAAGGGTTGGATATTCTTATTTCTGAATACTACATATTTGTAGATATCGATGTAAATAGGATCATGCAGATCGAAGATTATGAAACTCAAGCTTTTCGAGAGGGAGACCAATTACAGCTGCGTACTTTGTAAATTATTGGAAAAACTTTTCCAACAGCTGCACATCTGAGTCTCTGAACCCCGTCCAGATCTCGATCTTACATGCGGACTCTCCTTTCTTCTAATTCGTCTTATCCACCAAACGAATGCCATTGATCTACAAAGATAATAAAGGAAAAAATTACCCAGAGGGAGAAAGAGATATATATTTAATTTTAATTTAAAATGGGTTACATTGATTGACGTCTCGAACAGATCGCCTAGCAGACCAAATAAGAGACCATCGCATATGGCCTTGAAGTCGAGCTGCTCGCGATAAACGAAAAAGCAAATCTGGCCTCCATTCTTATTGGTGGGGTCCTCCCAGGTCGGCTTCAGCCCCTTCCTGAAAAAACTCAAGGCCTCAACCTTCTTAGGCTTGTCTTGTTCGTTTTCACCACACAATTTATTGACACTCCGAGTATTCAAGTTGGTGAAAAAATAGTCTGGCTGCCCAAGTTTGGAGTTCTTCATGAGGTAGAAAAACTCGTCGAAGGAAGCGACTGTGCAGATGTTATCGAGGGTTTTATTATAGTCCTAATCCGTAGTCCACTTGTTTTCGGAAGCATAGGATATCCAGACCCCCCACTCACACCCCAACAATTGTTGACTCATTTATTATAATATATAAATAACATTATACACTACTTTAAAAAACAAGCTTTAAAAATATGAACGATATTTTTTTATAAAAAATTATATTGATATGAAATAAAAAATATAATTCTGTTTTTAAGATAGATTATAAGAGAAAATATTAAAGTATTACAAGAAATATTGGACTTAATTGTTGAATAGACTTGACCAAGACACTTCTCTGTTCTTCTTGCTAACTAAAACTCCAACCCCACTCATCAGAAGATTCATTATCTCTATTTTTTTATTCATTTCGAAAGATAGAAGAGAAATTCAGTATTAACTTTCAAAATCTAATAAAAATAATATCATCCTCCGTAAAACTAGATAAATTCTCAAATTTTATCAAATAAAATAAAATATAGTAGTTAATCGAATATTATATATGAAAGTATATCTGTTCCAAAAAATAATTTTCAATCTTAAATTATTCTTGTTAAATTCATTTATTAAAAATACCACCATATTCATATTATGCAAGTCGATATCAACATCCCTCAATCGAAATCTATTTCTATCTGTTTCGGAGTACTCCGCCACATTCTCTTAATCTTCATAGCAACCAAAGTGTACTCCAACGGCCAGATTCACCTCGCAAATGCTTATTGCTCAAAACGACTCAATTCCTTCTCCGAACTCGTCAATGTCCTTACTCTTGTCGCTCTCTTCCTCAATATCGTTACCCTCATCTACTTCTACTGCAGCAATCGCTTACAAAAGTTTAAATACTACACATATTATATGTCCATATTGCTTTGACATTCTATCTCATAATCACGAGTGCCATATTTATTGCGGACAAACAGGAGACTGGGTGTCGAGGCACTCAGATGGCCGAAAAATTGCTGCTTTCCAGTCTATTAATAATTTTTTTTTTTATTGGTTATGATGGTGCCACTTAGTGTTTCACTAAAAGTTTGTTAATATAGGGGCTCGATCATTTGGCATTTTTCTAATTTATTGGTCGAAAGCAAGCTAAATAGTGCCAATCGAGTCGTACTCCCGGATATTGTGGCGTTTCTTCACGCTACAATAATAATCTTGTCTTCCCTAATTTTCACAATAATCACCCTAATGAAAAAGACTTCTCACACTGCCAAAATGTGGAGATTCATGGTGTTACTCTCCATTCTGTTCATGGTTATGGGTTACACTCAATAAGGAATTTCCCGACTACAACCCGAGGTAAATTCGGAAGCCTGCCAGTACAAAAAGTATTTTAAGATAATTTATTTCCTGCAAGCATAGGTTTAGCTGCTTCCTCCGATGTTGCTTCTGATCTTTATGCGTAACCAACAAGGGGACATGAGGGATCAGCTGCTTAAAAATATCGATAATGCTAGCAAAATATTTTATTAGATGATCTGAAACAATCCATTAAATAAAACATAAATTTAAGGCAGTTCAGACCTTTGGCTCTCTCGTGAATTTAATTAGCGTGTTACGATATTAAACAAAAATGATATATATTTTTTTTAAAATGCTATTATATTTATCTAAATAAGTAATTAAGTAAAAATAATGTTAATATTATGAAAGATCAGTTGTTAGAAAATTCATGAATAAAATCATTGAGAGAATTTAAGGTATCTGCTGAAAACGATGGTTTAGGCCAGATCAGTTCGCCACTAAACACGTCCATCAAACAATTCTCCCGAGTCTCAATCTTCGAATTCAACATCTTCGAAATCTATTGGTCTGATAAATTGTTGACAGCTTGAAACACAGGTCGATAAAGTTATTTCGGGAATGTATTTTAAAGCTCGAATGATATTTTAATTGGGCTAAGTTTGAGTTGAAGGAATTTATTCAAATGCACCATCAGCTAAAGCCCTTCTGCCTGCTATTAGTAACTTTCACTACTAGATTTGAGGACTGTATTGTATAACTTGATTACTTCGTAAAAGAGACTGCGGCCAGGTATTCGGATGGGATTGTTTTTGTTGGCGATATCAGCAGCAGCAAACCATTTCTCATTCATTTTCGCGAGAAGCTCTTTATTGAAGTAGTTGTAGGCTTTTTTGGCTCTGTTATATTCTCCTTCTTTTAGAATCATATTTCGTTATCCTTGATTTTTTACTCGAAACACAACAATCAAAGTCATTTCAGAAAATTATTGGATTTTTTATGCGAGAGTTTTGTATAGCAGGTATCTGAGATAGTCGTAATGTTATTTGGTGGAAGCGTTGGCTTGACGGGTCTTAAAAATTGAGTCCATGCTGGACATGCATTAGTTGATCTATTCCACGCCTTCTTGATATTTTTTATTGAAATTATCGAATGTGATCTGGATATTTCCTCTTATTTCCCGTTATAAATCAGCCGCAGACGTTTAAGCCTGTTCGTTTAGAATGAAACTGATTTTTGATCTTTTGTAAAGATTGCTGATTGATTCTGCCAATTGTATCTGTAAATAAAAAAAAAAAATTGTAATAAAAATCATGATAAAAATTTCATTCAAATATTACTTTCATAGTCTTAGCCCTTTTCAACCAAGGATGGTTAACTAATCCTTAAATATTTATCCTTTTTAAGGGATCTTTTTCAAGGCACTGCTCGATGAAGTTTTTGCCCTCTTGCGAAAGTGGAACTTCAGGATCCAATTCGATTTTTTTAGTTAGGATCGCTAACTTTAGACTGTCCAAATTGCCTCTTTCCTCAGGTTTGAACGGATATCGACCATAAATCATCTGATACACGATCGTTCCAATCGACCATATGTCGCACTGCAGTGTATAACCCTTTCCGTCGAATATCTCGGGCGCCATATTCATCGGAGTGCCAGCAGTGGTCCTAAGGAGCTCCATTTATTCAGTTAAGATTTTCGCAAAGCCGAGATCGGCCAACTTGATCTCGAATCCTTCGTTAATAAGAATGTTCGCGAGCTTAATGTCTCTGTGTGCAATTTTTTTATAATGCAAGTAGGCGAGGCCTTCAATGATTTTGTGCATAATTAAGATCACGACATCTTCTGAGAGTGTGTTTTGCTTTTGTAAGAGGAATTCCAAGTCCCCGTTGCCGCAGTATTCGAAGACCATGTGCCAAATATTCTGTTTCTTGAAGTATTCATACAATTCGATGATGTTGGGATGTTTGACTTGGCGGAGCATATCTATTTATTTTTAGGAGAGGATTTCTGCCTGAATATACAAAGGATAAATAAAATTTAGAGAGTTTGAGTTGATTGTCTTTGTGGATTTGGTTACTGTTTTGGTGGTTTTTACTGTTGTGATCTTTATAGCGACTTTCCGCTTCAGTCCTCCCCGTTATCTTGCTTTGTATACTACTCCGAAGTTACCTACCCCAATCTTCTCGGACACAACATAGTTATTAATGCTCATCAAAATGTTCACTATGTATATATATATATATTTTTTATAGAGGTTGAGTTTATTTTATTTTGACTATTTAATATAACTAAATGAGTTATTAATTGAATTAAATGGCTGAAACAGTATTACATTAGGATCTGTATCAGTAGCATAATAATAAATATTTACAAATTATTAGCTGAAATTACAATATGGGTATATTTTTTAATTGAATATTAACTTATAACTCTATTTATTTTATTCTCATAATCGCACCCATATAATTAATGGATAAATAACTTGAAAAAAATGGTGGATACAATAGAAAATGCATTTTCCCAGATGCCTCATAATAACGGCACGATTTCCTCTCTGAGGTTCATCTTCTGATCCACGATGCTCTTAAAAATCAACTAATAGGTATAAACCTTGAAACCTTCCTTTTGATATTCCTTGATCTCATCTTTCAGCTCAATGTAGTCCTTCGGCACAATCACAAAGAAATTATCTTTAGTATATCCCGAGGTACTTCCATGCCGGTGTATCTTCCCCTCGCACAAAGTAATCAAAAAACTGAGTTCGTCAATCGCGATCGGAAAAGTGTTCTCGCTGTTGTTGAGAAGCACAAAAGTTTTCTATTTCAACACTCTGTTTCCCTGTCGTACCTTTTCAATGCTAGCTGCCAAATGCCCTTTTCGTCCCTCAATCTCCAGTTTATAGTCCTCGAAGGGGTGAATCATCCTCGATTCCGCGCATTCTTCAAGCCACTGATATTCCAGCACATCAGCTCCGATCGCGACAGCAACGAGTAATTTTAGAGTTCTTTCATACTTCAACATCACTAATGCATCGAATTTGACTCTGATGTCTTCATTAATCGTAATTGACGGGATCCGTTTGAATGGCTTCTGGCCGACCCCTGAAAGGGTTACCGTGACTCTCTGTCTGTGCCTAGTGTTTCTGGGGATTTTCGAAGCGTGGGTTTAATAAATGGTTTCCAACTTCTTTTTAACTTTTGTCTTATCTTTGAGGATGCCTTTCTTCACATTGTTAACCTTTTCCGGACTACTTTAGCGACTTTATGACCTTTCTCGACTCTCCGAAGAGCTTTCTCCTTTATTATTACTCTTGTTGCGCTTGCTATCCTTACTTTTACTTTTACTGTTACGTTTGTGTTATTATTAATCTTGTTCTTCATTATTGGAAACAGTAGCTTTATCAGCATTTTTCGCTCCCCGTTTTTATTTCTGCACTTTTTACTATACTTTTTTTTATTATTCTTCATGCACTTTCATCCTGATAATCTTGTTTTTTTCCTTAATATCAGGCTTTTGTTGAGCTTTAGTTTCCTATTTCCTGGGGATCTCTTTGGTTTATGCTTTCGATTCTTTATGCGGTACATTTTTCGGATTTACTATTTCTGGCTCTTTTTTCTTATCGATTGGCTCCTCCACCTCTCCAGGTTTCGGAAATTCGATTCTACAGTTCAATTCAGCAAGTAGGAAAGCATCTTTTGGGTTGTATTTATGCCATTTTTTATGCTCGATGTTCTTCTAATCCATATTCAGAAACACTCCGTTCTTGCTTCCTTTGTCCCAAATTTCCCACAGGTCCGATTTTCTCACATTAATTATGCAGTGTTCAGAGGATATCATATTTTGCTTAATGCAGATATCGTTAACTTAGGTTCTGCCGATCGTCTGCTCACCTACACGCAAAGGGAAACGTTCAGGCTCATTGGGTTACTCGTGCAGCACGACCAAATAAGCAACGATTGCGGAATCAGATTTTGGTCTTTTACTATCTTTCATTTTTTTTTTAATCTATAATATATTGTTTTTTTTTTTTTTTGAATTTGACTTTGCTGATTTTTTTTGTATTTAACCAATTATCAATAAATTAAGATTAGAAGAATAAAAAAATATAATTCGAGGATAATATTTAAATATATTTTGTGATTCTATCCAAGAGTCCAATTCAGTCAATATAATTTTATATGAATTATAGTTTTCTGTTTCATGAGATAGAAAACAAATTAACCATTATTTTCATTTCCTCAATTTATACTTCATGATAATTTTTTAGTATAGAATTGCCAAGAAATATTAAAATTCAATAATTTATTTAAAATGAGTCAAACCAAAATATAGTCAAAAGCAAATGGGATCGAGGCAAAATAGGAACAACAAGACTGGTCGAAATTCACTCAAATACATCTCGATACGGTGACTGTAACTTCAACCCCATAAACCATTCCCCAGCCCAAAGGGATACATAAAGAATCCCTACCTCCAAAGGATAAAAATGACCAACAAACTGAGTGAAAATCTACATAAGTAACCACTAATAGAAGAATAAGAAAATAAATAGTTGATCTTCTCTATCTGATTTAGTGACTATAAAAATTTTTAATTTCATTTTTTAGATTTTCTTGATATATTCAATCTTAGCTTTGAAAAACAGACAAATAAATTTACAACACAACTCTTTTTCAACTTACGATAAAAATATAAAAACAACAGCAATGCACAATATTAAAATTTGATAAAGAATGTTGAGCTTGATATAAATTATGTTGTCAACTGATGGATAAATCATATGTCTTTCTCTATTTTACCAAATTATCGTTTGCATTATAGTATCCTGGTCCCATTTTAGGTCGCACGATATTCTCGTTGAACCTTGGCTATCTGTTCGAGACATTAGCCCTCTTGCGTATAGTATTGGCCTTTCCGTCCTGAGGACTAAGAACATCATACTGACCCGGACCGATATCTTTAGTTCCAGCTTTCTGATCTTCCACGAATCGTTTCTGCCCTGATTTAAAAGCAGCACTTTCCGTGAAGTGGGTTTTGCGGGGCTTTGAATTTTGGTGCATTATCATGGTTTCAATATCGACATTCTATGGGCTGATCATGAGATTGTAACTATTGTTGTTATTTTTACTCTTATTGCTGTTCTCCTGCAAGTTTGTATTTTGATCTGTGGTTTCTTGGGAAAAAGAGTCCACATTTCGGATATTGATGGTTCTTGGTCGTTTGCGTTTTCGACTTTTTCTTAGCTAATAGGACCCAGGGCCAGGACCATCCGCTTGTTTTTGGGTGTTCGACGTGAATCTACTCGCTCCCGACCCAAATATGGGCGGATATTTTGCTTTGGGTATTTCTAATTATCTTTCCGTTTCTAATACCTGGTAACTCCCAGGTCCAGGCGTGAAGGTTTGCGTCTGAGCTCCAGTATTGGATTTTCTGGAAGCTTTGCCGATATAGCCTCCAGTGCTGTGATATTAAATACCTGCTTTGATTTAGTATTTGCCTGGCCCAACAGCATTATCAGGTAGTTTTTAGAATCTCTCTGCTTTTCCAGCTAAGAGCTGAAAATCAATTGGTTTTTAGTCAACTTTAAAACTAGTCATGGCTTTCTCGTTGAAGTAGTAGCCAGGTGGTGGCACATCTCCTGGCTTCAGTTGTTTTTATCTGAGGATAATCAATTCTAAACAGAGGTCAGTGGGGTTGATGACTGGTTTAAGTGGCTTTGCTAGATTTTGTTTTGTGAATATCTTTTTTTAATGATCGCTTCCTATATCATCATTTATTCAATACAGAAAATAAGAATAATTATATTATTTAATAAATAATGTATTTTTTGTAAGCATGCTATGTACGATCGACTGGATCGAACTCCAGAAAGTTCTCTGGTATGAGATCTATGAACTTTTTGGTATGTTCAGGATTGAAGCGATGAGCTGGAGCCTTTTTCATAACAAATTTGGGGTCGTATGAACCTGGACCCACCACAACGTTATTGGTTTCGGCTTAATGCAAAACCAGCAAACCTGGTGCCAATTCTTAGTAAACTCTGCTGACTGACTGTTTTGGGATCGAGGGTATTGAATTAATTTTGAAAGCATTCACATCCTTGCTCTTAGTATGGTGTTATTATCGTTTCTATGATTATTCCAACAATCCTACGCAGTTACATTGTAAATTGATTAAGAACACTCTTTAGAAAAATATATTGAGAAAATATAATAGCAGTTCAGTTATAATTTGTCTGTTATAAAAAATAGTAATTTAGTAAGCCCATACTCTTTTTAGTATCTTTCTTGAGATGGTAATGGCCTGGCCCAGGGGTTACATTTAATAGTTTATTAGTGGATTCCTTGAACCGTTGATCTCTGGGGAAGGTGGGATTTATGTCTTCCGGGTTTGGCTTGAGGAAGCCCGGAGAGGTGGCATAGTAACCTGGGGGAGGGTTAAAATTAGTGGCTTCAGAGATTGGGCGTTCTGCTTTTGGAAAAGACATACAAAAACAATATATATAATATATATATATATATTCAATTATTTTTTACGTTTAATATTAAAAAAACAAGATAATGCAACCAATAAATTTAAAGAAAAAGTTATGTTTGATAAATCTTTAATTGGCTTTTTCTAAAATAACATTCCAATCACAAAACCATGAACCAATAAAGAAAATATTAATTCCAACGAACCAATTTTTTGGCAAATATATATATAATTATTATTATTAACTTTGAAAAAAATACATTATTATTAAATTTAACTAAATTCAAATCTTCAAATAAAAAAAAAAAAAAGACAGTATGATTGATACCAAGTTGCTCAACTCAACTTATAAAAAATACATGAAGATTGGATAAGGGTCTTCAGGCAAAGTGTTCCTTGCAGACGAAAATCTCCTCTCCTCAACGAAAACAATTAGAACAACAACAACGACAACACTGCCTTGACTAAATCGCACTCCATCCCGACCAAAGGCGAAGGAAAAA
>CAKJUN010000010.1:0-14570 GCA_917880885.1 Limnephilus marmoratus
AATATCCCTGTATTCAGCGTCTCTACTCGACTTGTAGTCGTGAGTGTCCCGTGGCTCTCCAATTTACTTTTCAAATGACTGTTTTTCTCGATATTTGTAATCCTTTTCTCTGACTTATCTGGTTTCTCGATAGTCTTTGCTCGGATTGTTAGATTCTCGATAGTCGTCTCTGCGCTACCTAGATCTTCTATTATTATTATTATCACGATAATCGTAATTCCGGTTATCGTTATTATTGTATCGGGTATTGTGGTTGTGATCATTATCTCGATATTATCGGCTATTATTAGCATTGTCACGAGTTCGATAGTCTCGGTGGTCTCTATTGTAGTTTGACTATCGATTTCTTCCAGTTTCGTAATCCTGCCGTCTTTTGTAAGTCTAGTTATTGCTTTTATTGTTGTTGTTGCTATTTCTTCTCCGATAGCTTTCCGATGAGGAATGCCTTCTGCCTCGACTACTCTCTTCTCGCATATGATGATACCTTTATTTGTTGTAATTTTGTGAATCTGAACTACTATGTTGTCTGCGGTTGCGGCCTGAGCGCGACCTGCTTCGATTGTTGCCACGATCATTAGTCCTTTCCCGCTTTCGTTCGTAGCTGCTGGACTCGCTTCTGCGTGCTCGATGGCTTGGGTAGTACTTTTTAAGGTTGCGGTCTCGACTGCTGGAGCTGGAGCGATAGTCGGATCTGCGCTATCGGTTGGAATGCAGATTATTTTTGGGTCGACTGCGAGACCTTTATCTTTGTCGATATAAATCTTGAGTGGTATCCTTTTAGTTTCGATTACTCATTTTTTAATTATATATTAAAATATCTATTATAAATTGAATATCTGTTTATTTGTTTGAGATATATTATTTTTTCAATGTTTACAATAGTTTTTTTCATTTGTTCAAAATATTATTATTGGGAATAAGTCCTATACGCTTTGTTATAATTGAAAAACAAATCAACATTTCTTATTAATTTTAAAAAATACGAATCAAGCAAAAATAGAAAAATGAATCAAGTTTACATTGAAGCAAAGGCATATAAAAAGTCGGCACTGCATACTCTTTAATATCCGACAAGCACCGTTTTTGGTAAACACATATTTCAAAAAACCATATATTTATACTAATTGATCGATTATTTTTTATTTAATTGAACAAATAATATACAGGAGTCTTTACCGGCAAAAAATATCATATTACTGACGCTTATCCCCTTTTCCACACGCCCGTTGTCAACCCTTCCCTGGAACTTGCATTGGAATTCGTGGAGGCACAACTCAAGGAAGGGGAATCGATCCTGGGACTCTACCACACCTAACCACAACACACATAATTGCACGCTCGCATCGCCGAGCAAATCGCCAAAAATAACCATAATCAACCTGCCATTTTATTGAGGGTATAGAGGCAAGCAATAACAATATTATATTTATACTTTGGATTATTATGTATATTGTATAGTATTATCTGAGTGAATCTGATCCAATAACCCATGAGGCGAGTTTGTTATACTAGCTCTCGGTATCTGGAGATGTGGTGGAGAATGTGCAGCATAAGTTCGAGTCCCTACTAGAAGAATTACTGAAAGGCAGCCATCGCACAATTGTAGATATGGATGCTCACCTGGAAAATATTGAGTTCGATTTTACCAACCCTCAGATAGTTTGAAATTAAAAAAACTTAAGATAAATGATTTTGTATATTATTGGTTTATCTTGTTTATTTTAATAGATATTATTAATTTGAGTATTCAAACAATTTTTTTAATAATTAGTTTGTTGGAATATAATATAAATCATTTATACAATACATACATGCGAGAAAATCATTCAATTAAAACAAGAGTTTTAATTAAATTGTATCAATAGTAATAATAATTGTTTTACAATAAACAAAAACTAATATAGAGATACTATCAACAATCCCTGTTTTCTCGTAAAAGAATATTATTTCATGTTGTATTAAATTTATTTTTCCAATTTAAACTATGGCCCTGTTGTTTTTAAATTACTGACTAATAAAGCAATATATATCTATCTATATATTTATATATATACACTCTCACAACTGATAATGGATCCGGAATTAGATCTGCCTGATTAGATATTTTAAGTTTCGCATCTCTCTGAAAAGAATGGAGAAAAGAAAAGCCATGGAGCCAAACGACGGGAAAGGGTCGAAAGGCTCTATGCTAAGTTCATCGATCCCGAACGCAGAAGACTCGAAAGAAAGAAACTCAGGACAAAGAATCGAGAGAAAGTCGATAAACTTACGGAGGGGCTTTCCAAAGTAGAGAAAGACGCATTTATAGCCAAGAGGAAGAAGGATAAACAGCTGGTAAAGCAGAAAGTGTTTGACGCAATGAAGACAGGATTTCATGTTTATGTTGATATGGCTTACGAGTAAGTCATGAATTTCAAGGAAAACAAGTCCCTGCTTGTCCAAATTGAGCTCATTTACAAAGCCATTAGGAATCTGGATCAGCCATGCAGTCTACATTTGTGCAGCCTTGGCAAGACTGCACAGGTAGGTCTGGAGAATATGCGATACCAGTTCTGGCCCATCACCTCCCATACATAAGATGTGGTGCAGGTCGCTCTCGCCAACCAGAAAAAAATTGTTTATTTAAGTCCGGATGCTGAAAAGGTACTCGAATAAGTCAGCCACGATACTGCTTATGTGATTGGAGGGCTAGTAGATCGGACTATTCTCAAAGGCGCGAGTGTGATCAGAGCCGCAGAGCTAAAAATAGAAGCGAGAAGGTTACCTATTGACGGCCTCATGGTGAACCGGAAATGCTTGAATCTTGATCACGTTGTGATGATACTATGTAAACAACTGGAGTGCAATGACTGGATAAAGGCTTTCGAGTTTGGAGCCCCCAAGAGATTTAAAAAGGAATAAGGATAGGAAGATAATAATAATGGTGAGCAGAGTGGGGATGGCAAAATATACAATAAAGAGGAGGAAAACGAATAATAGTAATAAGAAGAAGCAGCGAACATTAGTTAGTCAGAATCAGAAGAGAGTGAGCCATAAAATAATGTAACCAAGAAGTAGTCCCCAGCAGAATGAATCCATAAATTTAAAGTAACGTTAAATAGAAAGTCTAGATATATTAATTCATTAAAAATACATTATTTTGTATTCATAATTGTATGGTTGTTTGTTTGTTTGTTTTTTAAAAAAACATAAAGATGTTCAAGCATGTCCAAGCATTGCCCTCTATTTAATTAAATCGTCTGCTGTTATCCTAATCTTTTTTCGTTGATATTCATTCAGTTCAAGTCCAGATATGATTTCATAAGTAAAATCTCCCTTACATGTTACAGGCATGCAGAAGCAGAGTCCGGCCTCTACTCCATAGATTGATTCTTACAGCAAGATCCCCATTGAGACAATTTCACCCTTTCCGCCCTCTCTCCAATCTCTGATGTGGTCGATGATGGCCTGGGCTGCCGATATCGAAGAACTGATGCCTTTGGACTTCAGAATATTTCCTCCTCTCTTTTGGACTGTGTTAACGTATTAGTTCCGAACCCAGTCTTCATCAAGTGCTTCGAGAACCCTTTCTTGACTGTTCATAATTTTGGCATATGCTAAATCGGGAAAGACAGTCGTGGAGTGGTTACCCCAGACAATGACATTTTTGAGGTCTTTGTTCCCACAGCCAAGTTTAAGAGCTGCTTGACTGACCGCCCTATTGTGATCGAGGCGCATGAGACATGTGAAATTCTTTTTCGGTATGGTTGGAGCATTCAAAGCGAGAGTATAACAATTTGTATTGGCCTAAAAATAAATGAATAGAAAAATATAAATAAAATAAATAAATATAGATATCTTTCTTGGTGAGTAAATACGGGATTGGCAATGACTAAGCTTTTGCAGGTTTTCTTAGCCTGCGTATTTAAAGCTTTGCCTTGTTCTTCGAAAACCTTTCGATTATCTTCGAAGAGGTCTCTTCTTTCCATGCCTGGCTTGCGGGCAGTTCCTCCTAACAACAATGCTAGGTCCAGGTCCCTAAAAGCTTCCATGGGGTCGCAGTGCAGGGTGATCTCCTTGACATTCTTGAAGCAGCAATCTTCCAGCTACATAATGATGATTTTCAAATCGTCCATTTTCTCGGGGAGATCAAGTAGGCGTAGATTGACCGTAACTCCTTGTCCGAACAGTTCGCCAGAGCCAAGCGTACTAAACAGAGAGTGCGCAATATTTCCTGCTGCTCCAGAAATGCAAACATTGAGGATGTCCATTGAAATGTTGTTGTTGTTGTTATTTTGTCGTTTTTTTAAGGGCTAAATGTTATATTATTTTCTAATGTCTGGTAATAGAATTAAAGGAATGTATATGTTTTTGTTTAAATTTTTTAATAAAATTATTAGGAAAAAATATTAAGTTAAACTTATCGTCTTTTAATGCGTATATATATATATATATTTCGATCAATATATTGTTTATTGATAATAGTAAAATATATTGATGGGGTAAATATATATATAGATATCCAGATTCTTTTGGGAATTCGTATATTCTTCATGACTAAAATGAAACATATTTATTGATGCCAAAGCCTTCTTAACAGTAGTTCCATCTCCATCTTAAAATATAAGGGACTTCAACACTTCTGTGGTTGGCTTCGACTACTATTAAAACATTGTATGCTTCTCCAGCCTTCAGCAGAAATTTCTGTGTAGGCTGCTCGAGGTGCATTCTCCTGAACGACTCTTGGTCCCTGCCGGTGCACAACCAATTTCTCAACTCCAATGACTCGACGATTATGTGTCTGTCGACCGAACTATCGTTCGAATTCCTTAAGGACGGCATCCCTAAATCTTACTACACTTATTCTTCCTTATTCTTGATACTGAACATGATGTATCCGGCGCCAATTTTGTACTTAACCTCGAGTGGCTCTTCAATTATTATTTATTTCTTTATTCTTTCATAAAGAAACACTGAGTATAGAGACCCTTCTCGACTGCTTAGCGTCCTCACAAATTTCTAGACGTTCTGCTCCTTCATCAGCTGTGCCATTTCCTGGGTATCCGACATACCATATTTTATGAAAATTAGTAATTACAAGTTGCGATCGTAACATTAATGGCTCTACAGCTTCACAAGAACGTAAAGATGGCTGCGGCTTTGTCTTCGCTTCTCGACAATGGATAGTCTGTATTTTTCGATGGAGATTTCCAGGTCAATGTCATATTCCTCGCCACTGTCGATGCGATAGGCCATGAGGATTGGTATGAGGGGCGAGTCCAATGACTAGACTTGGACTGTTGAGTTGAGAGATTAATGTGGGAGCATTTAATTGATTGGTTTTCTAATAGGAGGTTTCAAATGGTCGGACAGAGGAATTCCCGGATCGATGGGTTTGCCAAGGATTTGCCAGTTGTAAGCTAATTTCATAGATTTTTTAATAAAATAACTTATAAAATTTTGGTATATTTTTTTTTATGATTTATTAAAAATATATAAATTATATTATTGAGATTCATAGAGATACCAAAAAAAATTGATGAGGTCTAATATTTAAACTAAAAAAAAAAAGCAGTGAAATTGTTCCGTAATTTTTTCAATTACAGTATTGTATTTTTTAATAATTAATAATGATAATAAAGCAAAGGAGAGTAAATAATTAGCTGCTGATAGAATCAAAATATCTACCTTGATGTGTTTAATCCAGAAATGTATTTTTTATAAAAAATAATATATTTATGTGTATATGTATGAAATTCTATTTGAAATATTTCAAGACTCATCATCACGATATCGTAGATTCTTATAGGCTTCGAAGAAAAACTGATCCTGTTGCTCTTCGATGTGCTCGAATTCTGTGGTTTTATGAGTATGAGGAGTGCCTCCCATTGTACTGCCTGCATGTGGAATATCGTTTCTGCCTTAATTATGCACTAATCCGCCATGTCTCTCGTCCAACGTGTTCCAGCGACTCGGCTATTACTGATTATTGTTATGTTTATTGGAGCGATAAGGTGGCAGTTGCTCTTCTTACGAACAGGAGTCGCTTTATTTGGGATTGTTTTTTTGGCGATGTATGGAGAGAGTGATAAAGCCGAGAGCAGTTACCAATGCGAGAGAAGTCGAGCAAACCGATGTTTTATAGGATGAAACAAATTTGGCGACTGTTTCCACATGCTTTAACAATGGCTATTTCAGATGTTCTAGCAAATCCATATGTTGTAAATATAATTATATTTAAAATATTGATAGAGATAGAGTTTAATGCTTAAAGTATTTTTATTTGTTTTAGATATTAAGAAAGAAATAATATTTGTAATAAAAATATGTATTCTTGTGAATTTTAGATATTATTCCGAGATGATTTTTTAAAATATCGTGCAATTCAATTGATTTCCTCATCTTCTAGAAGATAATGAGCCATCTTTTCAGGATTGTCAAACAGAATCTGGTGTCCTGAATCATTCACAATTATGTATTTCATTCTTTCCGCATTCTTTAGGACTAATTATTTGGCTACCTTTTTTTCCATCCAGTCTTCATCCCCGTAATAGAACTCAGTTTTGAACTTGAAATTCCCTTCAGTCAGCACCACACTGATCGGCCTCTCGCATCCCAATTTCGGGAAATGGAAGATATTGAAAAAGGATTTCTCGCTATTCGGAGTGATGTTCGTGATTACTTTCATATAGATTTTCCAACTCTCTTTCTCCTAATTGTCCAATTTAAGTCTTCCAGTAAGCACTCTTTCTAACATAATATTACCAAAAATTGCGAAATTCATCGCCTGGGATGGAGTTGGCTTGCACTTTATCAAACTTTTGGCGATTGACAAGAACATCTTACGGCCGCAAGTTGCTTCGCTTCTTATGGTTTAGTACTCCTGTTCACTGAGTTACTTGTTTGCGTACTTTACTCCAGGAGGAGAAATAAGAACGAGTCTCTTGATGACTTCGGGGTACTTTTCAGAGTATCGAGATGCGAGATATCCCCCGTAACTATGCCCCGCAATCACAAACTATTTTATGGACATTTCCTGCCTCCATTTCTCGATGGCTGTAACGTAGTACTAGACAGTCGCATGTATGTCGGATTCTGAGAGATATGCCTGTCGATGGGACAATCCGACTCCCAGACTATCTAAGGCATGGACCACATATCTCTTACTGAGAAGTTTGAAAAGTCTGATATAAGTCATTGAGCTACCTCCGTAACCGTGGAGCAAGACTATGTGTTCTTTGTTACCGAAACCACAACGGATTTCGTGGATCCAGGACCCACCTCCGATTTGAACGTCAAAAGAAGCGATTTGATCTGGAATGGTTAGACCGGAGTATTTGAGCGCCTCGTATTCAACAGACTCGTAAGATTTGGTTGGCTTAATCTGCTGAGCTGCCGTTACGGCTTCATGTGTTTGCTGCAAGCTTTGGTCGTTTAAAATCATAATTCTTTGTTTATTTTAATTGTTAAATGGTTAAAAAATGGAAGTTCTAATATTGTTTTTTTATTGTGATTGTCGCTTTATGAATCAGTTTTTTTTGTCAGATTTTATGTATTTTCATTGTTTTTTTTTTCTGATCATCCGTACTAAAAATTTAAAGATGTGTATAGTTGGTCGGTATTTTATAGTTGTATTTGTAAAAAATAAATTAAAGATGTCGATCAAAATACGATAGCTATAAGGTGTAGAAAAATGTTTTCTTTTCTTTTTCATTCTTTTTAAAGAACTTAAAAAACCCCCCCTCTTCACCAATAAATATTTTTGTATATCGTAAATGTGATTTTTATTATTTAAACGTACTTATATATTTTTTGGGGTGTGCCATCTGTCTGGATCGATAAAAACTTGATCCACTTGAAGACAATCTTACAAAGGTTTCAATAAATAAATTCTATAAAATGTGAGGAACATGTTAATAAGAATGATATATTGGAAGCATTTTATCATTTTTCATATAAATAATCAGTACCAATAATACCAAAAAACATATCTAAGTTTATATTATAATACTACATTACACTTATTTAAAAAAAAAACAATATTATAGTTTACATAAAGTTACACATTTTAGAAGATCTATGGACGTAGAAAGATAAATTACTCTTTTCTAGATTAAGGGCTCTTATCTCAAGAATTTCGATACCTTTAAGAAAATGGTAACACAGTCTCCTGAACACGTTGTCTTATATATTAAAATATTAAAATACAGGATCCGTTTATTGTTGCCAGCATCGAGCAAGCCACTAAAAAAACAGAAGTACAGTACGGAGCCGGCAAAGTACCGGAGTGGGAAACGACCTTGCAGTTCTAGTATCTCTTCGAAAAGCAGATTAAGATCGATACATTCGATGAAGATGACGACGAGGACTAAGCGATCGGATCAGGAGTGATCAATATTAACGAGCTTAAAGGTGGGAAGGGAAGCATCAAAGTGTATTTAAAAAATGCTGAAAGCGGAGAGATATCCTTCCGGTACGAGATCAAGAAGCTGCCTTCGAGAAAGATACTCATATTGCAGGAGTTAAAGCTCAGTTTTTTCGATAAAGTCGAACACATAAACAAAATGGTAAAAAAGAATATACACATATAATAAAATACACTATCTTATTATTATATCTTTTTATATCTATTTTTTTAGAGAACATGCCTCAGAGCAGAGATAAGTGGTCATGCTTACGAAACATAAACTATCGCTGGAAATGATACGGAACTCACCTGGCTCGAGCCTCTCAGATTAAAGTTCGATAAGGACAGTCCTATTCGCTTTTCCCTCTACGACTATTCTGCCAACATAACAATAGCCGAAGAAACTTGCCTACTCGAAGAGTTCGACCAACTCAGCGGCAGTCGAGACTATCATCTTATAGATTTTCATAAACTGTAACCTCTAGGCTTACTAACATTCAAGTTCAACTCTCTCGGAATAGTCGCCGAGCCAAACTCTCCAAAGAAATAAATTTAGTCAAACACAAATATTACCCGATTCAATTTCTCAAGCATGACTATCAACACACTTCCGGAAGGATATAACGGAAAGGAAATGTTCGTGAAGTTTGTACTTGGGAGGAATTGGGGGAAAACCTAAACCAAGACATTAATTAATAATAATAATGAAGTTAATTCTCTTAGCAGGAACATACAATTTGATCAAACGTTATCGGTCTACTGCAAAAATAAGGAAAAGACATTGGTGATCGGACTGATCGATTCTCGGCTAATCGAAGATAAGCTTGTTGCTTGGTGTGAAATCCAAATTTTATCTCTCAAAGCAGGTGAGCAAAGCCTAGACCTCGAGCTGAAGCCATCTGGATCGATGAGATTAAATATAAAACGATAAAAAGTACTTTCGAGCCAACTATCAATGGCAAATATCTAGTTAAAACTGCTGACCGGAGCTTTGAACTACTCAAGGTGGCACTTGTTTCTAAGAGGAACGATCGGAGGGTGGAGTGTACGCACATAAACATTGGATTGCAAAAGATCGTCCATCACTTTTAAGAAGAACCTGAACTACTTCTTCTCTGATGAGTCGAAGATAGTATTCAAGCTGATCGATGAGGACCTAACAACCCACGAAACCTTGGGCTCAGCATAAATAAATATATCTGATTTATATTCAATTCGAGACAACGGGACCGCGACTATCAAAAACATAAAAGGTAAGGAGATCGCGATCATTAAGTTCGAACACAATCTTAAGTTATCGGAACAGATTTTGTCAATGTTATTGGCGAATATTTTCGATCCTTTTATGTCAGGGGTAGAGGTTGTGAGAAAAGATCAGAATAACCAGGTCGCTCGTCAACTAAGCCTACCCAGGATTGATACTAAAAATCAAAGAACAAGAAATAGCATTAACAATACTAATAACAATAATAAAAACAACAGCAATACTAATAATTTAACAAAAAATAGATACAGTTTAGTAGAAGTGAAAACAAAACCTAAAGATAAACAAGAAAAATGATATGAGTTAGAAAAAAGAGTATTTAGTTATATAGTGTTTTTTTAATAGAATATTTTATATTGCAAATCAATCTTTGTATATCGATATAACTCGGGGTTACATATATTTTTATTATTATTAATATTTTTCAATGAAAAGTAAAATGAAGATACTGTTAAACATTAAAAACAAATTTTAACGGAATAAACAAATAAAAAATAACAGTCATGATATTTAGTAATTTAATATAAAATAATACAGATACTAAAAGTAAAAAAATAAATAAATAAAATCCAGTGATATCAATTATTTAAAAAAAAAAATAACAAAAAAATTAATTGACCTCAACGATGAAAAGTGAACTCCGAAAATTATTGAAACACAAACTTGATATTTGCCACGAGAAGTATCGAAATAAATAAAATATTGCTAATCATAATCAACACATCCCTGATCCGAAGAATACTATCGCCACCGAAAACGATCTCGTCAAATACATATCGACCAACAATCCTGACCCTTGCGTTCCTCCTCTCGACTCGTTGTTCATCAGGTATACCAGTCAACATCAAAACTAGTCATTGTAGTCAGAGAAATCCCCACCGGTCTGTAGAAGGCTGGATTAGGAATTCAGGAATTGTTTGGCCTCGATAAAATAGAAACAAACAAAAACCAACTTCTCACAAATTTAGCCTTCATCAACACAGTCCCAGGTTCGTTATGGAAGGATAGTGGAAAGAGTCAGCCCAAAATCCAAAGAAAATTACGAAATCTTCCAAAACATCAACTCAAAGCCGCATAAAACACGGAAAACCCGTAAATAAGAAACAATAAACAACGCAGGAAGATCTTGTGATTAAAAAAAGGTGATGAAACTACGGAAATAGTCAAAGAAAAAGAAAACGAACATTAGTAGGAACACTACCGGCCCACTTACAGTCCGACAGGAATCTAAAATAAATATCGAGAAATTGGACCAACGTCCGAAAACAGCAAGAGCTTGCACCCCAAGATCTACAGTCGGGGCGGCCATTATTACAACGGCTCGGATAAACACCAAGACAAACGATGATAAAAATATTATTGTCAAAAGCTTTCAAAACAAAAGGCAGCCGAATTGTGGAAAATATAATCAAACCATTACGCGAACCAACACGAATTCTAAGAACATCAATACGCTCCTCACGCACTTTCATTCCAGGAAGAAAATTGAGTGAGAAGAAATGACCAGTTTCTTTTTTCACAATTTTCTGCCCTTTATATTTTATTATCTCAATTAAATCTGGATTACATTATATATATTTTTTTAGTTGAAGTAGTAATTCTGTAAAATGCATAATTAATTTGATAATACATATGTATGTATTCTATAAAATCTATTAAATAGTAATAAATACAATAATCTATACTTTGTTTACAATATAATTATTACACCTAAAATCATTAATTATTAAAAAAATGGCAACAAGACTTAAATACGAACACTCAAACGATATAGGAGTATTCTCCAAACTGACCAACGGATATTGTCTCATAACAATCGGCGCTTCCAATAGTTTCTACAGCAGCTTTGAAGCCGAGCTCGGATCATTCATCCCAGTTATCAGGACCACCATTGGAGGAACCAAGATTGTTGGTAGAACCACTGCAGGTATCTACTTCAAAAATTAACCCAATCAAAAACTATATTCTTATTTTCTTCATTATATTTTCAACAACAGGCAACAAGAAGGGTCTCTTGGTCCCAAGCAACACCACTGATAACGAACTCAAAGTGATCCGAAACAGTTTACCCGAGGAAGTCAGAATCAAAAGAGTTGAAGAAAAACTATCGGCCCTTGGCAATGTTATAACGTGCAACGATTACGTGGCACTCATCCATCCAGACCTCGACAAGGAGACTGAGGAGCTCATCGCCGATACTCTCGGTGTGGAGGTGTTCAGGACCACCATCGCCAACAATGTGCTGGTTGGTACATATTGTGTCTTCAATAACAACGGAGGCATGGTGCATCCCCAGACCCCAGTCGAACAACTAGATGAACTATCCAATCTGCTGCAGATTCCCCTGTGTGCAGGAACCATCAACAGAGGTTCGGATGTGCTGGCAGCAGGACTAGTCGTGAATGATTGGGCTGCCTTTTGCGGTTTCGAGAGCACCTCAACCGAGATCCAGGTAGTGGAGAGTATCTTTAAGCTTAAGAAGAATGAATAGGAAATGTGATATTTTATTTATTTTTTAACTATGTGATAAAAAAATATATGTTGCTTCGGAAGAAAGGATTTTTTATTGTTTGTTATTACCCATTCATTTCTTGGGGGAGAAGAAGAAAATTATATTTAATTGCAAAGTGAATTTGTTCATAGATATAACAGCAGTGTCTGTCTATACATTATACTTTAATTTAAGAGGTCTCCAATTCCTCGAATCTTTTCATTGCGACACCAACTCTTGGAAAAATAGCGAAAAATAAATAAATATAGGTTCCGATATAATCTTTTTTTAATATATTCATAAAAATATTTCATATTATAATAAATAATATATATTATCCAAATATCCCACACCACAAACAATTATATTTAATTAATATATTTTTAATAATTTATTATTTCATATGGGTTCAGGTAAACCAAGAGGTATCAGAGCTGCCAGAAAGCTCGTCAATAAAAGAAAGATCAACAGATGGGCCGATAATGACTACAACGCCAGAATGCTCGCCTCCCGCTTTAAGAACAATTTCATGGGCTCATGTATGGCGAAAGGCTTGGTGGTCGAAAAAATTGGTGTCGAGTCCAAGCAGCCGAACTCTGCTGTCAGAAAGGGAGTGAGAGTGATGCTCAAGAAGAACGGAAAGAAAGTTGCTGCATTCGTTCCTTGGGACGGGTGTCTTAACTACCTCAACGAGAACGACGAGGTGCTGGTGGCTGGATTCGGTAAGAAGGGAAAGTCGAAGGGAGATATTCCAGGCATCCGATTCAAGGTGATTGCTGTGAAAGGCATCTCGTTGATCGCACTGTTCAGAGGCAAGAAAGAGAAAAAGTGATTAAGAAATTATTATGGTTTCTAGAATAAAAAAAAAAGCTATTTAAAAAAACAAGGAAATACAATTATTCATCATGTTGCATATACATTTTTCAGGGAAAATAAATAGTTAATATATAGAAATGTTACCAAAATCATATGATAAACTCTATTGAGCTCGATTTTATCAATGTATATTTGTTAGATTGAGACCAATAATGAATGGCCGAAACTATATAATTTAGTAATTGGAATAAATAAAAACACTATATCGTATATGCATATAAATCTAATGACTTAATAAGCGATTATATTAAACATAGTTGTAAAGCAAGTCGTGCTAATATTGATTCATCTACATTTTGATTTAGTTAAATATTATAGTTTTGTTGGAAGGCATCCAAACCATCACAGAACTCGACTTCTGGGACAGGGCAGTTGTGAGTTTCAAAAACACTCAATAAATAGTGTTATTCATACGAAATTAGCATATGAGAAATGGTTAGAAAATAAGGTGTTGTTATTTTCAAGAATTTCACCAAATTAAATATGATTTTTAGAATATCAAAGCTCTAATAATAATAACAGCAAAAAAGAAATACAAATACATAATATAGCCTGTATAAATGTATATTTATTATTATATTTTTCTGTATTTCAATTCAAACCTTATTCAAGTAAAATTAAATACCCTCGGAAATATTGTGTTGATAATTTGTTGATTTTTATTGAAAAACATGACTATCATTTAAACTTAAAAAAAAAACAACTAAAAAAATTCAACTCGTGAGTTTATTAAATAATATAAATTAAAAAAATATAAAATACATAAAGAATAAAAATAAAAAATAAAAAAAGAAAAGAAGAGAATAATTGAAATGAGGTCACGAAGAAAAGGAATGTTTTGGCGTCAGTAGCCTTCCAACCATTTTCAGTACAAGTTCTACTTTAGCAACTGGTCTCCTGACCTTAATTTGATCCTCGATGTCCAAGCTCTGTCACGACTCAAAGTGGATCAAAAAATAGGTTAATACCTAGAAAATAGCGAAACCATTCCGCTTGTCTGCCCCTACGCAGGGAGAGTTCTCGAAGTCTTCCCACAGCCCCCAATTTCCCTGTCTCAAGAAACTACTCCCCAAAGCAGCCAAAGAGATCTCATTCTCTTCGAGAAATGCGACCATTCCCCAAAAAGTCCTTCACTTCCAAATAGCATTGATCATTGCGAATACTGCGGACAGTAGCTGTGGACTTACGAAGACAAAGAGGAACTGGTCTTCGCAAGAAAGGACTTCAGAGTTTCTGTCGAATCCGCTCCCATTGAGTGGTTACTCACTGTGAATCAGTTTTTCGGGAAGGGTGATCTTGTTGGACGAATCGGCGATTCTGACATTGTTTTTGATTTCCGAGGGAGGATTGTTGCCCAATATATCGTAAACTCGAGGGAATCGCCAATCATAATCGTAAGGAAAACTCTCTGCAAGCATGAGAAGGTCGAGCAGAACGTCTGTTGTTTTTGTTTCGAATATGTTGAACCAACCTTCCTTGGAACCAATCGGATGATAGTTCCCTTAACGATGCAGAACAAAGACATCGTCACCAGCGGTAGAGCTCTCGAACTG
>CAKJUN010000011.1:0-13005 GCA_917880885.1 Limnephilus marmoratus
AAATTTCTCGTTGTTTCTGATTGATCGAATATATATATCTATTCCTAATAACTCATAAAAAATGTAAAAAAAATATCATCCAATTAAAATATATATTTATATAGATTTAAAAAGAATTTCCCATAAAACATACTTTTGTGTATATGTTTTAATGTATTGAACTTCCTACAAAATATATATATATAAACTGTATAGATTTGGTAATTAATAATTATTATTTACAAACTATATCAAATAATAATAATATATAAAAAATAATATATATATAATTATTACTACTGTTATTATTAAAGCGAGAATGTCAGACATCGTAAAAGTGAAAGGACTGAAAGGCAAGAACTCCAAAAAGAAATGGAGAAAGAATATCGACGTGTCCGGCTTCCTAGAGAATATCCAGAAGCAAAACACCCAGCAGGTCAGGGACGAATACAATGCCAAAAACGCACAATCCCTGGTTGTTGAAGACATAACCTCCTCCTCCAAAAGAGCTCCCCTCGATCCTAACCGATTTAAACACAAGCCTAGCGATCCCAAATGGTCCCAAAGGACAGACAAGATCTTGAGGAACAATGTGGACCTTGAAGGCGTTCAGAAAGGTTTGGAGAAGAAGCAAAAGCAACATGCTGTAGAGGAATAGATGTTTGATGCATGGGGCGGTGAAAACACAACCAAGTTACGAAAAATACTGAAGGATGAAGTTAAAGTTCCTGCTGTTATGATTCCTGTTGGCGGAGAGTCTTATAACCCTGACAAGGATGCCTTTACTGAAATGGTCGACGAAATTATCAGGATCGAAGTGCCTAAAAGAGTGAATGTTCCCAAGACCAAAAAGGTCCAGAAAGTCCCTAAAATTATTCCGAGATCTAGGAACAAAAAGATCAGACAGGACCAACTTGACTTGATCAAAAGAAAGGAGCAGAAGATCTTTGATCACCAGTTCCTCCAACTCAAAGCCATTAAAAAGCAAATAATTGCTGAAGAGAAGAAGATTGAGCAGACTGAGCAAAAGCATGCCGAAGAGAAGGAAGTGCTCAAGAATGAGATGAAGACAGGAAGGATTCGCAAAGGTGTGCATCTTGTGAAGGAGAGATATCAATACCGCCAAGACTTGATTCCGAACATGGAGACGGTGCCCTTGTCTCAACAGAGCTTCAGAGATTCCGTGGTTAAAGAGCGATACGATTCGATATTCAGACGAGGGATATTTGAGCCAAGGAGATACAGTACTCACGGGAACAAAAAGAAGAACTTTAGGCTTAAAGCTATCAGAGACGAGGAAGAAAACGAACACAAAGAAATATGATACTTTTTATTATTATCTATATATCTGTAGCATATAATATAGTTTCCCTTTATTAAGTTTACGTACATTATATAATATTTATATATATATTATTTTATATCATATTGGTTTAATTGTTTTTTAATGTTTTTTTACAATAAAATATGTTTTTACTGATATATAAACTATAAAAAAAAACAATAAATAATTTAGTGTAACTCGTAAGCAAGAAAGTTATTGGGGTATATATATATATATATTGATAGATATAAAAAAATTAATGAAAGATATTGAAAAAGTGTTTGGCCGTAAAAAACATCTCGAGGATTACTTACTTGTCAACCCCCGCAAACTCTCTCCTCGTTTCAACGAATACCCTTAGTAACAAGTGCCACAATAATAATGCATCCTCAAATCATACAACAGCCTCAATAAAAAAACCAAAAACAGCATTGATAGACTGCTGCCGGATATGAACCAAAAGAACAACTTCCATTTCACTGATTACAAAAGCACTTTCCAGACCATCGAGCCGAGGAAATAGTACAGAAATAGTTTGCAAATCTCTGTCGTGAGATAATCGACTTTGGAGAGGAAAATCATGGGGCCCTTCAAAAGGCACGTTCGAGCTCGAGAACCCAGGAAGATGAAGGGGGCGGCTTTCCTCAACATCGAATCCTTAAAACCTGCATAAAGGAAAGAATACTCCGTCCCAGATGTCCAAAGAAAGCCGAAACTTATGAAAAATACAATAAATGCCAGTACAACGAGAAACCCCAGCGATTCGGATGTCGTATTTCTCAACAAAGTCGTTGGCTAAAAAATTCAATACACTTCAGTCGACGGATTAATGCCAACCTTAAATTTCTTTCCGACGATCAAAATTCCCTCCAATGAAATTGCTGCTCGTGAGCATAAAAGAATGCCGAGTCTTCATAATAATAATGATTCCGCGACGTTTAGTCCAACCAAGTCCTAAAGCCCTCGCAAATCTATACTAGTTCGTAATAAACCATTCGTCCCTCCTTTCGAGAGATATTACTACAGAGACTTCATCTGGAAAGTCGCAACGAGTCTATCGCTGCAGCCTCAGATTCCAGAAGAGACTTACTCGAGTCAGCTCAAAGTGTACATCGGGCCTGGAAATAACAAACTTCTTGTCAAGAGTCTGCTGAAAAGAAGGACTTGGTGGAAAATCGTTGACAAGTTTGAAGACTGCCAATTCATTTGGTCTCAAATAAAAATAAACTAAGTTTTTAACCATCAAAACAATAACAATAATAACAAAACACCGATTCATCAACATTCTTTTTCGGTGTAGAGCAAAACGCCTTATACAATAAATGTAGAAAGGGAGATAAAGCCAGACGAATTGCAAAACCCGGATCTGAATTTACGATTTTTACCAGTCCAGGACGCGGAAGAGTGGAAAGCATATTTCAACAGTCACCGGCAATGCGAGAACAAATTGAACGAACAGTTGATTTCCCGAAACAAGCACTACAAAAAAGAGGGACTCCTTAAATACAATCCCTAAACCATAAAAATTCATAACCACCTTTAAAACAATTACGTGATCGGCAACAAAAAAGCACTCTTTTATACGATGAGCAAGTACTACGAACTCACCCGACAGAATGTCTCAGACTATCTTCCTATGACGTTTCATATCTAGTCCGGCCTCGAAGATCCGACCTATTTCAAATTCATTAACTTGTTTTATGAAAACGCCAAAAAACAGCGAAAGCAGGAAAAGGAGGAAGGGATTCACCAGAGCAAGAAAATCAGGAACATTTGGATTGTCAAACCTGGCGAATTCACGAACAGAGGCACTGGAATCACAGTTTGTTTGACTCTCGACTAAATAAAAAATCTCCTGAAGTCTCGGTAAAAGCATCCCAACGGCAACATCAAGACTTACATCGTGCAGAGCTACCTCGATCGCCCACTACTCTACAACAGGAGAAAGTTCGATATCAGGCATTACATGATGATATCCTCGATCGGAGGCGTAATTCGGGGGTATTTCTTCGAGGAGGGGTATCTGAGAACGACCAGCTTCGAATATAGCGTGAAAAGCAACTCGACGGGCATCCATCTGACGAACGACGCGATCCAGAAGTACCTGCCTGAATACGGCAAATACGAGAAAGGAAATAAGCTTTCGTACCAGGAGTTTCAGAAATACCTAGATAAAGAATACAATAAAAAATATAGTTTCTACACTATGGTTTACCCGATAATGAAGGTATTTATCTATATCTCTATAATATTATATTTTTAATAATTAATATTGTATCATTTAATATAAGTATATCATAACATAATGCATTCCGTATAATTATATAGAAAATTGCTGCAGATTCCATTCGAGCATCTTTTCTGACCATCGATAAAAATAGGAAGGAACATAACTTCGAGATTTTCGGGATGGATTTCATGATCGACGAGAACTTCCATCCCTGGCTCATCGAGATTAACACCAATCCATGCCTGGAACTATCCTGTCCTCTGTTAGGCAAGATAATTCCATCCATGCTTGAGAACGCGTTCAGGTAGAACCAATTGGTATATTTATTCAATGTTTATATATGTGCATGTATATAATGTGTATAATAGGCTGGGACTTGATCCACTCGTACCTCCTCCTGCCAACTGCAGCATCAAAGGCAACTACTTCAACGACCACGCTCTGGAAACTAATAGATTCTAGCTGATATTTGACGAGTTAAGCGAAGGAGAGCAGATTCGCATACTGTACTAAGGCAGCCATTCGGAGAAGTAGCTCGACAACATATCTTAAGACGACTAAGTTTATGACGACGAAGGAAAATAGCTAGATGATAGCTGATTTTGGTGCCATTATGTTGTAATATAATAATAATAAATCATTAATCTTTGTTTGGGGATTTTTTTTTTTTTTTTTTAGTCACATAAATATATATCTATATATTTTTATTAGGAATGTTGGATCAAAAGTGATATAAATAGTTTCCTGAATATTTTAATATTTATACTATTTAGCAATACATTTGCTATTTCGCTATTTTCTCAGCAATAATATCTTAGATATATGTACCAATTTTTTAAAATTATCAAATTTCATAAAATATATTTTTATATATATTGGTTCATTTTCTTTACTTATTCATTTGCTACATATGAACTCTTTTAAGTCTTCTTTCGTGATTGTGTTTTGGCCTTTCTTCGAAGCCATCTTCATCATATTCTGCAACTGTTGTGAAGACATAGACATGTTTTATTTGCGGTTCAGCTCTTCGACTTGCTGCAGGGTTATTACATTGGAGGTAGACAAACTGTCAGCAATCAAATCAAAATTTTATCTCTGTTACCATTTTGATATTATATTAATTTGAATAGTAAATGTAAAAAAATGTAAGTAGATATTTTGTTATGAATAGATACCTTTCGGGGATCCAAATCAAAGAGTTCGACAAGTCTAGACTCGGGCAGATAGGCAGTTTCGGTCTTATTAAGTTGGAGGTCGAGGTGTCTCTTGATTTTAGCGAGGAGTATTTTATGGTTAGAATTCAGGATTTTCTCCATGCTCAAAATATTGTAAATTTCCACCAGATTCACTTAGTTTCGATCATTCTTAAATGTTTGGAAAAGTGAGCTGACTGACATTATTATTAATTATTATTTATTATCTTTATTATTTACTTAGTAGTTTAGTTGTGTGTGTGTTTTTTTAAAATTATTATTATTTATTAGTATATTCTTGATTATAAAATGATAGAAAATATTAAAAAATCAAAGTTGGCCAAAGTTATAAATTTACCTCAAAGATTTTTATATTTTTTTATTTGAATTAGCTAAAAATATATAAAAATAAAAAAAATTCAGGTATTCTTTTATTTTTCTCCTCCCTTGGTCAAAAGCTTAGCCCGATATTTCTCGTATTCACCATTGGTCTCCAATAACGTGTCTTCCAGATACATCATAGAACCGTAGTTCCCGATGTTGTCTGTATGGTGGAACGAATGGTATTCTGCAGAACACGCGAAGGGGATTATCCGCGCTGCATCCCCATAAAACTGGTAATTGCAATGTGCTTCATAGGCCTCATGGATTCTCCAGATCACCCAGCCAAGGTATGTGATGAAATGCATGCGCGATCCCAGCAATATAGGTCCTACTGCGAAGGGAATCAAGCTTCCGACGATGTAGTCGATAGGGTGGAGGTGGCTCGTTGTCAAGGTAGTGGGGACTATGCACTCGTGGTGCACTTTGTGGAATCGGTAGAGCTTTTAGTGGGAGAGTTTATGTAGGAGGTAGAAGAAGACTCCTTCGACGACAACACAGAGATAGATTTGCCAGAACATCTCATAGACCGAAGGGATTGTGAGAGAGTTGCTGAACTTTGGTTTGTCGACCAGGGCAAAGAAAGGGCCGATCAGACACACGTTAGTTATGTTAATCCTTATGCTTCTTCTCCTAAATTTGGCCCAACTTGTGGGATCTTCGACCCAAGGCAAATTTGTCTAGAAACAAAATAATAAAAAAAAATATATTAAAAACTGAATATTTCTTAAGTTTTAAATAAGATATTTTAAAAAATAATATTTTTTTATTCTTCCTTTGTGGATTACTTTGAATAAAAAAATATACATAATTATATTTTTTAAAAATTAAAAGTTTAATTTTTATTTTTATTTTACCTTGACGACTTTAAATTTATCGAAATACGCAATATGCTCGAGGATTTCATATCCCAGTAAATGCAGAAGATGCACTGACCAAGTCAATGAAATTATTATGAGCTTTGTTGTTTTCCAGTCATCGACACTGCTCACAACCACTGGCCAATATGTCTCGCCGAGAGAGTGCACTACGAAAATGAAAACAATATTGGTCAGCAATGCAATCAAATTGGATATTCCTATAATAAGAGTGACAGAGATAAGTTATTTGTCGAATAATAGCCTGATTTAAACAAAATATAGATGGTGTGTTAGGATGTGGCTTATTTTTATGTATACATATATATACCTTTTTCTTTGATTCTCCGCGTCTATTGAAACTTAAGTTTATCCAACATTTTAATAATTATATATATATATATATAACTATGTATAAAAGATTGTGACAAAACTAACAAATAGATTAAGGAGTTTTAGTGACATCATATATTTTTTAATAGTTGATGATAATATCTTTGAACAAAATGTAATTCTTAATACTTATCCAGCTGGATAATTTTTATTTGTAAAAGAAAGAGAAATATTACGAACAGTTTTTTCCTGTTCTAAAAAAAAAGTATTCTGATTTTATCCAAAACTAAAAAGTATTTTTTATTTTCTTACTTTTTTCCCTAGAATTATAAATTTGATCATTGTTGTTATGATATCCAGGGCAAGGAGGACTTTCTTTAGTCAATTTTTTTTTTAATATTGTACTCTTCCTCTGAAAAACTATCGAACTTGTGATAGCTCGTACGATTTATATCTATAGATTTTTATTAATGGTTAGATAAATTTTGTCTTGCAAATTGTTGAAAATTTTCCCATGATAATTGAAGCTCTCCAGCTTGTTCTCTATCGTGAAGAGAGAGTTAATGTGTAAGTCACCAAAGCCTAGACTAGTTGCATATCTGACAATATCCTGGCCACTCTTGATCCTAAGTTTTGAACCTTCGAGGTGGTTTAACTTCATCCATCCCTTATTAGACAAAGTTTAACAGAGCGTCGCGTTGACTCCAGAAGATATGAAATTGGCGAAGGAAAGAGGTAACGAATCGTTATTCAACCATAAACAAACGGTGTTGATTTTGAAAGTATTGTTCACAACGATTCACTATTTCTGCTGATGATTATTTGATGCAGATTTGATACAGAGAATCATGTTCAATACATTTTTGCATTTCCCTTTTTTAAATATTTTTAGTGTTTGCGGTTGACTGATAGCCTCAATATAAACATAGAATAAAGAGATTGCAAATTAAAAATCGATTGTAACAAATGGATACATTAGTTGCATAAAAAACTGAAAAAGTTGAATAAAATGGTTAACAATATTTCAATCAACCCATAAAAATCCAGAATCGAAAAGTGAATCCTCTCACATATTTCATCAATAACTGTTTATGGAAATATATCAAGGAATAAAATATCAGACATCCGATTTTTTATGTTTGTAGATTGCGGAAGTTTCAGTCGATTTGAATTTTGGCAGGTTTAGTCCTGTACCTCACAAAATCGGAAAGGAGGACCTTGAGCAGACCACCGAAGAAGCAGACGGCCATCGTCCCAATCACCACTTTCGAGTGCAAAGGGTAGGGCTGGGTAAATTAGCCGTCGTAGTTCTTCCAGAAGATCAGGATCTCCACGATCAGGATGGCCTGCGACAAAAAGGCGTTGATCTTCATCTCCTTCTCGCGCCTCGTGATCAGCATGTAATACTCTTTGCTGCCGTTGATCGACTGCAGGCCCATCAGCCAGGTCCTGAGCACGTTTATGTACTGGGAAGGAGGCATCAGCAAAATGAACTTGTTGAAGAAAAAGACGAGGTCGACCAGTGGCATCTACGTTAGTGAAGCAATGAATGACAATTTATAGAAAAACAGGCATGTCGATTGGGTTTAATAAAATGATTTTACGAAGGCGACGAACCAGAGGACCTGCAGATACTTTTTGGTGGAGGTGAGGAACTTGTACTCCACCTGAGAGACGTCCGCCTGCGTTGCGAACTCCTTCATATTCGCCCAGAAGGACTTCTTCAGAGGCCCTTCCCTCAGCGACCACTTCAGCCTTTCCAGGTTGTAGTGCTTGACGACCCACCAGCCGCACAGGATGCCTACGAGGTTCATTCCCAGCACGTCGAGGAAGACGTGGTCCCACCAGCACTCGTAGAAGTTCGGCAGTTGGTGTCTGAAAGTCACCTCCAACACCTCGAACAAGATGCTCTGGAAGATGACGAGTTTGAGGTCCCGACAAATGAGGGTTTTGAAGAACCAGCCCAGTAGGTGGGCGAGCATAAAGATGTCGAACACACTGCCTCTGAGGTTGCTGAACTGGGAATCAGGGTTTTCAGGGGTGTGGAGGCGGCAGTCCGCAGCGTATGAGGTTTACTGCAGGGGTCGGCCGAGGGAGGTATCGAAGAACTCGCTCAAAAGGGTTTGTGTCTGCGACTTCGTGAGGAAGACGAAGAACACCAGACACAGGAGGTAAAACATACTGAAGCCAGTCACGCCTTTCCACAGCAGTTTGCTTGGTCTCGCGATGAGTCCATCAGGCAGAAACAGCATGGCGAAGATGACGAAGAAGCAGGAAATCGTGATTAACGCTCTATGAACAGGTATGAATGCGGATGTGTGGGAAAGGTTGTTTATTGCTGGTGGGGTACATCCTGGAGTTCGAAATCATGGGGTCGGGGTGGACCTGCGTAGTTGCAGTCACTCGAAAGGCGAGAAACCACAGCAGAATAGCCAGGAGAACTAGGGAGATGCTAGTGTAGCTGAATCTCTGGGCCAGCCTGTTCTTGTAGACTGAGAACGGTGCGTTATTATTATTGGATGGCCTCGAGTGGCCACTGTGGACTTGAATGTCTGGTTGTCCGTGCGTCATTTTCACTTGTTTGATGTACGATTTATTTTTCCGAATATTGTATATTATAATTTGTGTAATACGGTTGTTATTAATTTTTAAACTTTTATATGCTCAAAATAGTTGTTTGATGCGATCACTGATTTAGTATGACGAATATTGACACATGTGTATATTTTATATTAAATTCAAGGATTATAAAGATAATGGATTCTGTGGGATCAGGTAACGTGATATACAATAATGTATTATTATAACAATACTTAAACACTTCATATGAAAATATATGAATATAATAAATTTGTATCTCTTTCATTTATAGAGTTATTCCCCTCCCTTTAGTTTTGGGATATTGATATTTTTATAAGTAATTCCTATAATTTTTAAAGAATATTTTTCTATTTAACCAACCAATTGAAGCCTCTACCAAAAATACCCACCCATCTTAACACCCCATCTAAACATCCTGCTCCAGCATGAACCGAGTCAAACTCCTCAAACACCGCCAGCAAGGCAACAACCGCGAGTACCTCGTCGATGAAGGCGACGACCAACGATTCTGGATGTCCTACGAGGCCATCGTGGGCGAGTACCCCAAAGAGCTCATGAAGTACGAGAACCGAAATAGGCAGACCTCCGACCGCTACACACGCGAAGACTCGGTCTCCGACGAGCCTTAATTCCACACCACGGACTACTCGAAGCCTTCGAAGAGGAGAGCCGACTACGAGCATCCAGCGTCGAGAGAGGAGAAGAATCGCTCCCACCAGCGAGAGGAACCGGAGAACACGACTTCGGTGAAGAACAGCCCCATTCGAGAATTGCGGTTCAAATACGACCGGAACTCGAAGCTGTACTTCGACGTGGTCTTCGCGAACGGGGCCAAAGGAGTGGTGACGAACCGACAGATGAAGAAGTACGCCCCTGACGTGCTGATCGAGTTTTACGAAAGTAAAATTGAGTTTCCCGACGACCCAACCCACAAGTCGAAGAATCGCTACCAGTGATACTTTTGATAGTGGCAGCCCCATGTTTTTTTTAGCCTTGAAACCATCCATTCTATTAACAATAATTCTTAAAATACAATTGATAAAGATCACACATACATTTATTTTTCGGATTATGTGATGCGCATTAAAATAATAAAAATATTTCAAATATTTCAAATATTTCAAATATTTTAAACATTTGCTTTTATGGTCCAGTGATTTTCGGCTTATAACCACGGATTTCGAACTTAGAATTACTTATAAAGATATAAGAATCTTAAGGTTCATAATCTCGGGAATTTGAGCCAATATGCATCATGATTAAGAATTCGGAGCCTATGGCAAAGGGGGTTTCGATGATTCAAGCTCAGCATTGACAAGTGGAACTCATTAAAGCTGAATCTCTACCTACCAAACAGATTTCTCAACCAGACTCTTAACTTTATTTCTTGCTAAATTTATTTATCATCATGTTCAATTATGAGACTCGGAGATTATTTTATTTTTACTTGACAATTTTCTGATATTTATTTCCAGCTCCACGTATTTTATGTCAATAATATAGATGAGATATTGTGTACTGCAAATTATATTGAGCAGAAAACATTTTGTAATTCGCGTGAATAGTGAAAATAATTTTAGTTTCAAAAATATATGTCTATATGATTATAGTTTCAATAAATGCCATTCTATACTCTCAATCCTGTATTTCTAGATGCCTAACAGTGAATCCAAAAAAGTTGCAAACCCATTAAATATTCTATTCTTATAATAACTACTGAATTTAAGAATAAAAGAGTAACTTTTCCGTTTTTTATATTTTTCTGAAATAATGTTTTGCGGATTTAATCAAATTCCTATAATAATGGCACGAATTTCTATTGATTCGATAAAGCAAACATATTCTTTTTACTTGATAATAGGCAAATCATCCCAAATACAATAAAATAAATATACGAACATTTAAAATTATCATAAATCCAGCCAAATCAAATTCCTCTCATTGCTCTGAATGCTTTCACCAACTCACCAGTTCCACTTTTATCCATAATTTCTAAAACTTGCTAAACTATGAAATTCGTCAGCTTCTTTGGAGCATTTTAGTCAAAATATTTAAACTATTCGCATTTACCTCCTGTTTAGTTAGCCATCCGTTGGAAAAACTCTTTCGTCCATTCCTTAATGTAAAATCCATGGATCTTCACTTTTTTCCTTTTCAGCTCCGCCAATTCCTTTTCCGAAATTGTTGGAACTCTGTACTTTGTTCCTGACCAATACCTCTCTCCTCTATATTCTCGATTTTTTGTAACTTCTTCGGGAGTATTTGCAGGAGCATCTCCAATGATGATCATCTGCGACAAGTTTTCATCCGCATTGGCATGCTGCATTGCTGCCTCAATTGCTTCTTTTCCTTGTCCTCCCGAGACTCTGACTCTCTTCAGGAATGCAGCCACATCGTCTCCTTTGCTATCGTAGGGAGAGGCCTAAATCAGTAGTTATTCTCCACTGCTGTAGTTTCGATAGACCAACATCTTCATTTCGAAGACTGTCTTCACATTCTTTGATTTAAGCACTTCGTAAGTCAGGCGAAAAGCTTATTCGATGACGTTAACACAATGTGTCAATGTATTATACATCGATACAGTAGCATCGAGAGCCAAGAGGGTGCGAACGGTCTTACCCATTATTTATTCACAATAATTTAGGTCTTTCACAAATTTGATGACCTGGTCGTTCTCGCCTTGTACAATCAGATCGACTAGCTTTTCTGCTTCTGAATGTTTGTTTTTGTATTGAAAAACTCTTTTGACAGTTCTTGGTAAAGTAGTTCAAAGGTTTTTTCTTCTCGCAGCAGTGATAATGATTTTTGTCTAATTCACCAACTTTTTATCGACATCCTAAAATTTCAGACCAACATTACTCAGATCTTCTACCGACATAATGGCAGAATAGGACCCGGGATCCCCTTGTCGAGCGACTCTTCCCATGATCTGCACCTCTTCTGATTCTTCTGAAGACAGGAATGTTTGGATACAGTGGAGTCCTTTTTCCTTAATTCTGGAATCTACACTGAAATCAATTCCTCGACCAAATGATCGTGTCATTAACGTTATCTGTTTGGGTCGAGAAGCTTGATTAATGTATGAGTTTCTCATCTGTGAGTCTTGAGTTTCTTCC
Organism: Limnephilus marmoratus; assembly: GCA_917880885.1. NCBI lineage: Eukaryota > Metazoa > Arthropoda > Insecta > Trichoptera > Limnephilidae > Limnephilus > Limnephilus marmoratus. Next base: position 12,015 of record CAKJUN010000011.1, read on the forward strand.
AAGAAGGACACGTTGGCTGAGTTTTTCAGATTACTAAACTACGGACTCTGGTAGAAATTCATGATCTAAATGGTGGACCTGAAGCACACAAGGACAGCCCGACCTGCGTCAATAATCGATTAGATTTCCTTTACCAGTTCCTGTAAAATTGATTCGCACTTTCAACAAACTCGTAGCGTTTAATTGTTCTCTTGCTATCCCCGTAAGCTGAAGGGATGTAATATTACTTCATGATATTGTACTCGTCCCTCATCACATTCTTCTTGCAGTTTGGAAGCATCTTCAGAGTACCAGTCACTCCGAGGATGTGAGCGTAGTTTTTCGGCAACTCGGCATACGAAAACTCGCACACCATCACATCGAAAACAGAAATTTCGGAAAGGGGTCCGCTGATGTTACCTTTTTCAAACTCATCATAATAAGTGAACACAGTCTTAAAGCCGTAATTGATCTTGAAGGAAATTCCGTCCTGATCTCGATAGGCAATTTTGTTCTGCAGGACCAGATGGTCGTGTTTGAAGTTGTTCATTGCAGCCATCATTGCCTTTATTCCTTCTTCAAGGATAGGAACGAGCCCCGGATATCTTTTTGAACAAGCTGTATAAGGCTCACTCTCCATTATCTGTTCCTTTCTTTTGATGGTGGATCGATTATCCCAGACATACTTGACCAATTGAGATATTTCAGTACTCGAGAATTTTATGGAGGGCACGTAGAGTTAGCCGAAGAAATCCTCTGAGAAAAATACATCTGCTTCGTCGATGAGTAGCACCTGTTTCCTCTAAACATTTGTGTTTGGACTGGTTTTCTTAAAAAATTGTTTAAATTTTTCCCATATTGTCAAATTTTTCTTATTCTCGACTTCTAATTTGTGGGATTTATTGTGTAAAACTATATCTTACACAATATTTCTCATATCAAAATTCTTGTTGGTGATTTGTCTCTCGCATAATGAACCAAATGTATCATACGAAATATGTTACTTTATCCC
>CAKJUN010000012.1:0-20257 GCA_917880885.1 Limnephilus marmoratus
CGTCGGCTGACTGTGCGAAGTTCTAGTTGATCTTTGACCATCCTGTTTACTTGCAGGAGGATAGGAGCCAAATTTTCGGCAGAAAAAGGGTATTCTGAGTTCGTCAAATTTGCAATCTATTAATTACATTAACCTACTAAACCCATCTTTATATGTACCTTATAGCAGCTGAATCGGATTGGAGAGATGACAAGCAGATACAAAACAATCATAATCAAATTTACTAACAATTAACCATTTGAGTCATACTTAATTATTTGTTCAATTAAACATGCGTAATTCGATTAGTACAGGTTATTTACGAGTTCGTTAGGATGTAGGAAAGCATAATAAGCGACGGAGGAAAGTTAGTTCATTTAGAGAAACTATTTAAAGTTAGATTTGCAAGGGAGAGACCAATACAGTTTGAAACTCAACGCTCTGACTAGAATCAAGAAGTTACCACAAAGAATGAAAGTAATTAAAGTCCCATATCATAAATCAAAAAAATTACACAACGTTTGATGGAGTTTAATTACAACATAAATACGAAAATATTTACGTTCAAGGTCGTAAATAACGTATTAATTAGTTAAGTACATATATCTCTAAAGGTATATAGTGCAAGGGAGCTTTAAGTAGCTTTCTGTAGTTATCAAAGAAAATAAGGGTCCAATTTTCATGAAGGCTTGTGTGACGTAGGGAAGGAATTTTCCACCCCTACTACACACATGCAAAGCCTTAAAAATTTAAATATCGATCAGAGCCAAAAGAAAAGTTCAAGAAAACTTGAAGGGATGAAAGGAGTAGAAAAAGAAAACAAAATCAGAATCAAAAGAGAGAGAGAAACATCACACTAGTGTGATGTTTCTCTCTCTCTTTTGATTCTGATTTTGTTTTCTTTTTCTACTCCTTTCATCCCTTCAAGTTTTCTTGAACTTTTCTTTTGGCTCTGATCGATATTTAAATTTTTAAGGCTTTGCATGTGTGTAGTAGGGGTGGAAAATTCCTTCCCTACGTCACACAAGCCTTCATGAAAATTGGACCCTTATTTTCTTTGATAACTACAGAAAGCTACTTAAAGCTCCCTTGCACTATATACCTTTAGAGATATATGTACTTAACTAATTAATACGTTATTTACGACCTTGAACGTAAATATTTTCGTATTTATGTTGTAATTAAACTCCATCAAACGTTGTGTAATTTTTTTGATTTATGATATGGGACTTTAATTACTTTCATTCTTTGTGGTAACTTCTTGATTCTAGTCAGAGCGTTGAGTTTCAAACTGTATTGGTCTCTCCCTTGCAAATCTAACTTTAAATAGTTTCTCTAAATGAACTAACTTTCCTCCGTCGCTTATTATGCTTTCCTACATCCTAACGAACTCGTAAATAACCTGTACTAATCGAATTACGCATGTTTAATTGAACAAATAATTAAGTATGACTCAAATGGTTAATTGTTAGTAAATTTGATTATGATTGTTTTGTATCTGCTTGTCATCTCTCCAATCCGATTCAGCTGCTATAAGGTACATATAAAGATGGGTTTAGTAGGTTAATGTAATTAATAGATTGCAAATTTGACGAACTCAGAATACCCTTTTTCTGCCGAAAATTTGGCTCCTATCCTCCTGCAAGTAAACAGGATGGTCAAAGATCAACTAGAACTTCGCACAGTCAGCCGACGCGATTTTCCAGAGGGTCTTAGTACCTTGTTCTGTCAATCTTCCATGTCGTCGTGTACTCTATTCAGGCTTTTCCTCGAGTCCCGAAACCCCCAAATTCCATCTCCTCCAAGGTCTACTATTTACTTAGGGCGAACCGGTTTCGTCCTATATGCAATCATATACTCACGGTGTTGTGTAGAGTTACGGGTCGTGAATCCTCGCTCTACGTACAAAAACTGATGTGAGAGTAACTCTGTCGAGTCTAAAACGCTAATTGTAAGCGGGTCCACATCATCCAATGTACAGTACATAGAAAGATATATATGTAAACATACGTTTGGGTAGGATTATAACTCGCAATTTTGAGTCTAGCCAGTCTCAAATCCCGAGCTCGGATTTCGTGGAAAGGGATTCTGCACAAAACCTTAACCGATGACCGAATATATACATATTAAAAATGGGAAATATTAATAAATACTAATATAATAAGCAATTATCTCGGTTTGTTCTGGAGTGCCGAAAATTCCAAGCTTTTGATTGATTTGGTTGACAATTTTCTTTAAGAGATTGCCATCTCTATTATGTGTTTGGTTAATGGTCCTTGGGTTTTTAAGGAGCGACCACTGCCTCCTATTGTTGAACTGTTTTCTAAATTTTCCCCCAAGGTTCAACTTTTGGTAAAACTTTTACTCTCCCGTGATTTTTCAACTGCTTCATGTAAACTATTTATACCTATAAGAGCAATTATTTCATAAATTTTTCCCGAATTTTTCATGTAGTTCTACAATAATCTTTTATCTGACTATCCCGTGATTTTCAAATGTTTGATGTACCTATTAGCTACCTAGGAGAGTAGTTAATCCATAAATTTTTTCTCAAATGTTCAATGATACTCTTCAAGTTCTTTTATTTGACCATGCCGTGATTTTTCAAATGTTTGATGTACCTTTCATTTGTTTAGCTTATAATAATCTAATTATTTTCAAATTGTTCAATCCTAAAATATCTCTTCAAGTTCAAATTAAAGATTGTGTTTAACCCCTTTTTATATATATAATTGCGCAACGTTATGGTGTTGCTCTATCCTAAGATTGACACCTTCCTAAAGCACTCAACACGGTGCCCTACTGACCGAGTTGTTTTATAAACAATTTTAGTTATGTCAACATTCCCACTGGCCTGGTGACCTAGATTCAACGAAAGACATTTGTTTACCTTTAACATTCCCGAATGTGAGATTTATGGTCCTAAATTTTTCTTTTGAATTTAATAGTGATAATTTCCTTTTCGCCGAGGTCTAACCTGTTCCCCGATAAATATAGTCATAATGCATACATATACTTTGTCTCGATACATAAATACACAGATATATATATATATAATGTTATTATAGTTGAGGTAAATTCTAATATCATAACTCATTTTTTTTGATCATTTTATATTAGCTGAAGTTATAATAAATAGTATATATATTAATAAAATAAGTATAAAATATGAACTTGAAATGTTTTCTAGCACACAGCTATTTTTTTTAAATAGCATAGTGCGTTCTAAGTAGGTATTAGTAATCGATACCTTTTACTTTTATTTAAGTGTGTTTCTTTTTGATTAAAACTTTCTTGGAATAATATATATATATACATATATACATATAAATAGATATATCTATTTTATATATAATATTTTATATATAATATTTAATATATACACATATCACATATTAAGCAAGTAATATCTTGTTATAAAATTAATTCAAATACCAACTGTTTGCTGCATACCGCTTTCTCCTTGGAACCTGGAAATATTTATACTTTAATTTTTAATAAAACTTACCCCCTTAAGGTTTTATTTTATCCGACCGGGAGCTACACGGTAAAACCTTGTTATGTTTTCTTACCTAATACCTACTCCTATGTCATCAACTAAATTCAAATAAATTTTTTTTTATTTTTTTTTTTCCCGACTTCAATTTTATTTTATTTCCGTTTAATCTATCTAAATTAAATGATGTTTATCGTTCTAACCGCATTTTATTTCAAATCTCGTTGGTTAACTTAACACTTTTTAAATTAGATTAACAATTGATTACTTATTTTATGTTCGTTTTCCTTCCATACTTTTATTTAGCAGAAGGAATTATACGATTAAACACCGAATAGATTATTTTCATGCTCATTTATTCATTATTTACTTTAACTTCCAGATTTATTATTATAATTATTTCATCGTTAAAATAATACTCCGCTTAAATTATAGTTTTAAACAATAACTACTTCACAATTATTTACGAAATAAGAGATTTATTATTTTTATTTTTGTTTGTCACCGAACTCTTCTATTTTGCAGTAAGATAACGTATTTCACTATTTATTTAAACTTTCCGAAATAATAATTATTATTAAGTTACCACAATCTCATTTAACAGCAATTTAATAATTTTAATTATTTATTCTAACGTCTATATTTATTATTATTATTTTATCTAACACTAGATTAATCCTGTGATAAATTATTACGTTCGATTTGCACTTTATTTAAGGGAACTATCACCGTTATGATAACTAACACTGGTTTTTATTTTTTATTTCGCTACACCAACAACACTTTGATTATAGTACTTTATTTAAAACACTCAGTTTAATTAAAGATTTTCATTGAACTTTCCCGTTTAATTGGATGCACTTAATTTTTTATAACTTCTTTTCACTTTTTATTATTATTACATCACTTTATTTAATTACCACACCGACACTTGTCGCGAGATTACTAAGTCCCAAAATATGATATTTATTGATTATAAAACCGAATTTTCCCCTAACCAAAATCACAGCACTTTTAACTTTTCACAAATAAATAGAACGTAAACTTTTATTTTTATTTTCACTGACTTGAATTTCTTTAAATCTTTATAAAACACTGGCTCGAATATGAAATTTTGCTAAGTCCTGTGATTCTAACTAATAGAATTTTTCCACCAGTAAATTACCCAACGTTTTCGTCGCGACTCACGAACCTTCAACTTTTCACAATCCCGCGATGACTAACGAAAATTCACTAAGTCCTATCTTTTAAACCCCCTCTCAGGATTAGAATGGCCTATCTAAGCTATCTTTGATCCACGAATTTAACCTGTAACAACTCGAGATTTCATATATCGATTCTGTCATTTTTGTTTAACTGTCGTTAGGTCCACCTTTCACGACTTTGTTCATGCCCTCTCTCGTTTAAACATTTTTCCAGGATCGGACCGGCGATATTACGTCAAAATGCCCCTCATCCCTTTGTCTGTCGGTCATACGAAATTAGCTTGAATTTCATAATTTTTTGTTATTTTTTTTCTCAATTCGTAAAAGGTCCGTCTTCGATAACTATTTTTACGTCTCGATTTTTCCGTACCTATCACAAATCATGATTATCTCCATATCGAAATGTTTACTATGCAATTCTGAGTTGCAATTTTTATAAATTCTACTCTATCTCATTGCTACTTGTATGAATTTTTTCATTAAAACCCGTATTTTCTCTATTTACGTAGTATATCTGAATTTTCCCCTTTCCCCTAGAATTTTCTTGTATTCACAACACTCTTCCTACGAATTCCCTCTTTTATCCTTATGTTGCTTTCCACATCTATATGATTTGTTACGTTCCAAGCCAAATTTATTGTTTTCATCGATACTTCTGAATTTTCATGAGTTTCCCTTACGGAATCATCTTTTAATTGTTTTTATTTTCTTTTTTACTACCCCCCGTTTCGTCTTCGATGTATGTCACCTCTTAGAAAATTTCATTTTCTATATACTACTACTTTTTATGTTATTTTTCACATTTTTTATAGGAGAAACTTCCACTTCGGCCCTTAAATATATGTCAATTTTTATTACGTTATATGGTTCATCCCACAACTTCCGTCCCTTTTTCCTCGAAATCTACATTAATTTAAAATTTGACATCTGTTTATGTCTGGACTTCGATGTACTCACCAATAACTCAGCGTTTATTCGAGGGTCGTAAAATCTAATCGTTTTTAGTTTGAATAAACAGTCCCTATGCCCAATGATAATTTTTATCGTCCAAAAAGCCATTAAAATGGATTTAATCGCCTAAAACCGTGTTCGTTTTCTGATTGTTTTAATAACAAAATCACGTGTGGGGTCGTCAACTCAAATAATGTTTACGTCTAACATCAAACTTTCCTATCTTCCATAGTACTTTCGTCAAACAATTGACGGAAAACAATTCCTTTTTGTTTAGTTTTACCTAACGCAATGTAACCAGTATGACCTCCCTATTCCAAATATATAACGATATCTATTTAAACTCGTCTGAAAACGCAAAATTAGGTCGAAATCTTATATTGTTCAATAAACACTTCCGTTTAAACGTCCAGTTTTTCCATTAGATTTCCTTTTCAAATCGTTTTCCCTGACGTTACAAGAGTGACATCCCTCATTTCCAGCGTTTTTCTTCCTTTTAAATGTAAAATGTACACTTTCCTTTCAATCTGGTCTCCCTGACTTTCTATGTACTCGTTATACGGCTGAATAACCCTACAGTAGCTTTTCTTACGTTTTACACGTCTTTTCTTTAACCTTCCTCTGATCATAATTTTCTTGCTATTTTCTTGCCTAGTTTTTCCAACATAATGTGGATTAATTTGCTCGTTAACGGCGGTTGTCAACACCTTCATTGTACTGATTGTATATCTTAAATCTGGGGTCATCGTATCTAATGCACCGAGCGTGAGACCCTGTTTACATTATAGTGTATTGATCTTTCGGTTGATGACGATATTTTTTTCAATAAATCTCAGGTTAATCGCTTAGTTCAAAGTCCATTTCTTTGTTCAAAATCTGAACACGCCCTCCATTCTGTGATTGGTTTCATTAGTTATTTATAGCTTTCTGTTTAGACCTGATTGGCTGTTGATTTCAACCATTTATTATTACGCTGATTAATGATGATTTCTAGCACCCTCTGTGTTCTTTTCATCAATACTTATCTCAATCTACTTAATCGTAGATCCCTATCGTCAACAAGAATTCAATTTACTTTGAACCGGTAGATGTCGCAGGTGTGTCTGTTTTATAATTAATTGGTATTTTCTTTTTGAATTAAAGTGGGAAGCTACAATATTTTCTTATTTTCACTGTTGGTTAATGCAATTCATCACAGTTCCCTCCTCTGAACTCAATTTGCTGTGGCTAACGTTGTATTTTATGTAGGCGTCTTCTTCTTTTTTTTTTTTTTTTTTTTTTTTTTTTTTTTTTTTTTTTTTTTTTTTTTTTTTTTTTTTTTTTTTTTTTTTTTTTTTTTTTTTTTTTCGTTAGACACCGAAATTGTGTTCAAATTTAGGCTAGCTACCTTTCCCTCCCCATGTCGTTATTCCTTATCTATTCTTCGTATCCTATTGCTCCCTATCTCCCCTCCTCATTTTGTTATCCCCTATCTCTTCTTCGCATCCTATTACTCCTTATCTCCCCTCCTCATTCTGTTATCCCCTATCTCTTCTCCGTATCCTATTGCTCCCTATCTCCCCTCCTCATTTTGTTATCCCCTATCTTTTCTCCGTATCCTATTGCTCCCTATCTCCCCTCCTCATTTTGTTATCCCCTATCTCTTCTCCGTTTTATCGGATTGTTAACAATCTTGAATTGAATCTCATTGTATTTTCTATTTTCTTTTCGCGTAGACTTTATTTTATGGAATTTTCTGTAATTTTGGTAGACTCAAAATTAATCTCTTTTTCGCTGGAACACGCCCCTCGACTCGCGTGTTTTGGTGGTCCCCAACCAAATTGGACTAAGACCTCCCTTACAATGATTTAAGTAAAGATTGTTTACAATCTCGCGGCCTTTCGACCAACTGAAAAGCGGGTGGTCTCTTGGTGTGCAAATAATTGTTTTTGTTTGTAAGTATAAGTTTTTGTGAAATGTATATGTTTTCGCACGACCTCACCCAATCCGACAATCAGTGGTATACATGTTCTATATAAATTTTCCAGCATTTTTTTTTTTTTCTTTATTTAATTTTTATTGTCTAATCCTTAATTTCTAATTGTTATTTCATAGTTCATTCAAAATTGTCCTAACCTAAGTGTTACCCACTCTAATTTGTAATTTTCATAAATGTTCTTAATTATCCTCAAATTGGTTCAGCGTTCCCGTTTTTCCCCTTTTTTTTTTTTTCGAAATCTATCTATTTATATCGTAATTCAAACGTTACCTTTTTTTTTTTTTCGAAATCTATTTATATCGTAATTCAAACGTTACCTTTTTATATTTACCTAATTTCTACCACATCTCTACAGATAAACATTTTTATTTCAAGATTTCAAAACATTTTTTTTTTTTCTAACTCCTAAGCAATGTTTATTTAAAACTCTATTCTATAAAACGTACCATTATGTGTGTCATATAATATCTCTAATTCTTTTCCTCTTAAGTGTCCTTAATTATCTAACAAAATATATTTTTTTTTTTTTTTTTTTTTTTTTTTTCTCACTAACACATAACAAATGTCAAAATAAAACCTTTTTTTTTTTTTTTTTTCTAAATTATAAAATCAAAATTAACGAATATTTTTTTTCTAACTCTATTTCTATATTTAAACATGATTGTCGCTTATTAAGAAACTTGTCCACTCTTATAGACTCGACGACGACCCGCCCCTCGCAAGCAAACTGATAGCCTAACATTTTAGTAAAGTTTCTTTCTTCCCCTACCCCAAGACGTATCCTAACATATTTTTATTTGTATTTCTCAGTCGTTTATTTATTTATTTATAAATATTTTCAAATATTTGCAAATTTCGCATTCTATTCGTTGACTTCCACTAACTTTAATCCTGATTGTTGTTCCTTGTTACTCGTGTAATATCTCGCTAAATGTATGGCGCTATAATCTCCTTTTATTTCCCGAGTTACCGGATCAATTAGGGTATACGTGTTACTGTAAACTACTGATCCGATGACGTACGGCCCTTCGTAAAGTAAGTTGAATTTCTTAATTTGTTTTCGCAATAAATTTGACTGTGTAATCTTTTTCAACTTGACCATGGCTCCGATTTCATAGGTTACTAGTCTTTTATTGAGATTATAATATTTTTGTCGATTTGTAGCGCTTTTCTCCAAATTCTTTTGTGCTGTCAATCTAATTTCATCTATTGTTTTCGTAGGTTTTCCACACCCTTGAGTATACTTGTCTAAACTATAAGTTGGTGATTTCCCGAAAGCTATCTCATTTGGTGAAAATCCTGTTGAACAGTGTATTGAATTATTGTAAGTCTGCTCTATTTCTTTGAGGAAAGCTGACCATTTTGTATGTTTTTCGTGACAATAAATACGAAAAATTCTTCCTAACTCTTTATTTACACGCTCAGTTATATTCGGTCCAGGATTTCGCACTGAAGTATGTACGATTCGTATACCCATCCTATTCATGTGGTTTTCCCATTTTTTCGATGTAAATTGAGATCCGTTATCAGTTAACAAAGCATCTATTTGTATGATCTTATTAAAATCCTCTACACAATTTAACACGGTCTTAGTACTTGCTATCCTCAATTTATATAATTTTACAAATCGGCTGAAAGAATCCTGGATAACAAATATGAATTTTACGCCACCCATTCCCCTCGGTAATGGTCCGTATAGATCTGCCATAGCTAATTGTCCTACTTCTTTGGTCATAATTGATTTACTTGGCCCTACAGTTGGTCGAATTTCGCGCTTCGCCATCTGACAAAGGTGACATCCTCTTACTATGCGTTTTATGTCTCGGCTCATACCTGGCCAGTAATACCTGTCTCCCATAGCTGATCCTGTTTTGAAAATTCCCCCGTGCCCAATTTCTAAATGTATCATTTTTATTAACTCCTCAGTCAATTCCTGTGGTACTGCTAAAACCGTTTTGTTTAGCCCTGTGGTGTAATACAAAGTTTTACCTATTTTCTTGTAATTTTTTAAATACCTATTAACATTTTTTGTCGGTGGTCCGAATTTTCCCTTGCGCAAGTACCCGAAAATTTCTCCCAAAAATGTGTCCTGTTTCTGTAGTTCTGTTATATTTTCTAAGTGTTTTCGAATGTGTTGTCTACCTTTAACCGCAAAAGCTGCTATTTCTGGGCATGTGTTTTTCTCCTCCTGCACGTTTTCTGCATCACAAGAGTAACGAGATAAAATGTCAGGTCCTATATTTTCTTTTCCTTTAACGTACTCTACAGTGAAGTTAAATTGATTTAAATACAAAATCCACCGAGTTAGGCGGCTACTGTACATCTTCCATGTCTTCAAAACGTCAACGCTTGATGATCTGTTCTTATTATCAAATGTACTCCTCTTAAATACGTCTCAAATTTATGTAGAGCATATATTATCGCCCACAACTCTTGCTCCGATGTGGTCCACTTTAACTCTGGTCCCCTTAAAGCTTTGCTAATAAATCCAATAACGTGGTGGTTTCCTTCGTTATCTAGCTGGTATAACTCCCCCCCTATTGCAAATCCCGAACTGTCTGTCTGTAAATAATATGTACTATTTGGATCATGATGATGTAAAATAACTGTTTCTAAAAATAATGTTTTCACCTTCTCGAATGCACGCTGTTCTAAGTCACCCCACCTCCAAGTTCGATTTTTCTGAAGTAAATCACATAAAACACGTGTTGATTCCCCATATTTATTCGCGAATCTACGGTAATAATTGCAAAGTCCAAGGAAAGCTCTAACTTGTTTGATTTTCTTGGGTACCGGAAAATTTTTAATCGCGTCTATTTTTTCCGGATCCATTTGAACTCCCAAAGGCGTTATAATATGTCCCAACATACGCACTTCTGTGAATAAAAATTGACATTTTTCGAGTTTACAAGTCATGTTTGCTGCCTCTAACCTCTCAAGTACCGCGTCTACATGTTCGAAATGATCTTCTTGGCTCCCACACGTATATATTATTAAATCATCCAAGTAATTAGCGCAGAATTCTCTCAGTCCTGGGCCGAGGATTTTGTCCATTCCCCTTGAGAAACTCCCAACTGATGTCTTTAACCCCTGCGGCAATACCTTGTATACATACGATTTCCCATTGTATACAAACCCGGTATATTTACGACTCTCTGGACTGATAGGTATCTGGAAGTAGGCTGAATTTAGATCTATCGTGGTGATGAATTTTACGCCATGAAAACGCTGTATTATCTCAGAAGTTAATGGTGGTTTCTCTACTTCGGCGTGCATTCTAGTATTTAAAAACCTGGCATCCAAAAGAATCCTAACGGTTCCGTCCTTTTTTAAAGTAAACGTTAGAGGACTAGAAAACTGTGTGGCCTCCCTACTGATGATTCCTAGTAATTCCAATTCTCTAATTTTTTCGTCAACTTTATCTCTATAAGCAAAAGGTACAGGATAAGATCTCTTAACGAAGGGCGTCTCGTCCGTCATCTTTATTTCGTGAGTGTACAAAGTTGTGAGACCCGGCCTGTCTCTAAATACATTCTTATGTTTGATTAAAATCTTTTCCAACCCTTCTTTCCCTTTTAACTCCAAATCTAGCCCGGACACAAATGTCGTTATTCTACGCTCGAGACACGCCGTATCATTTATTTCGGGGTTTACTTCGATACTAATTATTTTTCCACTTGCGCAATTTTGATTGCTAATCTCACCTTTAGGTTTCCTATAAGTTATCGATGAATTTACCAATTCTATTTCCCTTTTACCAACTTCTGTTTTTATTTTCAATTTCCTATTTTCCCCACATTTAAACTCAGCTGTATATTCGTCCAACCAATTGATACCTAATATAACGGGCCTAATCAACTTGGGTATTATTAAACATGGCGTATTTATTGTAACATTTTCAAATCGTAGTGGGACTAAAACCAACCTAGATATTCTCTGACTTTTGTGTCCTATAGCTACCTTAATCTGTATTGCTGTTACTGGCATAATCGGATAAAGCGTTTCATCAGTCAAATAGTTTTCGTAGAATTCTTGTGCTACACACGTGATCTGACTTCCGGTGTCTATTAAACAATGAACTTCCGTGTTATCTATATATGCTTTGGCTTCTGGTAATAACGGTAAAGTGCTACCCTTTTCTACTTCCTCATAATCTCGGTCCTCAAAAATGTTGTTAAAACCCCTAACTTCCCTACCCAATTTTTCTTCAATCATTTCCAATTTATTCCATTCGTCAGTTATATGTTGCAGTGAATTGACGCATACTTCCACACGCATTTCCTCCTCTGTTCTCGTTTCTTCCGCTCCATTTTTCCGTCTTTTTACGTTCTTTTCAGCTTTTACTGGGGCAGTCATTCCTTGTTCATCCTTTCCTAATCCTTTCATCGGATTCCATCCCCAACTCATCATAATCTTCAATGCAGTGTTGTGTCTTGGCGTCGGCGTCCCTCCTCCTGTGTGAGTCGTATCCATGGAGACTAATGAATCAACCCCCGTCCGTTTCCCGAATTATCTGCGACCACTAGCTCCTTCCCGGTTGTAGGTATTGTAGAATTTCCTTTTGGTGAACTGCTAACTTCGGTGCATTTGACGCAACTAACGCCTTGGCCCACACTTTCTATCGCGTGTATCCTCCTTTTTATGGCGTGGTAACGGTCACGGTATTTGTCCTTCTTGCTAACTTCCTCCCCACTCCTCTTCTTTAAGTTCCGTTCTTCTGGCGTACATACCATTGTATCTAGTTTTCGAAGAAACTCAGCGGCGACAATCTCGTCTCCTGATTGTCCCGAAAACCATAGCGATTGAATTTCCTTCGGATAATGCCTCATAATTTCGTCGACTATGCCCAACGGAGTGTCAGTAATCTTCAAGGCCTTAGCAAGTTCCCAATAGTTTGCGAAATGAGTGAGCATGGATATATTTTTCTTGGCATCATATACCCCCTCTGCAAGTCGGCGGCGAACTTCATTTTTCTTAATGTCTCCCCAATAGGTAGCTAAAAAATCTCGTTCGAAATCTAACATAGTCTCCCATCGCTTATTGTACAATTTCGCCCACGATTTGGCTTCCCCTTTTAAATTCTCTCGTACGACAATTAAAGGATCCGTACGTTTCACTTTTCTAGTGTACTCTTTTAAATCCTCGAGGAAACTAATTGGATTTTGATTTCCGCCGGAGAATGATGGTCGCTCCTGCTGCGGTAACATTTCCACGACTTGGAGAACGTTTTTCTGCGCATTATCCTCTCCTATCACCGCCACTGTTGCTGGTTTTTCCAACTGCTTCTCGAGCTCCTGCATCTTATTGACGAGCGGTGCTAAAGCTGCCTGAATAATTGTAGTTACATCTCCAATGTTCACTGTTGAAGTCTCGGCTGAGATATTCTCCCCGATTGCTGTCACCAAAGCCTGGGCTCGCCTTCCACGTTTTCCCACCATTTTCTTAAATTTTCCGAGTGTTGCCGGCTTATGTTTATATTTTCCTTACTAAGCGACAACCTTATAACCTCTATTTTAATTTTCTTAATTATTTATGTAAATGTTGCCTTTCTTATTCTATATATATATTTTTTTTTTTTTTATTTTTTTTTTTTTCGTTTTTCTTATTTTTCTTAAATTTTTATTCTTTTTTATTTTTATTTTCCTCTACCTCGTTAATCTTATCTTCGATTTCTTGTTCCTTTTCCTCGGGTTTTTCCTGTGAAATTATTGGTTTATCATTTTCATGTGGAAAATTTATTTTTCCACACTCCCTCTCAACCTTGCCTTGTTCCCCTTCTGGCTGAGCTCCCTTGTCTCCTCCCATATTCTCCACACGCAATGTAGAATATTTGGAACGCTTGAATATGTTTCTAAGCTCATCTTCCGTTGATATTTCTCCAACATCTCTTTCTGTCGCATCCGCCTTCCTCTTTTCGGCCATTCTCGTTTTAATGAATTTAAATTATCGAATTAAATATCGACTATATGTAATTGAAAATTTTTTTTTTTTTTTTTTTTTTTTTTGGAACCTGCCCCCCCTATAAACACATTATTTTCAATTATATTATTTTTGTTTGCATAACGATTGCAACCCGAATTAATCCAACTCTAAAACGCACAATTTATTTCAAATGAATGTAGGTAGTTGTAAAACACGGAATGAATATTTTTACCCTATTGTTAATGAATATCCCGTGATTTTTGTTCAAACAATAATTATTCATTGTTTAGAATGTCAACCACTCCTTCATGGTTTGCAGTACCTATTGATATTTTCGCAAAATCTTTTTGAATTCGCACTTTTAGAGTTAAACCTCTTTTTTTTTTTTCGAAGTCCGAATAATCAAATGTTCATTTAAATAGGTTATATACCTATCATAAACCTTTGTCTACGATATTAGAAGTTCTCAATTCGACGCTATCCCCAATCAAGTATTTAGGTATAGATCCCTTTGTATTTGTTGATTTCTACCCTCCTCAAAATAAACATATTTACTGCAATTTTAATAATCGAGTATTTTCAAATCGGTAAATACCTATTGACAACTGTTTAACACCGCCATATCTGATTTCAACTTCTCATTTCGATCCGATTGAATGAATGTATTTTTCCCATCAACATGAGCTCCACCAAACCCTTTTAAAATGTATTCTATATTTATGTTCCTTATATTTTATGTTATGACTTTTTATGTGATAATCTCCACATAAAACATAACATTATCTATAAACAATGATCACATTATGTAGATAAGTTCCCCCTTTTATCTCCGAAGTATGTTTCCTCTTTTATCGAAACCGAATGTTGATATTACTTTACGGTTGTTTATCTTATAATGCCTCAAAGTGATGCGTTTGTTTTCGATGTGTCCCACCTTTAAATGCTAGATGTTTTTTTTTTTTTTTTTTTTTTTATCAGTATCTTTTCGATGCTTACGATCTCCGCGTTATCTCGAATCACATTGTTTACATTACGGTCGTTAACATTCCTGACCCAGATATGTCAATTCTTAACTCATAATATTGACAATTAACGGCCTGCCTTGACTCAATTTGTTTACTTAGAGCATATTTGACCGATATTCTTTTGTTTACAATAACAAATGAAAGGGGTCTTTATTAACAAGTTCATGGTCACTCGATTTAACACTTTATATTGACACTTTTTAAAATTATTTTAAAACTGTAGAGTTTATTCGTTAACACTTTTTTTTTTTCTTTTTTTTTTTTTTTGTATTGTTATGTTTATTTATTTCTTTATAAATAATTTTTCTGTGTTTGTTTAACGTCGCACTATTCTGATTTTTTTTTTTTTTTATTAAATTATTTTCACTTCAATTAAAATGAACCTTTTTTTTTTTTTTTTTTTCCAGTTTTTGCAATAGATTGACCAATAAAGTTTTTCAACCCCAACTTGTATAACTCTGACTCCTGGTCACGGCTTTGCAGTGTGATGTTTCTCTCTCTCTTTTGATTCTGATTTTGTTTTCTTTTTCTACTCCTTTCATCCCTTCAAGTTTTCTTGAACTTTTCTTTTGGCTCTGATCGATATTTAAATTTTTAAGGCTTTGCATGTGTGTAGTAGGGGTGGAAAATTCCTTCCCTACGTCACACAAGCCTTCATGAAAATTGGACCCTTATTTTCTTTGATAACTACAGAAAGCTACTTAAAGCTCCCTTGCACTATATACCTTTAGAGATATATGTACTTAACTAATTAATACGTTATTTACGACCTTGAACGTAAATATTTTCGTATTTATGTTGTAATTAAACTCCATCAAACGTTGTGTAATTTTTTTGATTTATGATATGGGACTTTAATTACTTTCATTCTTTGTGGTAACTTCTTGATTCTAGTCAGAGCGTTGAGTTTCAAACTGTATTGGTCTCTCCCTTGCAAATCTAACTTTAAATAGTTTCTCTAAATGAACTAACTTTCCTCCGTCGCTTATTATGCTTTCCTACATCCTAACGAACTCGTAAATAACCTGTACTAATCGAATTACGCATGTTTAATTGAACAAATAATTAAGTATGACTCAAATGGTTAATTGTTAGTAAATTTGATTATGATTGTTTTGTATCTGCTTGTCATCTCTCCAATCCGATTCAGCTGCTATAAGGTACATATAAAGATGGGTTTAGTAGGTTAATGTAATTAATAGATTGCAAATTTGACGAACTCAGAATACCCTTTTTCTGCCGAAAATTTGGCTCCTATCCTCCTGCAAGTAAACAGGATGGTCAAAGATCAACTAGAACTTCGCACAGTCAGCCGACGCGATTTTCCAGAGGGTCTTAGTACCTTGTTCTGTCAATCTTCCATGTCGTCGTGTACTCTATTCAGGCTTTTCCTCGAGTCCCGAAACCCCCAAATTCCATCTCCTCCAAGGTCTACTATTTACTTAGGGCGAACCGGTTTCGTCCTATATGCAATCATATACTCACGGTGTTGTGTAGAGTTACGGGTCGTGAATCCTCGCTCTACGTACAAAAACTGATGTGAGAGTAACTCTGTCGAGTCTAAAACGCTAATTGTAAGCGGGTCCACATCATCCAATGTACAGTACATAGAAAGATATATATGTAAACATACGTTTGGGTAGGATTATAACTCGCAATTTTGAGTCTAGCCAGTCTCAAATCCCGAGCTCGGATTTCGTGGAAAGGGATTCTGCACAAAACCTTAACCGATGACCGAATATATACATATTAAAAATGGGAAATATTAATAAATACTAATATAATAAGCAATTATCTCGGTTTGTTCTGGAGTGCCGAAAATTCCAAGCTTTTGATTGATTTGGTTGACAATTTTCTTTAAGAGATTGCCATCTCTATTATGTGTTTGGTTAATGGTCCTTGGGTTTTTAAGGAGCGACCACTGCCTCCTATTGTTGAACTGTTTTCTAAATTTTCCCCCAAGGTTCAACTTTTGGTAAAACTTTTACTCTCCCGTGATTTTTCAACTGCTTCATGTAAACTATTTATACCTATAAGAGCAATTATTTCATAAATTTTTCCCGAATTTTTCATGTAGTTCTACAATAATCTTTTATCTGACTATCCCGTGATTTTCAAATGTTTGATGTACCTATTAGCTACCTAGGAGAGTAGTTAATCCATAAATTTTTTCTCAAATGTTCAATGATACTCTTCAAGTTCTTTTATTTGACCATGCCGTGATTTTTCAAATGTTTGATGTACCTTTCATTTGTTTAGCTTATAATAATCTAATTATTTTCAAATTGTTCAATCCTAAAATATCTCTTCAAGTTCAAATTAAAGATTGTGTTTAACCCCTTTTTATATATATAATTGCGCAACGTTATGGTGTTGCTCTATCCTAAGATTGACACCTTCCTAAAGCACTCAACACGGTGCCCTACTGACCGAGTTGTTTTATAAACAATTTTAGTTATGTCAACATTCCCACTGGCCTGGTGACCTAGATTCAACGAAAGACATTTGTTTACCTTTAACATTCCCGAATGTGAGATTTATGGTCCTAAATTTTTCTTTTGAATTTAATAGTGATAATTTCCTTTTCGCCGAGGTCTAACCTGTTCCCCGATAAATATAGTCATAATGCATACATATACTTTGTCTCGATACATAAATACACAGATATATATATATATAATGTTATTATAGTTGAGGTAAATTCTAATATCATAACTCATTTTTTTTGATCATTTTATATTAGCTGAAGTTATAATAAATAGTATATATATTAATAAAATAAGTATAAAATATGAACTTGAAATGTTTTCTAGCACACAGCTATTTTTTTTAAATAGCATAGTGCGTTCTAAGTAGGTATTAGTAATCGATACCTTTTACTTTTATTTAAGTGTGTTTCTTTTTGATTAAAACTTTCTTGGAATAATATATATATATACATATATACATATAAATAGATATATCTATTTTATATATAATATTTTATATATAATATTTAATATATACACATATCACATATTAAGCAAGTAATATCTTGTTATAAAATTAATTCAAATACCAACTGTTTGCTGCATACCGCTTTCTCCTTGGAACCTGGAAATATTTATACTTTAATTTTTAATAAAACTTACCCCCTTAAGGTTTTATTTTATCCGACCGGGAGCTACACGGTAAAACCTTGTTATGTTTTCTTACCTAATACCTACTCCTATGTCATCAACTAAATTCAAATAAATTTTTTTTTATTTTTTTTTTTCCCGACTTCAATTTTATTTTATTTCCGTTTAATCTATCTAAATTAAATGATGTTTATCGTTCTAACCGCATTTTATTTCAAATCTCGTTGGTTAACTTAACACTTTTTAAATTAGATTAACAATTGATTACTTATTTTATGTTCGTTTTCCTTCCATACTTTTATTTAGCAGAAGGAATTATACGATTAAACACCGAATAGATTATTTTCATGCTCATTTATTCATTATTTACTTTAACTTCCAGATTTATTATTATAATTATTTCATCGTTAAAATAATACTCCGCTTAAATTATAGTTTTAAACAATAACTACTTCACAATTATTTACGAAATAAGAGATTTATTATTTTTATTTTTGTTTGTCACCGAACTCTTCTATTTTGCAGTAAGATAACGTATTTCACTATTTATTTAAACTTTCCGAAATAATAATTATTATTAAGTTACCACAATCTCATTTAACAGCAATTTAATAATTTTAATTATTTATTCTAACGTCTATATTTATTATTATTATTTTATCTAACACTAGATTAATCCTGTGATAAATTATTACGTTCGATTTGCACTTTATTTAAGGGAACTATCACCGTTATGATAACTAACACTGGTTTTTATTTTTTATTTCGCTACACCAACAACACTTTGATTATAGTACTTTATTTAAAACACTCAGTTTAATTAAAGATTTTCATTGAACTTTCCCGTTTAATTGGATGCACTTAATTTTTTATAACTTCTTTTCACTTTTTATTATTATTACATCACTTTATTTAATTACCACACCGACACTTGTCGCGAGATTACTAAGTCCCAAAATATGATATTTATTGATTATAAAACCGAATTTTCCCCTAACCAAAATCACAGCACTTTTAACTTTTCACAAATAAATAGAACGTAAACTTTTATTTTTATTTTCACTGACTTGAATTTCTTTAAATCTTTATAAAACACTGGCTCGAATATGAAATTTTGCTAAGTCCTGTGATTCTAACTAATAGAATTTTTCCACCAGTAAATTACCCAACGTTTTCGTCGCGACTCACGAACCTTCAACTTTTCACAATCCCGCGATGACTAACGAAAATTCACTAAGTCCTATCTTTTAAACCCCCTCTCAGGATTAGAATGGCCTATCTAAGCTATCTTTGATCCACGAATTTAACCTGTAACAACTCGAGATTTCATATATCGATTCTGTCATTTTTGTTTAACTGTCGTTAGGTCCACCTTTCACGACTTTGTTCATGCCCTCTCTCGTTTAAACATTTTTCCAGGATCGGACCGGCGATATTACGTCAAAATGCCCCTCATCCCTTTGTCTGTCGGTCATACGAAATTAGCTTGAATTTCATAATTTTTTGTTATTTTTTTTCTCAATTCGTAAAAGGTCCGTCTTCGATAACTATTTTTACGTCTCGATTTTTCCGTACCTATCACAAATCATGATTATCTCCATATCGAAATGTTTACTATGCAATTCTGAGTTGCAATTTTTATAAATTCTACTCTATCTCATTGCTACTTGTATGAATTTTTTCATTAAAACCCGTATTTTCTCTATTTACGTAGTATATCTGAATTTTCCCCTTTCCCCTAGAATTTTCTTGTATTCACAACACTCTTCCTACGAATTCCCTCTTTTATCCTTATGTTGCTTTCCACATCTATATGATTTGTTACGTTCCAAGCCAAATTTATTGTTTTCATCGATACTTCTGAATTTTCATGAGTTTCCCTTACGGAATCATCTTTTAATTGTTTTTATTTTCTTTTTTACTACCCCCCGTTTCGTCTTCGATGTATGTCACCTCTTAGAAAATTTCATTTTCTATATACTACTACTTTTTATGTTATTTTTCACATTTTTTATAGGAGAAACTTCCACTTCGGCCCTTAAATATATGTCAATTTTTATTACGTTATATGGTTCATCCCACAACTTCCGTCCCTTTTTCCTCGAAATCTACATTAATTTAAAATTTGACATCTGTTTATGTCTGGACTTCGATGTACTCACCAATAACTCAGCGTTTATTCGAGGGTCGTAAAATCTAATCGTTTTTAGTTTGAATAAACAGTCCCTATGCCCAATGATAATTTTTATCGTCCAAAAAGCCATTAAAATGGATTTAATCGCCTAAAACCGTGTTCGTTTTCTGATTGTTTTAATAACAAAATCACGTGTGGGGTCGTCAACTCAAATAATGTTTACGTCTAACATCAAACTTTCCTATCTTCCATAGTACTTTCGTCAAACAATTGACGGAAAACAATTCCTTTTTGTTTAGTTTTACCTAACGCAATGTAACCAGTATGACCTCCCTATTCCAAATATATAACGATATCTATTTAAACTCGTCTGAAAACGCAAAATTAGGTCGAAATCTTATATTGTTCAATAAACACTTCCGTTTAAACGTCCAGTTTTTCCATTAGA
>CAKJUN010000013.1:0-18111 GCA_917880885.1 Limnephilus marmoratus
TCACCCCAATTATGTTTTTACATCCAAATATTTTATACGAACAATGCAATAATTGTATTTGTGTCCGTAATTATTCAATTTTTTAATTATGGACAATAAAATATGAGGAACAGGCTTATTTAAAAAAGTGTAATTTCCTAATGTCATCTAAAAATTGTAGTCACGTTTGTGTTTCCACTATTAAATTTGACAGAGAATATTCTATTAAACGTGGCAATACAAGTCTATTGTCTCGAACTTATTTTTTTATTAAAACCTAATTCGAGTTTCAGGAAAACCTTTTTAATGAAGAAAATCCACATCCATCCCCATATTTTTTTATGTTTATAAAATATTATTATTGTATATTCGTGTTTTGAACAAACTCTGAATCGATAGTATTGAGTCATATATGTAATTTTTTTAATTATCATCATCATTATTATTATTTATTTATTTATTTATGGAATCCCACTGGTTGCCCAGAGGAAACTTCAGATTAACCTATTATTATTATTATTTTACTTAATATTTGTATAATAATATTAAGTTAAGTAACTTTAATGAATTCAAAAAAATTGGGGCGATCCGGGGATTGAACCCGGGGCCTCTTGAACCCAAATCAAGAATCATACCACTAGACCAATCGCCCATGTTATTCCGTTTGGGACTAGATTCCATAAATATCCCAACTTATTTTTCTTCTATTACCTGTCAAAAAAACACACACCACACTCCATTAAACTAATAAACATTAAATGATTAAATTAACATTATATTCAACATCTCCATCTATGGATATCTTAACATTCTAAATTTAATACATTGTCGATGTATATTTGTTTATATGTGATTTTAGTATCCTAACTTCATTAAGAAAAGCCTAACCAAAACAACATAGATATATACATTGTTTTGATAAATATTTGTTTATCGAGAAGTAAGCTGTATCATTTTTTCTTATTTTGCTCAAGTTTCATGATTATTGTGTCTGTGGTAGCTTGCTAACGTAAAAGAATATACTACTTTGGCAATTAGCGAAGCAGTCCATTTGTGATTCGTCGATCTTGCTTTTCGAGAGATTAGAGGTCGACAGCATTTTGCACTCATCCAAACACATCGTCGCCATCCTCACTCTGGCTGCCAGCATTGACCGTTTCACTGAATCGAACTCATCTTGAGGTTTGAACTAATTACTCATCTTTTGAATAAAAATACAATTTTAGTTATAAATTTATTATTATCGTAGAGTTACTTGATTTTTTTTTAAAATGAACAAAGGTTAATAATATTTTTTTTATTATTATTACTTTTTCTCGAGGAAATCGTCACTTTTTATATACTAATGCTAAAGTAAAATAATGATAGATCTGTTTGATGTAAATAAAATGAATCGCATATATATGTATTCCCCACAATGTTAGGCAGGAGCCATCTTAGAAGGATAGGATATTTTTGTAAAAATTGTATAGAGAGCAATTTATATTTATTATTAATTTAATACATTTTATTTGGTTGAATAGAACTATATTAAAAATTCCTTTCTCAATAACTGATCTTTAAAAAATATTTAGGCGGATTTTATTGAGTTTTTTAAAAGAATTTTTACAATATTAATAGTAAATAGCATAGTCGCAAAGACGAGTGGAGCATAGGCAACACTGTCGTAAAGCAGAAAGATTATGGGTTGTGCAAGGGAAGGAACTCCGTAGGAAAGGATTCCGTAGGGAGAAACTGCGTAGGGGAAGCTGCAAAGTCAGGAGCTGCATAGGAGTCCACTTTCCGGAAGCACTGTCCTCGAAGCTCGACTTCCAGTAGAACGAGGGAGGCTCTTGATTCGACGGGCAGCGCTTTGGATTTAAATCCTATTTGTGTTTTTCAGTTTGGAATTTTATTTAGTCGAATCGAACTCTTTCAATGTGATGATCTATTGTGTTTCTTTCGGACTGGGTGACTGTTCGAGTTCTGGCTTCGACTGATCCTCTCCTAAATTTTACCCTTCGGGTTTGGCATAATCTGCAGTTTGAACTTCGATTGACAAAAGGAGAAAAGCAATAAGAACAAGAGTAGTTTGATATTTTTGCCATTTTTGTCATTTTTGTCATTTTTGTCATTTTTGTCATTTTTGTCATTTTTTACTAATTTTGATTTTCGAAAAATACGGTACAATATTGTGATTATAATGGTATTTTTTCCATACTCGCCTTATCATTTCTCGAAAAATATGAAAAAAAAGTAGAAATACAAGAATTATTAGATCTAATATATTTTTTGATGGATTTTTTATATTTGTTATATTTATCTGATTTATTTTTGTTTACTCTATTTGTTTTTTCAACAAAACAGTAGAAAATCGAGAATGGTTGGATTTTAAAAAATAATTGAATATAAAAATAATCTATGTGTATATATGTATGGGGATATCAACTACTATTGTTAATGGATCACATGGAAAATAACATCAATCTGTCAGAGATCTATATATAATATCAATAAATGAATGAATATTGAAGTATTGGAAGGACAGTGCCACATGTGGATTTAGAGTTAAAAATAAAAAGAGCTACAATTCATTGAAAACTAAAAGGATTATTATTTACGAATATTTATCTTCGTGCTAGTAGTGTTTGATTATTGTATTTTGATACCATATACATTCTATTATACTTCCAGACAAAATACAAAAACAATAGAACAGTATGTTTTCTCAACCAAAAAACTAAATAATATTTATAAAAATGATGGAGTAATAACATATATCTCTCTATCTAATGATATCTATATATATATAATAAAAGAACTAACCTATTAATAAAAAAGGAAAAATGTACAATTATAATGTTAATTATTAAAATTCTATATTCCGATCACAACATCTTGCCACAATATTTGTTTATTCATAAAAAGTGTTTTTCACCCCAAAAAAGGATCGATCAACAAATAAATCATACGATTTCTATCTATAGACAAAAATCAATCGGGTGCAGTTTATTTTATTTGAATGGAATAAAATCGAAAGGCACCATTACACAATAGAAAATACTGATATTCTATAAAAAATGAATAAAAACTAAAAAATTAAACATTAAAAAAATGGTTCCTTAGCAGCAGACATTAAAAAAAAACAATCTTCTTTTTTTTCTATTGTAATAATTTTAGAATAAATGGACACATGGAATAATTTGTATATTACTTATTATTTGATTTGATAAAAAATATTCAAACAAATAATATATATATAATATAATATACATACCTATATTTATTATATCTCTCATTCTTACTTTCTCTGTTGTAACCCCCACTCTTCTCTCTAATACAATCTAACAACACAATCTTTCAGTTTAAAATAACAACAAAGTGTACTTTTTGGAGCAAATTATTCCCTTTACCAAAATGTCTGCAAAATAGGCTTAGTCAACTACCATGTCGAGCCAAGGTCAATTTCCATAAAACTTCTCCAACTTCATCACCCGATTTTCGGATCCAACCCACCAGAACGCAACTGAAGACTCAGAAGTTACTTCCTTCATCTATCACAAGATCCTCGTACTCAACACTCAACTCCTTATTTTCTATACTTTTATTTATCAATTTTTATGTTTATATTTTTAATGGCATTAAGTACAATAAATAAAAGCAATGAATACATATAATTAATAAATGCAAATGGATAATATTTTATTTCAATAGTTAGATTTAGTGCATGTGTATGATGTTTTTATTTTTGTTTAGGCAATAGAATTCATAATTTCAGTCTTTTCGTTCGTCTCAATAATCATATCGTTGATGATGGTCACAAACGAGAACCTCTATTTACCAAACACCAGATCGAAGTACCTGCTGATCATATTCACAGCACTAACAAGTAAACATAAAAATATAAGATATCTAACATAAAAGTAACATTAATAATAAATATAGAAAGATCTTTATATATATCTAAATTTATTAGGATTAAAATATATTTATTTCATATATTTTATCGTCTATGTCTTAATATATATATAGTATTTGCTATTTTCCTTGAAACCAAATGCAAAATCGAATGGAACCAAGAAAAAAAGGATTCCGAATCTAGTCCCTTCGCTGAGTATCTCTGGTGGATCATCGAAAGTCTCGTCATCACCCCCGTTCCTAACTTTCTCTTCACTGGAAACATCACTCTCTACGATTACAGCACCAGCAACTATGTACCTTTGTCCATCGATATAATCCTCACAGTCTATGTCTTGTTCAGGACAGTATACATCCTGAAGTTCTTGATTCACAGCGAATCTTACTACGGAAGCAGGCCTGATCGGCTTTCCAGAATTTACACTGTCAAATTCGGAACCTTCAACGCTATAAAGTATTTGATAACTTAAAAACCATTTGCTTCTCTTTCTGTATCTTATTTGGCGATAACCTTTGAATTGTCACTTGCGCTTAACTTGATCGAAGGGTAAAATAATTTATTTTTTCGTTATTATTTTTTTATAGACCAAATAATGTTGCATTCGAAAACTTCAATTCCTGCCTATACTTCACGGCTGTAAGCCAGTCGATTGTTGGCTTTGGTGAAATCATGCCTTTCACGATTATCGGCCGATTAATCGCATTTATTGCGATTTTCGTAGGCACTGTATTTACCTCTCTCGTTTTAATCTTCGTGATTAAGAGTCTTACATTTTCTTCATCAGAGGAAGATTCGCACTATCGTAAATTAAAATAAAGAAACAGATTTTGAAGTCTTAATGTTTTTTTTTTGTCTTCTATTTATTTTATTTATTTAATTACTTTCTTTGATGTTTTTTTAGTAATGAATCAACTCAATTCCAAGAAAGATATAAAAAAAGCACTAGTAAGGAGATTCGAATAGGAGTGGAACTACATCCGATGTCGAGGCAACAGTGAAGAATTGGCCAACCAACTACGACTTCTGAATAACTTTCGGCACGAGAACCGCCGACTTCTGAGAGCCTCGGCTCGAGAACCTGCGAATATCCGTCGGCTGATCTACAAGAACTTTACGGAAGTGATAAAGCAGGTTCAGTACACTCGGGACCACCAACAACTGCTGCTGCAGTACTGCAACGTGATCGCGGGAGGCACCACTGCGATCAGCAACAATAAGCTGACGAAGCGACTAGCGCAGAGACATAGTAAATTTGTGGCGATTGAGGAGCAAATTATGATGAATAAGTTTTTGACGAATACTACTTGACAATGTTCTACTTTACTTTTTTATATTATTTGCTGCATATATTTTCATATATGTCTTTTTTACATTTATTATTTTTTTGCAACAGGTTGATTTATTATAATGGTCTTTAAATATTATTTGATATATATATAAGCTCATAATAACTACGTAATTTATTGGTCTATATACCATTTAGCTCTCTAGAAAGTTCACAGTTATGATGCAAGATTGATTATATTTTTTCATAATACTTATCAACCGATGTCTTTAATAATTTATTGTTAATATTGGCATTTTTTTGTTTTAATATCACAAATAGCGATCTAATCAATTAAAATGAATATTCTGGGTGTTTATCATCGCTTATTCTTTCTTCTTGAATGCCTGCAATTGGTCTTCGATTTTCTGAAACTTTTATTGCACCGTTTTTATCGAAATCTGGACCTTCTCTTTTTCGGAGGAGAGCTGCTGGAGATTCAGTAGGCATTTGCTTATATTTGACTGTAAATCAATTACTTACTCATCGGAAAGGGACTCCAGCTGAGTGTTTGGATTCTGCTTGATTTTCTCAAGTTACTTCTTCTCCTGCTCGAGTTCGGCCAACTACTGGTTTCTTTCTCCTAAAGTTTCTTCATGGTTTTCCATAATTTTGATAATATGAAAGAAGTTTTCGAGAGATGTTGCCTTTTGTCCTTGTGTTATAAAAGTTCCTGTTCTTACGGTTTGAATTTTTGCAATACTTTCCGTATGAATTGATTGGACTCCCATTTTTACATTAAAACTTAATTTATTCTCTTCTCAATATTCTTGAGGATCTCATTTCGTCGCGACTCAAGTTCGGATCTCTTTTTATTAAGTTGCGACTTTTCTTCCCGTTCTTATTTTTCGATTCTTTTGATTTCCCTTAAGCAGTCCTGTATCTCCTCTTACGCGACCTCCTTGCCATTCTAAAGGTCTTCTATTGTCTGCCTTACCGATTCCAGCGTCGGTGTTTCTTCTGATACTGCTCTTACATCTGGTAAAGAGGATGCTTTAACGATCCTCAAGGGGAAATCAAACGCGTTTAGTGGATTGATCCGTGCTGATCTGTTCTCATCTTCTTCCTTCCTTTTCCTTTGTGAAACTGACCGGGTATTTTTGTTAAGATCCATAAATCCTTAGGGAGCACAGTAAAGTTGGCAACGGACTTTATTTATCGATTGATTTTCTAAAAGTTGTTTTAAATTAATTGATTATAAAAATACCAGATTTCACAGACATTAAACATCTGACGTTCAGTTATATTTTTCTCAACAATTTTTATGGGTATTACATTTAAAGTATTAACGGTTTTCGGGTATGTGATCATAAGGCTACCCTGAATCGAGGCATATCTGAACAGTGTGAACCGCAATTTCCATTTTTCAGTCTTTTGTTCATTCCACTTTTATCATCAAATGCTGGTGGGTCTATATTTGAGGTTTTATCAATGAAAAGTCAATTATTTGCTTTTAGGAAGAATCTCGTTTCTGTTAGTGTTGAAGGTGTCGAAGTCCTCATTAATTTTCAAACTCCATACTCACTCACCAATACTTTCAATAAATTTTAAAAATCAGCAAACCTCTGCTCAGAATTAAACAGGCTCTTGAAATCGAATACTTTTGAACATGGAACATTCTTCTACCTTTAATATCCAATATTTAGATAATTATCAACGTTCGGTATTACCAGTTGACATCCAATCCTAAAGTTCATCTACCCATCCATCATCACTAACAACTTTAAATAAATATATACACTAAGTCTCCGACTCTCTAGAGTCACTACTTTTTGTAAAATGGTACTTGGCAATATTAATATACATGAATAATATATTCGATGTCGAGATTTGCCATCTTCTTCCGCAGTTCTTCGGCATCATTCTGACTCTCATATGTATATTATTTAGGAGCCAGCAATTTAGATATTTTATATAGTGTAATCTTGTTTATGTTTTGATCAACCCAATTATAATTAGTGACAATGTTTGCCGATGGATGCTGCTGTAATTTTCGATTTGGTATATCCTTACCAATCAAAACAGTTCATCGCACAAATAAAACAATGAACATAAATCGGGTAAAAAAATGGCGAGATAAATTCCCAAAGAATTTTGTAATATGAGTATATAATATTTTAAATGTAATGCTATCGAAAGTATAAGCATAAATTCTGTTAGTTTCAAAGGAGCTCCATATTCCAATAGGACGTAAAGAGTAAACATTTGATATTTACCTTCACGTAATGTTTTCTACATAATTTGGTTTAAATTTGTTTAAAATTTGAATATTTTGTTTCTTTTATTTTTAATGTATTTAATAAAACCATCTATAATAATTTACACTTGTAATAAAGTTTACATTGCAAACACACACTAAAATTAAGGCAAGAGAGATAAAAAAATTAATTATTTTTTTAAAAATGTGTTCAAACTCAACCGAGCATGATTTTGAAATCAACTACGAGGAGAAGATATGCAGAATGTTTATTCTTCTCGACTAAAACAACATAGAGATCCGAAAGTACCAGATCAATATCGCCAAGTTCATACAAGGCAGGAAACTCAACATCACCGCTATCTTCAAACTCATGCAGGACCAGGGACTCTCGCTCGCTGGCTTCCACTTCGAGTTACCATCGCTTGGTCTTGTTTACACCCCTCCGCATCATCAGCTGGTGGTCGACGCTGCCGATATGAAGGACTCAAAAAAAATATAAATAAAACGCATCCCGCAAATTGAGGAGTAGGAACCAGTCGACAAGACAGGGGACAGCGAGAATAAGGGAGACGAGAAAGAAGAACCCCAAAAGTGTAAGTAGCCCGAACGGGTGATCAGAAGCGTTTTGTAGCATGTTAAATTGTGGAGACACATGCACGTAAGGATGCATAAAAAGATGTCACTGACAAAAGCAGCGAATGAGCTCCGCGTGTCCAAAAAAACCCTGGACGACTACTTCTGGCAGCTTCGGTTGGGTTAGCTTTACGGATTCGACTTCATGAAGAACCTGGACGCTAAAATCGGGGTGTTGAGAGCTTACATCCGGAAGAATGAAGTGAAATAGCTGTAATCGAGCGTGCCAAAAGCTATCAAGAGTTATGAGTTGGTTCGGGAGATCGAAGAAATCGAAAAATAACTATTGGTGAATTCAAGTGGGGATAAGACTAATGATACCAAGTAGAATAATAATAATAATAATTTTAGTGTGGAGCAATAGGAGAATATTTCGAATAATTATTTTAGTGACTTGATACTTGAATGATTTATGTAGTGCTTTAAATATTTATATTTATATCTAATTAAAAAAGATTATATCCACATTTTTTTTAGATGCTTTTGTTATTGTTGGGTTAATTAATTTGTTTTGTTAAATTTTCAAATTTATAAGTTATAAATATATTTTTTATTATAATGTTTAATCAATAAACTATGTTAAAACCCTTATTTTTTTTTATTTGATTTCAAGATCAATTGATTTTGGTAGAATTTGAAAAACAATTTTTTTTTTCTTCTTCCCTAAGTATTTGATTGGTTTAATTTTGAACAAAGAATATATATTTTTTTCCAACTGCATTAAAAACAAAATCTATATTGCTTATTGGAGTTTAGGGATATATATAGATGCATATCGATGTATATTTATATATCATTACACTGCAGCTTTGACTTACTTCTTTAACTGGTCTTCATACATGGCTTTCCATTATTTATACAGGTACTTGCACATCTTGTAGAGATGAATTCTGGGGTCGTCTTCTGGGGTGCCTTGCAGCTTTTTGGTGACCCACAACAATGTTCGAGGAACCTCCGTGATGACCAACATCTATTTGTCGATCGCCATCATTCTGAGTCTTTTTATTAGTTTTTTAGTTTCCTCGATTCCGGTCACTTCGTACTTCTTGATCTTGCGTCGAATTTCGATGATTTCGTAAGGGTTGTTTTTCATTGCTGTAAATGTAGAGCTTATGTAAAATATATTATATATTTTTTTATTATTATATTTATAATAGATATATGGATATACATATAAATAATATATAGTATATTAAAAAAGGTAATTACTAATGAATGAATGTCGATAAACTAGCATTTATACAGTATGATATATAATATGTGCGTAATTAAAGTGTATTAGAAGAAGAATAAAAGAAGTATTTTCTAATCTTAAAAGTTTAGAATATATATTGATATATATACAAAAATAGGAATACATGAAATCAGAACATTTTGATCATATGAGTAGCACACTCCTTCATCGAATTCAGGCGAAGAATCAATAAAGTTTAGAATTCATAAAAAACTACGATTTCACTGAAGATTCGAGAAGAAGCCACCATCTCGAACTCAAAATTATAAGCCACCGAAATATTAATAACATGAATGACATCTTGGGTAGAATCCAGTAGCGATATTGCGAGGAAACCAAGCCATAATCCTTTCCCAACTATAGTCGCGGCTATGATGGGCCGATCTGTCTGAGACGAATCAAACCTTCTCGAGTTAAAAGCAAAGCGATAAAGTCTACAACTACGGCTCCTTAAACTTATTCGCCACCCACAGATTCCACCAGTTTGGAGTGTTCAATGGTAAGTAATGATAATAATAAGAATAGTAGTAATTATGATTAAAACAAAGTTTCTTCTTCCCACAAACACAGTCACGGGTTTATCTAGAGAAATAATGAAGAGAAAGAGCCTAAAATGAAGAATAAACAATTGTGCAAAGAGATATTCAAAGTAACAATAGAACTACCAGCTATTTCAGAAGGCAATGAGATGTGTGGGAAGGTGGCGGAATCCATGAGAACAGCTCGAAATAAATATCCTAAGCCCTTGGGAGGACATTCCCACAAGAATAGTGCCAATAATATAAGGGAGACTAATCACAACAGTAATGTTTAATGTGACAATGTTGTTAATATTGATAACCGTAAGAGAATGTTTAACCAACAATCGGGAATAAGTTTGCCAAACATTAGCATCCGCATTCCCTCAAGAGGAAACAAATAACTAGAGCCCCTGTCGAAGAGAAAGAAGACATCTCGATCTCCGTTTAATTCAATAATGAATGAAATGGAGTATGACCTGTGTGGATGGAGCGATAATCATAATAGTGTCAAAAGATTTGATTACACCCTTTCAAATACTGATTTGAGTCATATTTCCTATTGATAAAAAACCTATCTACTTCAATCCAACGTGTTATATCTGTATATTATATAGATGCTAATTATTTTTTTTTCACACCAATTTTATGGATATAAATAAATATTTATCTCCTCGAATTCATTACTTAAATAATGCATATTGTTCTAAAAAATAATAAGTACCAATCTCTTTCTCTCTCTATATGTGCGTATGTTCATATACTCGGAATTTTGTTTTTTTCCTTTCAATATATTTTAATTCAGAAATGTTTTTTTCTTTTTAGTATTTGTTTTTTAGATATATCATTTTTCATCCTGAGACTCCTGTTTCAAGTATTATACATTTTCTGGCTCTTTCACGTAGCATTTAAGAAATCTTCTCAAAATATCCACGAACCTCTTCGACTTGTTTTTGAACATCGTCTTCTCATTGATCTCGTGTCCTGAGTTCTTCTCCTGCATCATCACCCAAATCACTTCAGCCAGGAGACTCGCACTCACGATGCGCCCCAACCAAATTATCGTCATGAACCTCATCAGCTCATAGTTCATGCCATTGTCCTTGTTTTCACTCTCTTTAAGGATGCCCACCTTTTTGCGGTGGTCGGGGTTTTCGAGGAATTTGACGATGCTACTGAAGCTGTAGGTATCCACATGGCCAGGAAATTCGGAAGCATTAGTGGGGTCATAGAACTCAGGCAAGTCAAACTCACTCAGCTTCTGGTTCAGCTCTCGGAGTCGACGGATGAAGCTTTTGTCTTCTGGTTTCCAAGATTCGAGTTAGCGGATTGCATTGTTCATATGTTCTATTGGGTCTTCGACGTATACGATAACTTAATCGAGTTTCTCCGCACATATTGTTCCTAAAAAGTTTTTAAATTAAACATTTGGTTAATATTAATATCGACGATGATTATATTATAATTTCGATATATATGTATATATATATATAAATTAAGGAAAAAACTGTAATGTTAAAAAAATACTTAATTGAAATAATGGTAGATATATATTTTGTTTACCTAAAAATTCGATAAGCTCATTTTAACTTTTCATGGCTTCAATTTATTTGTCGTTTTTGGTATCGATTTTCGTGATCCGTGGCCTGCCTCGGTTCTTGGACGGGCCTTTGAATATTTCGCCATTGATGAGGGAGCGTTCAGGGAATTCTCCTTCGTGCATCTTCTTGCAGTGATTGTAGAAGGCAGTATACGAGTGGTACAGTTTATTGCATTTCTCGTTGCCGCACTTGTACTATTCAGCCAACTCCTTCTTCTTTGCAGTCTTGTCTAACAAAAACTTATATTGTTCATAAAATGGTGTATATCTCTTAAAAAATGAGGGAGTATTGAAGAGAAATAACAATGTTAATTAAGAATTGATGAATTGCAGTCTGCTGGATTTACCTTTCGAAAGAGGTTCGATCCAGTCATTTTAGTTTTATCGTTTGCAAGGAAATTAATCTTCCACGTCGTCTTCTTCTTTGGAGAACCGTCTCTTCATTTTTTTTATATCGATCTATGTTATTGATTATAATAATAATTTATTAAGATATATATTTGTTATGTATGTATGTTTTTTTCTCAATATTTTGACTAAACCAATAATAACACAACAACATTAATTGTGAGTATAACCTTTATGTATATATTTTATATATACTTAACTACATATTACTTATATGCATTTGTTTTTGCTAATTAAGAATGATAAGTAAGACCTATTTTCTAATGCAGGTTGGAATTGCGCATATTTGTGATACTATTCGTAAAATCTTGGAAATCTAAAGTTTATAAACAATCAGCTAATATCCATTGTATGGCTATTCTTTATCATTGGAAGCTCTCGAAAAATGTTTCTCAAGATCATACGTGGATGGGGGTTGGGTTAATAGGTACTCCGTTTTAACCTTTGAAATTAGGGGTCGAAATTGAGGAGGCTCTACAAAGCCGTTTATAAAATATTTTGGTTATATTGGGGAAGTTGAAGATTCACCAAAAAGTGTCGGAAAACAATAGAAAAAGCACACACGCTTCTTCAAAATTGCTTGTATTTTTTGAACTGCCGTTATAAGCAAAGGATATTGAAAAAAAACACATACACAAAAAACACAAAAAACACAAAAAACACAAAAAACACAAAAAACACAAAAAACACAAAAAACACAAAAAACACAAAAAACACAAAAAACACAAAAAACACAAAAAACACAAAAAACACAAAAAACACAAAAAACACAAAAAACACGGGTAACCACCCATGCTATTGCTGTTGAAATTTCAGAAAATTACATTTTGGAAAGTATAAGGGGCTAATGAAAATCGATTCTGTATGCAATTAATCACGCCGAATATCACTGGATGTTCGATTATTTAAATCCGAAAATATATACAAAATGATTGAGGTGCATGAAAGAATATTTTATAGCATACAAGCTTAAAAAATACGCAGTGGGTTTCGAACATTCAGATGAGGCCTATCAAAATATTGGTGTGTTTCCAGCTCCTGGCACGATGGTTCGTCCAAGGGGCTGGAGCATTCCAATCGAAATGCCTCTTTTTAATAATTCCACCATCAACCCCATCAACCACATGGTATATTTAACTAATTTATGTCAGTCTAAAATCGTGGGGGGAAATATAAGAGAATAAGAAAACTATTTATCGTAGTACATACATATATAATTATCATAATAATAATTGCTCACGTGATATTAATCCGTGTATAAATCCATTCATTGGATGTCGTTCTCATTTCCCTATCCATTTTTATTAACGACCATTTTTTTCTCTTTTTTTTTTTGTCTTCCTCGCTTTGTTTTTTTGCAGTGTTAGGGGAGGGGACACTTTTGTATAGGGTTTATTTAGTAAGCAGTTCCAAACTGGCTCGAAGAGTACCCATATCCAGTTCCTCACGGCACTGCATACATATATATATATGGTAATTTTGGGAATATATATCATGGGGTCTTATCATATATATACCTATATAGAGATTCATCAACAGGCATCATGCCGGCAATCTCCTCCCTTGCGGGTTTCCGACAGCGTCTGAAGTCATTATTGATGATGGTATTCATGAAGAGGTGCCTATTTCTGAATACAGATGGAGGAAAGAAACAACAGAAAAACCGATGAAAATATATTTGGGTTTAATTGGATGATATGCCATCCCTATTAAAAAAAAAAAAAAAACCAACATCAATACAATTTGATCGGCTGCATCGCGTTCTAGAAATTATTGGACGGTAAGTCAACAAAGAAAAACATTCTGCCTTCTCTGGAGAGCCCTTTGAAATTTTTTTTCATTTTACGCAGAAATAAAAAAATGATGTTTCTTGGATCTACATTCGAATTGAAGTAATGGGATACTTAATCAGATGATGAGAGCTGATGAAAATAAATCGCCATTTCAATCGAATTCTGTGTTTACCAATTCTTTTCTCAGATATCGTCAAAAGACCGCCAATATCTCACTCGCACTGGAACAATTGAAAGATAAGGAAGGAGAAGTTAATATTAGATGCAACATGCATGGGAGAGGTCGTGGATATGGAACCAAAAACTGAAAGATTGGAAATAGTAGTTGGCTCAAATTCAGCAAGTGTTGAAGCAACTCAAGTAAATTTAGAATGATCACCACAGTCAGTGGCTACAGTTAATGCCTCAAACAAGTCATTTCCAGAGAGAATTAGAGGATGCCGTTAAAGACTATTAGCAGAGTAGTTATTAAAGATGTAGGATAAAACATAATTCGTAAAGATAAAACAGAAATTAATTGAAAAAGAACTTAAGCTGCGCAAAATGACTGAACGAGAATGCAGTGTAGCCAGTTTTAGTAAAGGGTTGGGAAAGTGTGTTAGGAATATTATTAAGGAATGCAATGATACAAATGATGCATAATTAATTGATTATAGTATTATGTTTCTAGTTGGATCTATCTGAACAACCTAGCTATTTAAAAAATATATTTTTTAATTTACTATCGTAAATAATGTTTAAATTTTTTATCTAAACATTAGATCATTTAATTTATAATGCCTTCAGGGGGAAAAAATATTGAGAGAGAAAAACAAAATGATTATAATGTTTTAAAATTATTAATCTAAATTTAATAATAAAAAAATGAATGTATACAAATTAAAAAAAAAAAAAAATCAATACAATTTATTCTATTTCTCATGATCACAATAATAATATGAAGAAAAATAATTAATCATATGAATAAATTAAAACATTTAGTAATAATCTCCCCTCTTTTTACATTTTATTATACATATATATATATTTTATAGATATTGTTTGAAAAAAAAAATCCATTGACATCTGGACGAAAAAAAACATCAGCAATCCTTATCGAAAATGTCAGCAATATCGGAGATATCGTATCCAACATCAACTGCTCGATGCAAACCTATCCCTTCCGGTCCCACACGGTTATCATTCGAAGCGTACATCTCGTCGATGAAGGATCGTGGTGACGAGTTTCACAAACCAACAAAAACTGCAAAAACAAGTCAACTACTCAATAAACAGACGTTTCGACTGAAAGAGTTCCAATTGCTGCCCGTACTTTCAAACAACACAAAATATTAAACCACAACTGGAGAAGTTATTCTACTTTTGTATTTTTGCCTATACATTTATTATAAATAACGCAATCTTTAATTAATCTAAAAAAAGATAAATTAAAAGTAAAAAAAATAAAATCGAAAAAAAAAAAAAAAAAAATTAAAATTAAAATAATATCTAAAATATAAAATATTTTCATTTCTAAATGTAAATTGTTTTTTTTAGTTTGTTAATATAATATTTCCCGTTTATTTATATATATTATATATGGATATTAGAATATTGAGATAAACTCTAAAAAACACGCGTCAAGTCAAATTAATATCGTAAATCTCCGCTCAATGGAGTAGTCGTTAGTCGTCCACAAAACTTCGGTCCAATTCTTCACGAAGATCCACCCTGGTATCCCCAAACAAATAAGTCAAGCGATCCTAAAAACCAAAGGAAACTAAGAACGACAGCAGTACCAATATTAAAATAAACCTCAAGAACTTTTCAAAGAAAACTATTTTCAAAGACCCGTTCAAAGATACTTCGCTGCATTCAAAGCTCAATATCCATGGCAGAAACACTAAACATAGCAAGCATGCTAATAATAAATACTTACAATAGTACTAAAAATTCGGGCAACGCTAATAATTTTTTGGTGGCCTCAATGCTGATCCTACCCAGGGGAACGAAAAAAGTATTATTTGGACAAGAAAATGCTAGAAGTAGCATGAAGAAGCATATCCAGACGGAATCGGGAAAGGAACTGGACAAATAGTCTCAATCCTTCAAAAGAACAGCCAGTGGTGCCTGTGTGAAATAGAAACTATACCGGAACTGTAACACCTTGTGTGAGTCTGAGATAACCAAAAACAATTGAGTTGATTGTTCTGGGTATAAACTATCGATGTTATTGATAAATTATCTCTTTTGTTTGTGGTTTTAAAAAATAATTCTAATAAGTCAATTGAAAAGAAAAAAATCATTTTAATTTTAATTATTTTTTTATTTATTGTCTTTAAAAAATATATAATGGCTTTTAAAAATAATATTTTATATATAAAAAATACAGTACGATTGTTTTTCTAAATAACCAATAATTTTCCATCAGATGGGGTAAGGATTGAAGAAAATAAAGTTCCTAAACTCATTATATTCGATCAATCCGCTATGGTTCCGATCAAATTTGCTGAAGACTGGGTTCAATAGTCTTCTTTCGATGGGAATTTCCAGTTTAATCAACATCAAAAACAAATCTTAACTGCCGAGTGCTCCCGCTCCCTCCAGGTCGAATTCGTCGAACACTTTTTTCATTAAAAACTAATCATGGGTGCCTTGGGTCTTCTGGATGAGCTTGAATCGAATCTTTTTGACGGCCGATATCAATTATTCAGATTAAGTCTATAAAATACAATTAAAAAACGAATAATAATATTTAAGTTTAGGTTGTGTTGAGTACCTTTTGTATTTTTTCGCCTGAAACAGCCCCACTGAGAACACACAAAGTGTTAGAAAGTGCTATCACCAGAAATATTGATGCTCAAATCATCGTAATATGCCACGAACTCTTCCTTCGTGATCAGCCCCTCCGGAGTCAAATTGAAAAGGCTTATCAGTTCCCTCTCCAATACTTCCCTTGTCTTTTTGCCGTCTTTTAACTCCTTCAGCTGTGAGGGATCAAACCTCTTGGCAAGAATGGTGGCGGGAATTGCTCCTTTTTTTTCAGTATCAATTTAATCAAATACACTTAACACCAGTTGCTTTCTTTAGAGTGACAATGACTCTTTGATGTTACCGAGAAACTGAGACCAGTTAATTCTTCCTTGCCCATCTCCATAAGCCTTGTCATAAGCCTGTATTTCGAATTTCTTGAAAAACATCCCATTTTTATTGAGTGCCTATTCGAATTGAAGTAGGGTCACAAAGCCAGTCAAGGTCTTGTCATGGAGAAAAAAAGGCTCGAAAAAATGGTTCTGACGTTGGGAGTGTGTTTGTTCTTGCCTAAGTTGAGGCGAACCTGAAGATTAGTTTATTAACTTGTGCGTTCAATTCGACTCCGAAAAATGACATGATTATTTTTTTTATTTCTTTTTCTTTTGGAGGGTATTTTTTATTATGATTCTGCAAAAAAAAAGTAAGTTATATTTTATATATACACTATTAGACAAACCAAATGAGAAAGAATGATAATATTCAGAGCTTTTCTATATCAATTTTTATTTTTTATACGTCAAACTATATAAAGTATTAAAATATATATAAAAAATACTTATATTTTAAAAACTCCACGTAACTTTTTTATATTATTTAACAAAGAAAAAAGGATTTTCCACTTAGACTTGATTAATTATTTTTCAAATTGACTATTTTTAATAATTCTGCAAAAAAATCATTGTGGATCTTTTGCAATCAGTACAAAGAGGGACATCAGTCCCAACACAGCAAACTTAAACATCGGGTAATCATTCAGCCAGATAGTGAACATCCCCATGTACGGCAGATAGAGTCTCATCTTCCCCATTATATCTTTGTTATGCAGCCAAAGGACTCCTCTTGGGTACAAGGCTCTGTCGTCCACTTCGTTGTTATCGCCCTTCGTCAGGACATAGTAGTCATTTCCTTTCATCGGCTGAACAACGCTGACCCGATGTACGATGGGGATTTCCTGTCCTGCCAGCTTGTAGACTATGGTGTCTCCCGGAATCAAGGGTTCGTTCCAGTGAGTAACGACCAGGATGTCCCCTCGGTAATACCCGGGCTACATACTGCCTGTGAGCACCACAACGACAGGGGGATTCACAGTTGAGGATGAGGACAAGGGATTTCCAGATTGACAATGCTGAACCAACAATTATCATTAATGCGAAGAATTGTTCGAGCATCTACATTACATAATTTTATTGTTAATGATATATTTTTTAAAAGATT
Source organism: Limnephilus marmoratus (assembly GCA_917880885.1). NCBI lineage: Eukaryota > Metazoa > Arthropoda > Insecta > Trichoptera > Limnephilidae > Limnephilus > Limnephilus marmoratus. The sequence goes on from CAKJUN010000013.1 coordinate 17,815, forward strand.
GTACCTTCGTTATTTTGAGACCCTTGAGTTCTTTGAGCGGGCCGGTAAGGATATCCATATATTTTGAGGTAGATATAATAAAATGTTTGATGTATTATACTATAAAGTATAAAAATTATTATATTATTTTAGATTGTTAAAATTATACATTATACACATATATATATTCAATATTTTTATTTTTTAAAAATATAATTATGTGAAATAATAAGAATAGATAGATTTTTTTAAAATATGTTTATATTCGAATATTAACAAAATTAGAAGAAAACCCTCATCAATTAACGAATCAAATGT
>CAKJUN010000014.1:0-21065 GCA_917880885.1 Limnephilus marmoratus
CCCAACCTCCATTGGCTATTTTGTAGTTTTTGGCTAGTAATTTTTTTATTTTTTGATATACTATAACACAATGACAAAATATAATATACAAATGTAATCGGCTCAGAAATTAATACATTATTTATATTTATAAAACAGATCTAATATACTTATACTTTAGAGTAACCCTATAATAGTATATTAAGAACATTTGAATTTGAATTTAAATTTTTATTTAGAGAAAGATGATCTAAAAAACAACAAAAACAAAAGAGGTCAATTAATCAATCAAAGGTTAACGATCATAGCCAAAGCGTGATTCACTAAGGGTAATATTTTGTCGTTGGTCGAGGTGATCTGGAAATTGACTCCATTGGTGCTTCTGTCGAAAATCATGTCAACCAACACCACGGTTCCGTTTACCAACTGGATCGAAAATGACATCAACTAGTTGTTTCCATTTTGTTTGCGGAACACGATATGCACATTGTTACCTTTTAATTTTTCGATTAACTACAGCAATAAAATATGGACACAAAATATGGAAGTCATAAAAATTATAAAAGGGAATAAATATTTTTTTTAAAACCTGCTCAAGGGAAAGTTTATTGGGAAGAACTTCCTGTTTCTTAATATTAGAAGGATTGCTAGCGTACTCTTTGTACTTATCGACGTTAATAATGAAACCAGGAACCATAAAGACGGAGAGACTACAGGGGATGCTGAACAAGAACATGTCTATGTTTGTCCGCAGGGCCACTTCAATCATTAGAGGGAACCCTTGAATTTCAGCGACGGCATTAGTCGTGTCCAAAGGCAACCGAACACTCTCTGATGCTCCTGATTAAATTTATGCGATGTCAATATCGAGAGATTCAGGTTTTAATCCGAATGCATTGGAGTTGAATTTAATGGCGAGTTCCTACAGCAATCGATATTCAAGAAATATATATACATATATAGTTTAATAAATACAGGAATAAAATATTTTTACGCTAAATGCAACGGGAGATTTATTCTCAAACAGCATATCTAAGTACATTTTGTCCCCGACTCTTTGAAATGCTGCCTTGATCGAAAGTCCTTTAACTTTGTTATTCAAACTCATGTCGCTCTCTGAATGGGCAGGTAAAAGTGGTACCACGATGTTCTGAGGAGCTTGCTGTGGCTGGGACATCCCGAAATCCATTTCTCCGGGTTGTTGAGGCACGTGGGTGTGGTAGACTGGCTGGGTTGGGACACTCGTTGTATATACTGGAGAAGGAGTAACGACATTTGTTGAGTAATTTACAGGAGAAGGGTCATCCAGCAAATTTAGAGATGCGTTGTTATTACTAGGGGGAGGGGCAACAGGCTGGGACGCGGGTTTTTGTGGTGAGACTTATGATGATCCCATATCAAGAATATCCACTGATTGATGCTGCACTGGTTGAGTTGTAGTGGGTACGACAGGAGCGGGGCCATCATCGTCGAGCAAAGTGGTCACAATCGGAACGTTCTTTTGTGGGCTTGCAGGTCTGTTCTCAATTACAGGTTGATTCTGAACGAATGTTGTTGTGGCTGGTGGGTTTTTCTAGAAAAATTAGACTTGTTGGTTTTGCTGATTCAGGAGTTCTTCAGGATCCTCGTCCAGCACTTCCCTAGCGTTGGCATTGTCTTTCAGCCGCTTGACAAAGGCTTCAGGTTCTTTATAATACACTGCAGAGAGTGTACCAATGTTATCAATGAGCTTGTCGAGTAGTTCAGTTTCAATTGTGTAGGATTGCTCCGAGATTAAAGGTCTTTCGCTAAATACCACCTTCTTTGCGAGGCCTGGATTAGTGGCGATGAGTCTCCAATAAATGTATCCTCTGTCTCTGAGATCGGGATTCTCGCATTCTGTTGTAATTGTTTTTAGGAGATCTTTGACGATTTCCTGCCCGTCTTGTGGTCTACATAAGAATAGTTTGACGCAGGAGATCAGGATTTGTTGTTGGACGACATCAGGTTAATCTTTAAACCCTTCTGCAAAATTTTGCAGTAATTAATCTGCGTTCTCGATCATCTCCACGTATTCGCCGATAATCCATACGATGGAGGCCTTGGCTTCAGGATCATCTAAAGTCTTTAAGTTTTCACAAATGTCCTTGAGAAGTGCTTCGTACTTGTTAGGATACTTTCTGAAGATATCTCTGATGACTATGATGGTCTCCTGTACTGCGTAGTTTACTTTGGTCTTCAAGGTTTCCCAAAGCACCTGGACACATTTATCTGCCATTTTCTCGAGCTTGATGGCGCATCTGCCGATTACTCTGATGGCTCTTCTGACGAACTCGACATCGACTTCCTGTGTGTACTCTTTGAGTTCGTGTAGAATATAGTTTATGTTGTCATTATTGGCTACCTTTGCCAGGATTTCCAGCTTTTCGAGTTTGATGTACGAGGGATCGTGGTACTTAATCGAGAAAATCTTGATTTCTTTCGGAATCACGAGTGGGCGCTTTTGGAGGATCAGATTAATTGTCTTGAGGGTTAGATAACAGATCTCGGGTTCTCTGGACAAGAGTGTGATGAGGGGGGCAGAGATCTTGGAGGAGTAGTTTCGAATGGACTCAGGATTTTTCAAGTAGTCCATATATTTCATGATGAGTCGGATTGACGATAGCGCAACTGCCGCATTCGTGTGTGCCAGCCGGGGAGAGATTCGCTCAATTATAGACTCAGCTTATTGGTCGTTTTCTGGGACATATGTCGCGAGTGCATCGAGTATGTAAATAATGCCCCACTCATTGCAGTCATTCATTGCGGTTAGTAGTTTCTGAACAATGTAGGAAGTGAGCTTTAGCATCGGGGTCCCTTTGCTCTCACCACAAATCATTAGGGCAGCTACAGTATTAGATACGACCATGGCGTTCCCGTCATTCAGGAGATTTTAGAGAAGCTTGAGGAATCCCTGTTGCTCGATTAACTCAGGGGATACTTCGTAGAGTTTAGGAACACACATAACTGCTGTCTTTCGAACATAAGAGTCTTCGTCTTTGAGTGCAAGCTTAACGGGATCGCAGAGAAATTCGGAGAGCTGTTTGACTCTGATGCAGCCGATGGTACGGATGGCGAGGGCTCTTAAAAACGGATTTGTTCTGTCTTGGGCATCCTGAAAGTAGAAGCATTTGAAATTGTATATATATTTTTTTAATGATATTAGAAATTTGTGTGTGTATACTTTTCTGAAGGTATTGAGTCCCATGATGGCAAGATCAGGATGTACTTTGGCGTAGTTTATTATATAGAGATAAGTGAGCTTCTTCAGCTGGATGCTAGGAGTCGCCATATTTTTTATGACATCCATAAACAGCATGGAAACATCTTTGCCTCTCGTCATTGCATCGATTATCTGATAGTAAATATTTGTATTAGGTATTTATTTGTGTTATTACATAGGGATATGTGAAAAGAAACATAATATATGAACGAAGAATGATAGAAAATAAACGATATGGTTACTCTTCTGATAGCTTCGAGTTTGAGATCGAGCTCGTTGGAATTGAGCTTATCCTGGAGCTCTCGGACTTCTCCACCTTTTTTTGCCATTATGTTTGAAGGCGATGGTATATTAATATTTTTGATTTTTTAATGTTTATAAACTATATGTATTTTTAAAAATTCTTTATTAACTTATAATAATCTAGATTCGCATTCCTGCCTTCTATTATTTCTTGTCAGAATAACTATTTTAAAAACATAAATAGATAAATATATAATAAAATATTTATTTAAAAGTAGATATTAAATCTTACTTTAAAAACAAACAAAGGCAAATTTATAGTGGAGATATTTCAGCTCTCCTTTATTCAAAAAATACAAAAAATAAAAAGAGATTGGGGAGGATAATATAGTTTTTATGATCAACGAACTTATATTTCATTATTTAAAAAATAATACTTAGGAATTAATTCGTTAAAATATAATTATACATATATCTATAAACAAAATTAACTAATTTTATATAAAATAATAAGAATATTCAGAAAAAAAAAAAAACTGCACTATGAAATCGCCTTAGTTTAGAAAACAGACTGGTTTCATAAAAAGGAAACCGAACGACTCTTACCGATAATCCCCTGAGAAACAAGAAATATAATACTACGAATCGAACCTTAACAGATACACTCCAGCCAACCATGTACAAGCTCTGCTTCACCATCCACCACAGAGACCTTTCCCCCACCACTACCCTCATGTTTATTAACCCTATAATCCAAACACCAACCGAAGTTCAGACTTTGATAAATTTTAAATGACTAGCAGCCTGTCACCAGCCCATATTCCTAAAAGTCAGAAGCATTCCCAAAATGTTCGAGCCCCTTAACCCCATTATGAAGCTCCTTACCCTCCTCCTTATCCACCCCGCCATCAGAGCCGCCAGGTTCAGGAGAGTGAGTCATAACAATCTCTTGGAGAATCTAGTTTTTCTCTTAGTCCTTATCGACACAACTAATAAGACGAATAATAACTGTCAGCTACCTCTTCTTAAGATGATTTCTAGCAATACAACCCAGCCCCTCCTCTGACTCACCCTTCCCTAAAGCTCAAATACGCCAACAACTTGCCCATCAGAGAAGAGCCTTCTTAAGAGTCTAAGGTTTCACTACAGAATTCAAACAGACATTACTCCTTTTAAAAACAATCCTATCTTCGCCAGCAAGAAGCAGAATAGCTTGTTTCTTCGAAAGGAAGAACATATGAACGTCACCGACAGGAAAAGAGCAACTCTAAACAAAATAAATATAAATCCTCATCACCATCCCCTTCTTCCTCATCATCATCATTTGATTCTTAAAATGAATAAAGTTATGAACCAAAGCCTGCTTAACCTGAGCCTAAGAAAGTAGTTAGAAAGGACAAAATACCAGAAAATAATAGAAACCAGGAAAGGATGGCTCCTTTGCCTCCGAAGTACACTCAAACACAAATCATGAACGGCTTTACCGAAAATAGCTCCAATAAATACAGTCGTGAAGAGAAAGATATCGGGAATAATCGATCTTTAAATCCAAAGCCGATATTGAAGGAAAGTAAGTCTAATCCAGCTTACACAAGATAAGACAAGAGAGAGCGTGAAGTTATAATCCAGAAAAAACGTATAATGCCGAATACTTTAAATGCTTCCGATTCGAATTCCAGCATTAGCAGCAGCAATAGTCTGAATTCTTCCCCAGACAGAGTAGCTCCTGCGTTGCCACGAAAAAAACCACAGACAGTTGCACTGCAGCATGAATCAACAAAACCATATCAGTTTCAGAAAGTAAATCAGTCCCATGCACGTCAGCGAGTATAAATTCAACGATAAAGATCAGTGGACTCTGAAAGTGATATGGTTTAGGAGAGTAGTGCGAAACTCCAGAAACACAGCAAATTTCCTACTCAAAAACATAGCAAGCAGCCAGGGCATCTCAAATAAATATCCAACCGAAAACCCTCTACTTCTTCAATTTCCGATGAGAGGATTGGACAACATAAATAGTCGTAAAATTATTAAGAATCTTAAGAGGAAGGATTGATCACAGAATATGATACAAAACTTTTCAACGGAGGAAACATGAAGGCTCGATTTCAGGATGCGATAAAAATGAGGTAATCTAGACGCCAACGCTAGATACAGTATGAGCACCCATTAGAACGTTCACAGCGCAAGAGTCCTAAACATCACCACAACCAAAATCTTAGAATATAAGCCCAAACATCTCAAGTCTTGATTCGCCCAAACCAGAGAAGTATGAACACTAGTCAATCCCGAGAGTAAGAAAATGTTTCGAGACAATATAAAGCACCAATACCACCATCACAAGACCAACCAAAGAAAATAAAGTTCTAAATTGATGTCAAGGATAAAAATCTGAGTCTCGCAGAAGCATTCGAGTTGAAGTGCGGCAGACTTAAACAGAAGCTTGAACAGGAAAGAGTGGAATTTAAGAAAGGAAATCGTATGCAAATCTACAGCGAGCAACACCTCGTCAACTAACAGTACCAAGAGAACGATCGAAGAATAGGCAACCTGCGCCATCAAGCAGGAGGAGGCAAGCCTCTAGAAAGACCCTCTTCCGTGTCGAACAAGAACGCAGAACGAATGACTCTTGGGTTGAAGCCTGCAGTGACGAAGAAAGAGATGTACCATATGACGATGCGAAACTATAAAGAGTTGCCCGAGGTCAAAAATAGGATTAACCAGGAGAAAAAGAAACAGGATATGGTTCGGAGGATGCAGAATGTTAAAAAGCTAGATAGGTAGGTTAGGCTTCGATTAAGATATGGTAATAGCTGATGGCAGAAAGGATTACATTATGTAACCTATTGATGAATATTTTTATAAAAAGAATTAGTACGTTTTTAAAATAATGAGAGAATAATATTAGATTTTATCAGATAAAATGAACAAATACTTATTTTTGAATGACAAGTAAGAAATAAAAAAAGTAAATCATGTCAATAATCACAAAATCCTACTAATTAAAAATTAACATCACAATCGAATCCATCATTATTCAAAACTATTTATAAAATTCTTAGTTAGAAAGATATAATAAAGGATAGGGGGGTTATAATTATGGACATAATTCAATTATCCCCAAATGTATACATATATATATACACAGACATATATGTATCTATCATTTTACAATATTTTTGAAAGCCTGTCATCCCGCATCGGGTATCATATTCTGCTGATTATTTTCTGCTGTCGGATTGTTGTTGGTTTGTCTGCTGCGTTCCAATCTGATGGTGAGGTTCTTCGTGTTCGAATAGATCTGCTCTATTTTTTGCGAAACAAGCTATTGCTGTTTAATGAGTTCGTCTGGTTTGGGATTCGCTCGAAACTTGATTGTTTTTACCAGTGTCTCATGAAACTCCCTGCCGAGTACATGGGCTGCGTCCATTTCTATGTTCGAGTCACCGAGGCAAATCAAGTTGGTGAGTATCTATATATTAATTTTTTGAATCGTCGTAGGATGATGAAATGACTTATCTCTGTATATACGAAACATACCTCAGTGTCAAAGGAATTTTTAATATTTCGAAATGCTTCGACTTTCCAACGATGGAAATTGCCAGGATATTCTCCCTCGTACAAATTACGGGCACTGATTATCTTAATTTTCTACTAAACAAAGAATTGGAAGGTTTTCTGCAAATATAAACGTGAGCTGCGTTCGACCCAACCCGTTGCCGCATTCGTTATTAAAATCACCTTTCCGTATGTGTTGGCTCTGCTTAAAAGTTTTACCTTAAAACAGATAAAAATATTAAACAAATTGGAGTGAAAAATAATTGAAAAATATAGAAATTACTGCCGAATCATCTAATTTCTTGAGCAGATTTGTGACTTCTTCGGGCATATCAAATGGCTAAAAAGCATTTAAGTAGCTTGTGCATAATATCGTGTCATCCCAATCAAATATAATTACTATAATTGTTTAAAAAATATACATTTAAACATAAAAAAAGTAATATTTGAGAAATCATGATTGTTTGTTTTTTAAATTGTGTACTGGATTGGTGTTTTTTGGCAGGTTCAAGCTTCATAACCCCTGTCGCCACTAGTTTGTTGATGTAATTGTTGCGGACTTGGTCGTTCGTCTTTTTGGTTAGGAATTCTAAAGAGATTCCCCCCATTTGGAATGAGTTTTCCACCTCCATCTTCTCGGGTCCATCGGGTTGGCTCTGAGTGAATAGCTGTAATAAGTCATAACACATATCTTTTGAGGTATTCTCGAAGATGGACTACTTGTTTTCATCGATCCATTCTTTAGCATTCAGGTCTATTGTTTATTAATTCTTTTACAATTGCATCTTAATTATTTGTAAATTTTGTTTTTATGTATATATAGTGTTAATTCTTTTGCTATACTGCGTTATAGTGAAGTTTGTATATTCACTTAAATATATTTTTAATTATATTTTTTTACTTTGTAAAAATAATAATAATTTTGATCTATTTCGGCTGATATATGCATTGTGTATTGATTCAATTGTAGCCACAATAGAAAACAAAATTCCTAATATAAGATCACAAAGCCATATTGAAGTTATGTTTTTGTTTGATAATCTGTAGATAATACTTTTTTTGAGATAAGAAGACATTTTTATTTTATTTTGCTTTAGTATTGTTGAAGTCAATATAAAAAAATTACCATATTTTATATTTTGACGTCAATGTTGAATATTATTTAGTCAATATAAAATTAATACTATATGTATATAATCCTAAACACTGTGTTTAATCAATAAATAAATTTAATAACAGCATCTCTTTACTCCTGTGATTTTTTGTTGGGAGACTCAACAATGTTTGGTTATTATTTGTATTATTGTCTTCAGGAAATTTCATAAATCCATCAATAAACCAAATGTTAACAGTTCTAAAAATCGTTACAATTTTGCGTCTTTTTCTCACACTTATAAATATACATATTGGTTATGCCTTTATGTGAAGAAATATTTATTTTATCCAAGTGTGACTTTATAGAAAATATTTCCGTAAAGAAAGAAAAACATTTAAAATAAAATAATGAGGTAAAAAAAAATGGAAAAAGAGAAAAAAATAATATGATAGAAACGAAATAAATAACTAAAAAAGAAAGAAAGAATAAACATTCTATCATTGACAGATGCGTTTATATCCCTATAAATTTTATTATAATAAAACACATTTAAAAAACAATAATGACACAAGAACGAAAGTCTATATTCGATTTATAAGTCGAACTCCCTCAACAGATATTCGCATTCGAGGAAATACACACTAGGACTGAATAACACGAAACTGTCACTTATCGCTAATTGCCTCCCACCACCGAAAACTAGGATCAGAGATAATAATCGCATTTAAATCACTCGCATAACCATAAAATCAATACCAAAATAACAGATAAAAGGTACAGTCTCGAAGAGAAACAAATTGCAGTTTCCGCACTAGCATCGATTACCAGATCTGAAAGCAACCGAGAGTAAATCCAGAATCTCGAAAGTATGTACATATTCCCAATAGCGCAATATGCCCTTCAGTCTCGCAACCTTAAAGAACTCAAACAGGAAACCATGAAGCTAATGATGGCCAAGAAGGTTGGTGAGCAGTTATATTTCGCCAAGCGTAAATAGAATTAACGGCTTGTATTAAAGAGAAAATCTAAGGACTTACTGTATCGGCTCTCGCTCTATTTGCCATTCGATGAACAAGTCTACAAATTTAAGATTGTGCGGGAGGACCAAGGGATCTGGTCGAATCCGATTTACAGAATGTTCACCGTCGGAACCAAAGGCAGGTTTGTGATGGCAGCCCAAAAAGAGCGAAGAAAACTGTTGTGTGGGGTCGCGACCTACAACATCTCTCTAAATCCGATATTCATCACCACCCGCGAAGTCAAATATTTAGGAAAAGTCAAATCCAATTTCAAACAAACGGAGTGGAGCCTTTACAACGATGGCTTCAATCCAGACGAGGTACGAGATGCCTCCGAGAGGAGGAAACAGCTCGCCTACTTCGAATACCTACCTAATCTTATGGGTACGAAGGGCCCGAGGAGAGTCGAAGTCTCGATTCCTACTCTGGATGAATAGGGATACCCCTACGACTTCAGCCCTCTGGACGACGTGAACGAGATTAAGATGGCCAAAGAAAGCAATATGGAGACTGTGCTGAGCTTCACAGAGCAAGCCCAGCGCCAAGACTCGCTGCATGTGTAGCACTATCGGCAGTTGGGTTCTGGCGAGGTTGATAGCATGTCTCCGAAGAACATGTTGTTCTTCGAGGACAGCAAGATGGTGTTTTGCTTCGGGAAAGTCAGCGATCAAGAATATCTATTGGATGTGACTCACCCTTTTTCCACTTATCAAGCATTTGCACTATGTCTAACAAATCTAGAATTTAAACCATTTGTATAAGGGTTGTCCTGAGAACAAATAATAATTATTCACAAAAAATAAAACATTTAAATGTGTTTGCTTCTCGTATTCTGTTTTTTTTAAAGAATATTCTATTTTTTTTTAAACCTATATGTATATTAGATATATGGATTTGTGTTCAAAGATAGTATATGTTTGGTTGATTTGAAGGTGTAAACATTGGATTTAAGTTTATGCACAAAACAAAATTATAAAAAGAAGAACCATATGAGAAAATGTTAATTTTTCCCCAAATTAATGATAACAATAGTTTGAACAAATTTATTGAAAAAATGTAAAAGGTTTCCATAGTACTACAGAAAAATATCATAGCAGGAATAAAATATTAATACAGAAAGTAATAAAACATGTCAATAAAGAACAAAAATCTAAGGCAAGTAATAATAACACTAACCATAACGATAACAATAATAATAATAATACATAACCATAATTACGATAGGTAAAATAATAATAACAACCGTAAACACAATAGCAATAACAAATAAAAACATAAACTTAAACAACATGGGAGCTGTTTGCGGAGGAGTACCGTACAACGAAATACTCAACAAATACGGCTCACAACTAGCCAAGTTGGTAGTCGCAGAAAGGGCGAAAGAGACTGTTGCCGACAAGTTTGGACAGTTTGGAGGAGAAGCAAATAACGTATTTTCAAATTTCCAAAGCCAGACCAACTCCCTTGTGGACCAGCAGACAGGCAAGATCAAAGAAGCCTTCGAACAAGCCAAGCAGAAACTCAACGGCAGCTTGCCTGGTGGAATCGCCACCGTTGAACGACTCAAAGGGCAGAGCATCAACGAATTGTTGGGCTACAATGCAGTTTTGGCCAATGTAGACGGACTCAAAAATCAAACAATCCAACAAGCGGCCTTGAAGAAGGATGAGTTGATGGGCGATTTAAATTCTAAGAAAACTGCGATGATCCAACGCATTGACCAATAGAAACCCCCAGTACCAATTTACGACCAGCTTCCATAGCCTCTCCAAAGGGAGGTAATTAAGAGAGGAAGTTAGACCTTTGCAGAACAAATTGAACAAAACAAAGGGCTCATCTTGCAGCAGATTGCACAACAATATAACTTGCAAGGGTATACCCAATTCTTGGGAGGTATTAATCCAGCTGGACCACTACAACAGATCGTGGACCAGGCAACTGGGGGTTTTTTCTCAAAGATTACGGGCTTATTGGGTTTGGGAGGGGCAGGAGGCCAGCTCGGGCAGTTCGGACAAATGATTGGGTTAGGAGGACAGCAATCAGGACAACAGACTGGCACAGGTGGGATAATTGGCGGCCTTGGAACATTAGCAAATATGTTTTGATATGAGCAAATTTAGGACATAAAAAACTCTTATCGTCTTATAAAATAACAAAAATATATCAGGCAATAAATATTGATAGATATTGAAGTATCTTAAGGTTATTTATTTCTCCATATTTTCGGAAATCAAAAGATAATGAGATGTATAAAATTATCCCTCAAATATTAATAGAAGGAAAATAAACGAATATGTATATATAAATACATAAAATTAAGCAAACCAGAATAAATCTATAAAAAAAATCCCCTTCGTATTATAGAATATTTTATATAAAGGTATAATAAGTTTCTGAAATTAGAAAAACCAAACAAGTTCATTATATCATCCATATTTTTATAGAAAACTCATCCAAAACACAATAAAAGATAATATAAACAATTAATGAGAAGCAACAATAATCTATTTGAATAACCTACCTCGAAGTTTAATGTCCCACCACTTATGGAAAAGGACAGCAACATCCTTGTCTTCAAGAAAAAAAACACCAAACCCAAGCTCAACTGCAAATAATAAGAACAAGAAGCCAAGCAGGTAGTCACGGCTTATGTACACAAACAGAAGAGAGAAGCCGCAGCCCCCTCCGAGCCCGATCCCAAATCATCTGACAAGAAGCCCTTGCCCAGTCTGTCTGGCAACACCCTGCCCCCCAGCGTGAGGTATTTTAACAAATATTAATTTTGACTAATTCTAATAATAATAAGCCGAATTCAGCAAGAAACTATTGTATTCCTCAAAAGAGCAAATGGCCTCGACTTGCGACCTGTCGAGTTCTAAAAACATCGCCAGCACGACCCAACAGAACACCGGTACTATGGGGAACATCACATCTTCCTCACAAGATCGGGAAGGATTGCTACAATAAAATATCCAACTAAAGCGTAAACAAAATAATATAAATATATCAATCATAAACAAACTATATTATAAAAATTAATATAATTAATTTGCTTAAATACATGTAGAGAAAAATAATGATTTGGTCGCTGAAAATATAAGACTCAAAACTCGACTCATGACGACGGATAAAGACAACCAACGCCTCCAGAAACTCTTCGACGAGGACAGCAGTGTGGACAAAAAACCACATATCATCAACGCATTTACAAAGGGAGGCAACACCAAAGGGTCCGAACAGATGGTCGCGTCTCTCAAAAATCTCATTAAAGACTATAAAAAATAAATTCAGGAACTACGCGATGATAATGCCAAAATAAAGAAGTCAGTCAAATACACGCGAATAAACGAGTTGGAGATTGAGCGAAAGGCATATTACGAAGAAACTGTAAGAGTCTCGCGGATCCTCGAGGAGCACCTCAACAGCCACCCAGCACCGCTAAAAAATATAACTTCACTGGATGAGAAGGTTCAAACGCAGGCCGATACCATCCATAGCCTTACGAGAGAACTTGAAGAGTGCAGACATAAACTCAAATAAAAAATATTGAATGCTGCAAGCAGAACAAGTATTAAAAATATCGTAGCTTCATAATCCTCGCTCTTGGCTACCGCGGTAACCCTTCCATCGCAGAACGAAAAGAGTCAACAAAAAACTATATCCACATTGAAGAAATTACTCAAGGAAAAGGATGCTTAAGTGGAGAGTTATGTGAAGGCTATTGAAGAATACCAACAAAAGGCAAATTAGTCGGGTCGACAATGTGAAGCCTGCAAATCATTTGAAAAATAAAAACAAGATCTCTAACATAAAATCGTCGGCCTTGAAGAGATAGTCTCCGAAAATATGAAAGTAATCAAGTAATACCAAGCACAGTAATAGAAGTTCAAGGAAGTCGCAGGAGAGGAACTCTACAAGACGAGAGTGAAGAAGCCAGATCCGAAAATACTGGAGGAGACAGGCCTGTTCCTGAGCTACAGGTTCCGGGCCCTCCATCTATCAATAAACAACCTGGAAGTGCATCTGTGTGGGAAGGATACAGTTGATTCAAGTTTGAACGAAGTCATTGACCGACTACTAGCCTAGCCGTTCTTCATCCGCAACAAGGAATACCTATAATCGCTGGCTCTACACCTCTTTTACGGAGACTCCAACTAGGAGACCATCCTGATTGACGAAAGCTTGCGAAGAAACAACGCAGATCTTCTCAAACAGCTGGATCTGGCAGTGGGACCATATTTTATAACTGACCACAACAAGGAATAGGACATGTTCATGCAAATCGCATAGGTATTACTTCATTATATTATTCTGTTCTTGATCCAACACTTTTTTTTTTTTACAACATTAAAAACAACAATAACTAACCCATCTAATTTTTTATTTTGTATATAGCTTGTCACAAATTACTGCCATCATATCTCCACTGCCTTTGATTCGAAGCGCAACGGCGAAGGCACCATTGGCAAATAGGACTTAGAAACTTTCTTCCACGAAATAGAATTGGAGAAGGAATTCATCGACTTTGTCATCACGCAGGTCATTCTAGAATCAGTAGACCTCAACCATCTCAACTACTTCGCGCTCTTTGAGATATTTTACCTGCCACCGATACAGGAATAGCCTGGACTATCGCGCACACCCCATAACCTGCTGGCTTACGGGCTGTCGGAACCCGTGAAGGAGCTGGACGAGGAGTACGAAGAATCGCATTCTCGGACAGAGTCGGCAATTATGAGGGAGGACATTCGGGAGAATAGCGATAAGAATGAAGACTGCAACGAAGCTAGTGGTATTGTCTAGGGATGATGCTTTCTGTTGCTCCAAGCATTTATTTCGTATTTTCAGACTGGGAAACAAAAACAAAATAGTTGATGTATTCTTCAATTCGGGATTATATATAATATAAAGATATCTATTTCTTTGCTATGATTTTATTGATATTATATTCTTATTATAAATAAAATTTTATACAAAACAATTTGTCAACAGAATTATGGCTTTTTTTAGCACTGGCCGCATGTGATTGGAGCTGTGGGAATCCCTCTCACGTTCATCCTGCCTTCTTGGACTGCAATCCGCCCTGTCACATTCGGCTTGACTCTCACCACACGATTGTTCCATAGTTTCTCTGCGAAGGAACTTGTCCTCATCCAAATCTTGATGTGATGAGTATATTGGTTGGACATCTCGCTCCAAAGACATACTTCTGCTCCCAATACGTTGTCTTTATTTTTGTAGTTTTGGATATCCTTAAAGAGATCGCGATTGTATAAGTCCAGCCAGTTCACATACGAACCATAGGGAGAGCCGAGAAAGTTTCCCACGCCCAGATCAAGATAATGCGGGCCATAGTTGGAAATGACTACTTTGTGGTTCGTTTCGGGCAGCCCTCCACCCCACCAGTGAACAACGTCCTCATCTCTAATCTTTATTTGGCCGTTGTTCATCCAATACATGGCTGTCTTTCGGGGGTTAATATCTTGGATGATCTGCCTTTGGCGCTTACGGTAATAGAGTTCCATCCCTTCGTTAGGTTCACCTTTTTGTTTGAGCGACAATTACACCGCTGTCTGGTTCTTCAAGCAGACTAATGATACTTCGTCACCACCTAAATGTACAATTCTATCATCAAAAATATCGTCAATTTATTAAAACACTTCTTTGACCAGGTTATAAGTTTGTTCTAGGGTCACATCCAACGGACCCATGTATCCTCTTCCAAAGTTACAAGCAACCTATTTGTTTTCTGGAGCCTTTCCCCAAGAAGCAGCATGTCCTGGAGTGTCCAGCTCTGGAATCACCCGAATGCCCCTTACCTTGGCGTACCTAACAATCTCCCTAGCCTCGGCTGCGGTGTATGTTTAGTGCTCACTGAAGGCTGCAAACTGGGCTATTTCGGGATGGTTGTCCAAAATCAAGGGGAAAGAATCCTCATCAGAGATATGCCAATGCATAACATTCATTTTATTATACATGAGCGCATCAATCGTTTCCAGAATCAGATGAAAAGGCAAAAAATGTCTGGCTGTGTCGATCATCAGTCCTCGGTAGATGAATTGTGGGGAGTCCTGGATGCTAATGGGCAAGTTGTTAACTGAACAATTGGTGGCAGACATCCGATTTTTACACGTGAAGATTTGAGAGAAGGTTTCAAACCCCCTTACAAATCCAGCATAAGTTTAGGCCTCGAGGGTGCTTGATCGGTCAATTTTTACAGCCAATTTATAAGACTCATGAGAGAGATTCATCGTACTCACTTTAATGGATGGATCAGAAACAGTAACAAATAAAACTATTGCGTTGGTCGCAGGGGGGATGTTTGAAAAAGTTGCTGCGAATTGAAGGTTCGGCTGGTTTGAACATTTAAATGCTATTTTGTGGTAATGAGAAACGAGCTCTTCGAAGTCATGAGATTTAGTGGTATTGAGTCTATATTCGGTGAGACATGGGTTGATAGGAGTCGGCTATTGTATAGTAGGGCCGATGGTGCATTTTTCGGGCATCGGCAAGAATGGAAAGTCACAAGATTTGTACTATTCCGATATTGACAAGAGAGGCAATATAGTAAACAGGAGAAAAGAAAGTCTCATGGTTTATTGGGATGTTTTTAATTTTTGATGAGCTATATCTTTCTTCAAATTGATATAATAAAAAAAATTAGATATATAAATATCAATATCCTTTTGTTGGTTTCATTATAAATAATTATTAGTACATTGTTTGTCCTTTTATGCTTAATAAATGTACATATATTGTTTAAGCAGATATAGCTTACCCATGAAGACCATCTGGTTTGAGTTCTATATGTAATGATTGATGAGTCACTGCTATTATAAAGTTTAACAAATGTAAACTAATTTAAACTCTCTTTTCTGACTTCATTAAGTTTTACTTCCAGATACTCACTACTTTTTTATTGTCAGCATTTCCCCATTATTAGCCATAGAATTCCTGAATAACTTTCATAGCAAAGCAACAACACATGCATTTATAATGTTCTTCACCGTTCTTCATCCTCGATTCCATTTGTTTTTTTGCTGCTTTCGCCCATTTTGAGTGTGAGAAACGTTTGTCTCCTAGTTTTATTAAACAGTACTTTGTTACCTTGATGATTTTTGGATCAACGATGTCATCAGTAAACTAGATTTCCTTTGACTGAATATCATCAACCATTAGGATTTGACTAATTGAGTATTGTTATTGATGAAGTCTGCAAAGATTCAAGGTTCCAGATTCGTGCTTCTTGGTTAGTTGCATTTGCTTATTTTGTCAGAATTTCGATTTGAATAATTATTAATCTTTTTCTAATGAACCTTGATTTTTAAGGATCGAATTACCTGATGCTATTCGTATTTGATAGTTTAAATTTGCAAAATGTCCGTAAAGATATTTAAAAAAAAAATTGTAAAAATATTTTTAACATATAGTTAGGGAAATGTAATAATTTAATGTATATGTTATCATAATGTGAATATTATTTTATGATATATTAATATGTTAATATATCCCTATGTGTATGCATTTATTTTTAAATATTATGATAACAATAATCTAAATGATCCAAATTTATCCATTTATACTATTTCTCATAACTTATTATATTATACATTATGGATAACATAATATAATAATTAATATTTTAATAAATATTTGTTATATTATATTTTATACTATTATTTATTTTATTATTATTATTATGGATTCTAAAAAAACTATTATATAATCATATATTTTTAAACAATTATAACTTAAATAAGTAAAAATAAGAAATTAGAAGATAACGAATGAAGCAAGGAGTCACCACCCTTTCTACACAATTAATGAATTTCTGAATTGAATAACCAAATGTTAATGATAAAAAAAAAATGGCAACAATAATAACATTAACAATATTTCAAATCATAACAATAGCAAATTCGAGCGGCTGGTTATTTGATTCGAATACTTTGATACCCAATTTATATTATTACTATTGCCGATGTTTTATTTTTAATTAAAAAAATCATTCAGTAAAGATTGATTATACCATAATCATCACTAGTATCATCTGCTCTCACCATTGCAAACAAACTCAGTATTCATTGGATTAAACAAAGATTAGTTATTTACATATTTATTCGACATAATGTGTCTTCTGGGGATTTCCAGTAAAATGTAAAAAACACCATTCCAAGGCTATCCCGAAAGAGTATCCTCCCTACTCATCCGTTAACCCAAATTCACACCCCAATTTATCTAAATGTTGACATATTATTTTTGTTCTATTTATACTTTTTACTAACTAGTTATTTTAAATTGAATGCATCAAAAAAATATCAAAGGAACAATAATAGTGTTTATTCTTCGCACAACCATAGATGCTAAAACTAATAATTTGGTAATAGCAATAAGTTACTTAAGTGATTCTCGCATGCATTTGTTGGGGGATCAGATCACATTTTCATTCACTTTCATGTGGAAGTGAGATTGACTGTTGGCAATATAATGGGTGATAGTTTAGGATTCTATTCCAGCAGAATTATTTTAATATTTTGAACCCAACGAACGAGCTATGCCTTATTGCGATTAATGTGGGAGGGGAGTATCTCCAATATCTTTGGTGTCATGATTTTTAATTGTTATAATATGAGCATTCCTCAAGCGAAGTCAGTCGATTCAATACAGTTTGTTGTACTCCCTTCCAGAAAGTAAGTGTTATTTTGTTCTTGAATAAACATCACGAGACATCGCGATGGTGAAAAGATAAATTGTTATCTTGTAATTTTTCAAATCATCTCAATCTAGATATTAATAAATATACGTATGATTAGTTTGTATATATATTTTTATGTTGGTCATCAAAAATAATATTTCTATTGAGTATCAAAAAATCAACATAAAAATTGAGTGCACTTTTTAATAACATATTTTATTTTTTTGAATTCATATTTTTAATATATAATACACAAAATATCTATTATTTTAAAATTTATTATATCACATTATAATTTTTTTATTTCCTTTTTTATTTTAAATTGAGAACAAATTATTTTTTATTATTTTTTCATTAAAATAAGAAAATACAAAAAGGAAAAGTGAAGGAGATGTAGATCCAAATTTGATGAGATCCTATTTTTCCTAGGGAGACATAGACAATGATAGATTAGAAAATGATGTGAGAGATATTTTATATGGCAAACCATTTATTAATATTCGATAGTATCGGTTTTTTTATATAATTAAATTAGTGTTCTTATTTTCTGTGGCTGTTATTATTAGTATTATTATTAACGATTAAATATGAATTATTAACTATTAACTTTATTAATTGTTATAAAAATATGTTATATTAAATTATATCTATACTTGTTTACTGATTTATTTCCATACTTTGATTTTAAAAAATGATAGGATTTGAAAAATATTTTGATATATCCTCCATATATTTATATTAAGGAATAAATACCAAATAAATGTTAATAGTTTGATTTTCACATTTTGTCCGAATATCTATCTTACTCGATGAATCGTAATCGTAAGAAAATGAAACCAAACAGATTAGTCCCGCAAACATTCACTGCCCTTGATCATACCTTTTCTGAAATTATTTATTATTTATGTTAATTAAGATTATATAAAAATATATTTCTATTCCATAATCAAATAATGTTACGAATCAAACAAAAACACTGATCATATTATAATTATTTATTTATTTCGAGCCTATCTATTTCCAAACATAAATTTATTTTTATTATTTTTTGAGTCAGCTTTCAAATCAACATAGATCCACTCCATATCTCTTCTATCTTTCGTTGGATCATCTGACGCAGTTGTTGCATTGGCATCACTGAAGGACACCAAGTTTGTTTAAATAGGTATTCGAAAGTTACCTTATTTCCATTTAATTATGAAAGTCCTTAATTAATATTCAATATATAATATATATACATTAATGATGTTATCAATATTTAAATATTTAATATCTAATTACTGCTTGCTCTTATAAAAGAGGCACCCTTTATTTTCTAACATTTAGTATAAGCCTAGCCCATTGAAGCAATGTATTCCTCATTTGCTCATCCAATATTTTTAATGAGTTAGAAATATATACCACTGATAATTGGCACCTCTAAGAAAATATCTATATATAGACGCATATATTGATTTTATTATAATTGATTTTATGATATTTTAATTTTATTTAGTGCTTTATTTGCTTCTGTTGATGAAAATAATATTATTTTTCCAAAACTTAGATTTAAAAAAAATAAGCGGTTGTTCCTAACAGAATTGGCAGAGGTTAATAGGGATTCTAAAGACCAGAAGTATTTATTGCCAACTTACTGATTTCTTTTACTTGCACTCTCATATATATAGATGGTTAGTTTATGATATACTTAATTTGTTGTTATTTTTATCGAAATAAGAGATAGTTTAACAAAAGTTCAAATCATTTAAAAAAAAACAATAATTGTACCTATTTTCCATATGGTTAGTGCATAATATGTCACTTAGGGTAATATTCTAAAAGAATATGTCAATAAAAAGAGAGAGATATTTATTGATATTAAATAATTAATGATAAATAGATAAATAAATGAAATAATCATAATCATATGTATATGTATATATCGATGTCGATTTATTTGTATATGTTTATGTTTATGTATATGTTTATGTATATGTTTATATTTATGTTTTCAAACATTAGATATATCGAAGTATTGTGATTTTATTTTAAAAAATTATTTACTCCCTCATGAAATTGATTATTTTATATTTCGTCTCAGGTGTTGAGTATATTCCTTTTTATTTTGATAAACTATTCAATTTTTAAGAAATCGAATCAAAGATAGATTCCAATGTTTTATTTTTGCATTTTTTCTTTCTAATATATTGTTTTTCATTTTAAAAAATAAAATATTTAAATCTTTAAAACATTGATTCCCCCATAATTTTAGTTATTAATCAACGCAGAGATATTTATACAATAATCATAATCAATATAAAATAATACAAGGGTAATTTTACTATTTTACTAAAATCGAAAGAAATAGGAAAAATGAAATATGAAGCTAATTCTGAAGAAAAAAACAAAAAGCAATACGACAAAATCACCTACCAAGTACCCATTATCTTTTTTTATTCAGAAACGAATCCAATTAATAGACTATGTGACCAAATAAAAGCGGACCATTAAGGAATCCGCCACGGAAGTAGGCATAAAGTTTTCCACCGCTAAGTTCATCATCAAATGCTACAGGAAACAACATAGAGTCTTCAAGCGGAAGGAATAAAGGGTCGACTAGAAGACCCACAATGCCCACAAAGAGACGTTGGCCTCGCTTCCTTCCCAGAATTTTTATGTGTCTTACCCCTATTTTCCTGTCGGGTACATGTTTTTGTACTGATGTTTTATTCGATATTTATGAAATGCGAAAGACTACCCAAAGAATTTGATAAACCAACTAATAATTTCTATATTTTACCTCCATCCTAATATTTTTGTATTGAGACATAAAATACGTATTTATAAATCCAAACAAAAAAAAGATCTAAAAGAGTATTTTTTATTTTAATTTCGAACCGCTGTAATTATCGGTTCGAAATCATATTAGAGTTATTTATATACATTTATATAATATTTTCAATAATATATATATTTTATTTATCAATTGTTTGATTTTCTTTAATTTTTCGAGTTGAGTTGATATCCAACAACAACTCGAAAACTATTATAATAAATATTAATTTTTCGATTCGAAAGACAAAATGATATTTTTTATTTTTTATTAAATGGTAACGAATTAAATAACATCGAAATAAACCAAAAACCTAAATAATCCCGAATGACTAGACTATTATTTACAATTCAGTTTGAACCAATGAAGATGTCCTTCTGAAATCGAATATTGGCGATCAGAAATTTCAATAAAATAAAAAA